>VUYV01000272.1:916850-1015915 GCA_008711295.1 Anarhynchus alexandrinus
GAGTTTGCCGAAGTTTATTTCTCCACAGAACTGGTAACAGGAAAAAAATAAAAATGGGGTTTAGGAGAGGACAGTAATGAAAATGTTGTCTACATCAACATTAACTGGCAAGTCAAATTTTTGAGGTCAGTACACATTACCACTACACATAAATTTATATCCTTAAGTGATTTGTTGAATTGGAGTGTTTGTATACCTCTCTTCTTGGAAGTTAGTCAATCATTATAAACTGCTTCAAAGACGACCTACTAGGTTATACGTCATATATTTTTCCAAAGCTAAATTGTCTGAATTTTGCTAGCCATAAAAATGAGAGAAGTGCAAAGATTTTTGTCCTTAACCCTCGGTTTCTCTCCTTTACTTTTTCTGGGATATGTAGACCAGACCTCTCTCTATGCAAAGCCACTATTTATTATTGTCCTGAAACACACACATTCAGACATTCCCTAATTGTGAAGGACAAATACACCAGTGATTAAGACTAGAAGAGGAAAATGAGGAGTCGTTTGAGGTTTTCTCAATGTATGTGTTCAGTTAGTCATCCTTTCCTGCTACTTATTTTTCATGGCAAGCTCTGAATTTTCACCTGGGGTTCATCAAAGACGTGTTCAGTTTTGTGTGTACAGAGTGAAAGAGAAGATGATGAGGTTATTCTGCTTACTGCACACGCTCCGGAGGTAGCTTGTGGGGTGGTCTGTTTAGGTCCAAAAAATTTCTTAAAGGAATAACAGCATCATTAGAACTAGCCTGAAGTGACTCCTCCCTTGCAGAGTCTGATCACAAAAGCTCAAGCTGTAACGGGAACGGATGAATTTCTCACCAGGTCAAGGCTGAGGCACATTAGCTTAGGCAGCACCTGAAGGAAGGCTGCACTGCAGCTTTCCCATGCTGTGCTTATTCTCTGGGTAAACAGAAGACTTCAGTCTCCACGGTTGTCAATCTAGCACCTTTAACGAGCAAGAAGTTCATTTTATTAAAGGAGGAAAAACGTAGATTTCCATCACTCCTTATAAAAGAGCTAGAAAATGTCAAACATGTAGGTAAAAGTAATATTTCAAAACGGCTCAAGCCTAAACTCCCTTTCCCCTCGCACCTGCATGGTGATGAACATGTGCTGTATGTCTCTGTACTGGCTCAGTATTCAACATTTGAACTGGACCTGCTCCAGCTTTTGAATAAATATCTCTTTTGGGGGAGAGGGAATTACATTCCTTAGTCAAAATACAGTTTTTCTTCTCTTAAATTTTGAAAGAAATGTGTACTTGTGAAACATTAGGAACCAGTCATGAGAAGCACTGAAATCCTTTCTATCTCCAGCCTGGGCAAAGAGCCCTGCTCCTTCTGCAACGCATCCGTGACCTCCAACCCAACCATACGTACAATTGAGATGAGAGGGCCTGTAGGCAGAAGGTTATTTCTGTGTTTTTCTTTCTAAGTAATGCTTATTTCCAATGGGGGTGCTTTTGGGGAACTACATGAAGCACTATTCAGAGGGATACGATAGCCCATTTGGGATCAAGAGGGCAACACCCCACTTTGTTTCACAGGGGGTGCTAAATTACGAACAATTTAAGTATCTTGGGAGTCCTCCTGCTCCATGGTGAAAGACTCCCACCAATTAAAACAATAATAATAAAAAGAACTTCCTTCTTTTCCAAATAGGTCTTTCAATAAACAGTCACACTCATGATTCATTAAGCAAGATTACATAGTATCTACGTTTATTAGGGAACACCATACTGTCTCACCATTTGTGGCCTGTGCAGGAGAACAGATCAAATAATCCCTAGGGTCATCTAGAGAGATTCACCTCCTATTGTCTACGTGTGATCACGCTGGGTCTCCTGAAGACCAAGACTGTGGGAAGTTAACCCCAATATTAGAATCCTGCAACCAACCGCAAGGTCGTCTGTTTAGTGCAGTCGAACCACAGCCCCACGCAGCAGCAAAAGACGCTGAGAAAAGGAAGCTAATGACCGGCTCCGCTTGGGAACATCAGCTGCTGGTTTCATGCTCGCTAGTGAAAGCACACGGAGCTCATTCCAATGGTCAGCCCCATCACAT
Organism: Anarhynchus alexandrinus; assembly: GCA_008711295.1. Lineage (NCBI taxonomy): Eukaryota > Metazoa > Chordata > Aves > Charadriiformes > Charadriidae > Anarhynchus > Anarhynchus alexandrinus. The sequence continues at coordinate 918,915 of VUYV01000272.1, forward strand.
CGAATGTACTACATAAACTTCCAGCAGTCCGGAAATGCTCAGGGTTGGTAACTTGGCTGTGTGGGTTACTCCCACAAGCTTGGTTTGTACATGTACAAGTCGTGGTAGAATTGGGTTTCGGGATAATAAGAGCAACTTCAAATTCTAAAGAACTCTTTAGAATCCACATTTTAGGTATGTGGTATAAACAACCCAAGAAATTAACATATTTGAGAACAAAGAGACCTGTGAAAAAGCATAATGAAGGAAGCTGAACAGAAAAGAAGAAAGGAACAGATGTCAGATTATACGTAAAGCAAAGTTACTAGTTTATTTTCCCACTGATTTGAATATCTAAAATAAACGGTTTTGCCAAGGCAAACAGGTGATTAAAATATATTAAAAATCCCAGTAAGCAAAGGGCTACATTTGTATTTGCTTGACATTTGTCAGCCATTCCCAAAGTTATAGCGCATGCATAGCATAGCAATAATAATATTATTTTTACAAAGGCTGACTGTTTAATTGCAATTAACTGTGGCCTTACAAAAGGAAAGATGCACTCTCTGGAGTGCTCATAAGCCTCATTTATCCTGCAAGGACAGCGAGATGAACCTGGCATGAAATATTAAGATCACAATTGCTATTGGCAAGGCATCTGACGGGAAGCTGCTAGCTTGAAAGAGCAAGGATTATACAAAGGAGCAAAGAGTGAAAACACAGCAGTGAATCAGCTCCACAAAATGTCCTTTCATTGAGGAGCATCGAGAACGGGTGGGCCGTTGGCAGCCGGGGGTGGGCAGGATGCTGAGGAGGCGAGAGCCACGGCGGGGAATGCCGGGGTGCCAGGAGGTGCGGGGTAACCTCCAGAGGAGGGAAGGCTGGAGGAGGCAGGGAGCCGCGACGGCTTAAAGTGACATGTAGGGTGATTTGGTTTAGTCTCCTTTTATTGCAGGCGTGTTGTACTACTTATGAACTGAACGAGTGCCATCTTCAAACTAATTAAGTTTCTTGCCCAGACTGCTCCTGCTGGAAAGCTATTCCAGTGCCTCACAGCTTTTCCACTTTGAAAACATTAACTAAAATTTACTGATGGCCAGTTTAGACAAATTTAATTTTGCATCAGCATTAATCTCTGCCTCAGTTACATTCCCTGCCTTTCTGGCACTTATGAGGATAAATGCTTTATTCATACAGAGCAGTAACATTCACCATAGCAAGCACTTGGCTTGACTGAACAAGCCATATCTGTAGTCTCACTGAGAAGCCTGTCCATATCAGTGATGGTCTTCAAAGCCATGAATCAAAGTGGTGCAGAGAATTCCAGACGGTGTCTTTCCAGAAACTTGCACTTTAATACTGAAACTTCCCCAGGCCCACTATTAATATCAGTTACCTGATACGCCCTAGGATGTCATTTGCCTTCTCATCTGCCTGCCCACACTGATGACTCCCAATCAATATCCCTTCTGCTTTTTTCCATGTTCTCCACGTGCTCCAAAATGGAAAAAACACAGAGGACAGAATCTCACCTTACAGAAATCAGGCATAAAATTCCTATTTATCTGGAACAATAAGCAGGCAAAGGAAAAGGGTTCTTAGGAAACCAAACTGTGAGATAATAAAAATCTTCTTTTAAAAGGGCAGAACATGGGCTGGACCAAGAATTTCCATCAAGAAACACCAACTTACATGGTGAGCACAAATGGGATTTAGAGCTTGGTTATGAGAAAATCAGGATGGGTACTAGAAAAAACAGCATGAAGGGAAGAGAGGGACTGTGCTGCTAAATGAGAAAGTGTGAGATGGGCTGGACAGGGGCACAGCAGCAGCACATGAAGAAAAAGGCCAAGATCATAATCTTGATGCTGGGAAAGGAAACCTGCAAGCCTGGGAAGACCGCCTATCCAAGAAACTGGGGCACACGCATTCTACATGTAAGCACACTGGGGGTTTCCTAGCTCCTCGTCTTTCTCCTCCCTTCAGAGCTGTGAACGGGTAGGCTGGAAGAGCCAGCAAAGTCCTTGAGAACGCGTTAGCAGCCCCTGCGGTATGATCTGCTCTGAGAAATATTATAAGTATGTGTTTATGTATTTTGCTAACAGTATAACTGTTGTGCTGCATGTTTATGCAATAACTGCAAATAATGTAAGGAGGTCTTTGAATATGAGCTTATAGCGGTTTGTAAAGGTAGTGGTTTTCCCTGGATCCTTGGGGTTTGTGTTTTTGTTTTGTTTTGGGGTTGTTTTTGTTTTGCTCTCCCCACTTCAGGTGCAATACACAATTTCTTGATGCAATGACAGATGATTGCAAGCAGTGTTGCCAATACACCTTCCAACTGAAGATGCATTTTCTCCAAGATCTGATCAACACATTCTAAAGGACTAAATTTCATTACAATGCCACATAAGTCAATCTGATGACGTGACCAGGGCCTAAATTTCTAGTCCTGGCATGCTGCAGTAAAGTTAATTTGTCTCAAATTTGTACTAACTTCTGTGGGAACCAGATTTTCCCCATGCTGTATGTGACTGAATTTATACTCTAGCATATGAAAGACGTATTGATCACCCTCCTGGACATTTGCTATGGAAAGCTAACCAGAAATCTTAAATAACAAACAGCCACAATGGCACAAAAGAAAAAAAATAATAAAAAGAGGTGACCTTATTGCTATAAAAGCAAGACTTTAATCAACAAAATTAATTTATGTTTTAAAAGGAGAAAATCCTTGGATTTTAAAAAGGCTGGTCAGAAATTCTTTAAGAGAGTGAGTTTCCACTGGAGAATGCCAAACCTGAGCAATCAAAACATTACCTGGAGTTGGTTCAGTTCTGAAATATTTGCTGCAGAGCCCCGCCAGGGTTATGATGGGACCCTCGCTGCTGCCTTGCTAGGTTAACGAGGAGTTTGCCCTTCCAGCTCTCACCCCTTTGGCAACATGCCTTCCAGTTCCCACAGCTCCCAGTTGCCGGCATGCCCCCGCTCCAGTGTGGCTCCCCTGGGGGGCTGCTGGGAAGCAGGGCTCTCTGGCTCCCCATCAGTAGCTGATATGGAGCCAGAGCCTGCAACCATAGCTGAGCCAGACACTTTGGAGCCGTGGCTCCCAAGACTTCCAGTTTCCTGGCTTCCCTTCAGCCCACCTGGCAGATTAAAGGGCAGCCCAGAGCTTGGAAACATGGTTCCCAGGACGGCGTCTCCTAAGGAGCCCCGGCTCTCCAGGCCGATGGCTCCGCGCGCCCCCCAGGCAGCTTGCCCTGAGTTAGGGCCCCATTCCCTTTACAGAGAATTTCACAGGTTTGGCTTTCAGTGCAACCTTGAAAAAAACCACAGCTTTTAAATGCTCTAGTCCTCTGCGAGTGGTAATCATCTTTCTCCACACAACTCCAATTTTAATCCTTTAAAAACACAAACAAGTTAAATCACGGGGGAGAACAGGAGCAAACAGTTCCCAGTTTTGTAGATTAGAGAGATTCTCCGCTTGCGTTTGTGCCCGTGTAGCTTTCACGGAGCTGCCTCCAAAACGTGGTTACAGCACTGCCTGCTATGCTTTTCTTGCACTCACCTGCCAAAGCCCTGACGTGTGCCAATAAAGGTGCCGGAGACATTTGGGCAATACTGTGCTGCTACACACCAGCCAAGCTGCAAAACAGCCCTGGGAGTGACAATTCCCGTTAAAGTTCTCAGGAGTGGAAAAAGATCCAGGACAGAAAACAGCGTATGGAATTTTACAGCTTTCTAAAATAGGCGTAAAGAATGAAATTAAAAATAGTGTTTGTCCTTTGAAATATAACGTAACCTCAAAACAAGAAACTGGCCCTGAAGGTTAAGAAATGCTTTAAAACTTCATCACACAAAACCTCCCCAACCTTTTGTATCAACCCTGAGGTCTCCTCTCCAGGATGGATGCTTTGTTAAAGCAGTTTAACCAGAGCCCTATTAGCTCCATCAAGAGATCTCACTCTCTAGTTTTTTTTAAATTATGAGCCAGAGCACTGTGCACACCCCTCGAAGCCAACGTATGCAGATGGGCTCTAATACGGTTCCCTTCAAAATGATAGAGCCCATCAACTGTCCCTGGTAATACTTAAAGAAAAACACAGGTGTTCCTCTGGCCCGCAGGAAGAGGAAATACCACACTGATTAAAACTTGAACCTCACTCGCCAGGACAAACCTGAACCTCCTCCTGCCCTCTTCATGCCTCCCCTCCCCAGTTCTTCTAGGCAAAGGAATGGGCAAACATCATTTGTAACTCATCTCAGGGTTTGCAAATGTAATTTGATAACCTCTAATGAAAGTCAGGGAGAGCGCGGGCGGAAGCGGTGCTGGCCCACAGGGATGGGGTGAGTGTAGGTAATCTATAAAAATCACAACGTTCTCAATTTTATGTAAGAAAAAAGAACACCTTAATGACAACATTTTTTTAAAAAATCACCTTGAGAAACACATCACAGATTCCCAAGTTAAGACATCAATTCTTATTCCTAGAAGTTCTTCCAAAACACCCTTTCACAAGTTCTCCCTCTTCTGATGAGCGATGCAAGATTCCATTCTGCTCACTCTCTCCCTGTGCCTTCCCTACCCGTGCTTCATTTTTTGCATCTAGGCTGAAACACACCCTTGAGCACTTAAGAGCTACACACCCTGGTTTATATTAAAATATATAACGTATTAAAAAAATCCCAGCTCACTGTTTCCAAACCTCTTCTCTCCTACGTGTGAGTCGCCCAGCGCTGCTAGCACTGCAATACAGTAATGTCGGGGAGCCCAGTCGTGACGGACCCGTATGACGTTGAGCTGTATAACCCAGGCACAGCCTCAGCCCCCCAGAGCAAGCAGAGAGACAAAGAACCTCCTTTGGGAGTGGAGTCAAATTTTCTTTTCCTGGTACAGCAACGCCTTTTGGATTGGGAGGAAAAGCCGGTCGTGCGAGGGCTCTGCTCTCCTCTTTGTCCTCTCCAGAAACTAAGGGCTGATGGATCCCAAATGCATTCGTGGAGAGCAGAGAAAGTGTTAAATAGCAAATTCTTTTACACACATAATGCTTAAGTTTCAATGAAGTCACATTGGCTTTTTTTTTCCTTTTCCCAAAATCAGGCCCACCAATGCTTGCTTTCTTTAAGAGCCAAACAACATTCTTGGATAGCAGTTCAATATCTCAAGAGGTGTAAATCACCACACTCTATCTTATTAGAAACATTTGAAAGGGGGCAAGTGCTTTCAAAGCCATAAACTTCAGATTCCATACATGTTCCAAAGCTGCAGTGAATACACATTCCTGACTCGAACTGGTTTTAATTTGCAGTCCCTTTAAAGCACAAATGCAAAAGTCGAAATACTAAATCAACTTAAATAACAATAACAAACCATTTAAAAAAATACCCATTTGCAACTTTTTAAAATAAACTGAAAAGAGGAATCACTCAAATGCCTAAAGCAATGCAGTGGGTGTATGTCCAGTGCAAAGGTAGCCTGCAGCTCCTGGGGAAATGCAGCGTAATCACTGCTCCACCGTGGATTATTTATGGTCACGAGCCTGACAGAGCATTATAAACTAAAGCAGCAATTCTCACTGCCTGCTGCAAAAGGCTAAAAATCCCTAGACACAATGAGAACAGCAGAATGAAAACCACATGACAGTTAAAGAAAAAGAAAAAATTGCCACATCCTTTGTGAACACAAATAATTAAGCCATGAGGAGATAAAAAACATACCTGAAAGCATGGGGGTAGGCGGGCACATGCCGTTTGTGCCAAAGCATGCAGTTATAATTTCTCAGCAGCAGCAGTTGTTATGGTGACTGGCAGAGTGCCCTTTGCTCTCCAGCAAGACTTTTAATTAAAGATATTGCCAGTTATCTCTAACCGCAATCCCTGTCCTGGCGATCAGATTGGCGCGAGTGCTGCAGCGCATCTCCCTTAGGAAATTATGGCGCCAGCGCTCAAAAGGCAGCTACGGTAAGAGCAGAGTTTTCAAATAGGCGTTAAATATACATACCCACAAAAATTCGCGTTCAAAGGTGCGCACATGAAGCGGATAAAACGCGCTCGCTGATGCAAACATACGTGCGCTTGCAAATGCCTCGTTAAAAAAATTAGCTCTCTGAAAATTCTCAGGGAACAAGAACTACTAAGAAACACAACCGCTGGGAATTGGGGGAGTGCAGGTTAAAACCATAACTGGGTGGGAAACATTTTTCTTCCCACGTATAATCTTTAACACTGGAAATCCTTCCATAAGAGTTTTCAGTATTTCATTAGAATCTAAAATCAAAACAACATACTTCTATGGAAAACAGAAAAAAACCCTCTGAAATGTATAATTTCCTACAAAACTTTGCTTTTAATGAAAAAGTAGACTTTTTTTCCCTCAAAGCAATGTTTCAGCCAAGCTTAGCTGCAAGGCATCTGGAATTTACAGTATTTTACTACACAGAGGAGATGGCTTGCTGCTCTGTATTCAGAGAAAGCACCTTTTGTCAGCAGCTGGGGAATAGTTGAATAAAGAGCACAAGAATTAGTGTCATTTAATCACCGAGCAGCAGCCTTCTTTCTCTCTAACCCATTGTTAGGAGAAAATGCTGTATTATTGAAAGCCTATTAGCGACAATACGGACTTGTACTGAAACATGGGACACATCCAGAAGGTTTACTTCAAGGTACCAAGTGTTCAAGAAATAGTATTATCTCAAGTATTATCACTTTGCAAATTGATTTTAACCCCTCAAAGTCCACGAGACATAAACCATTCCGCCTCTGAGCAACCTGATCTTACACCAAAGCTGGATCTCGCTTCAAAGCGGGCGCTGCTTTGAGCAGGGGCTGGGAGCTGATGACCTGCCTTTCAGCCTAAGTTGCTCTGTGACTTCGTGTTTATCCATCAGAAGTCTTTAAAGACGTTGAATATATCAGATATTAAAAGCCCGTGATTCGCATAACAAACCTTCCAAACATTGCTCATTGGTTTGCCTTGGATTTAGTACAAGAAAAAACCTGAGCAAGAAGTAGAACTATAAGTAAGCTGCCAGGGCTAATAATGAGTTGTAACTATGCATGGCATACATATATATTATACCTAAAGTATATTATACCTAAAGAATTCATTCAAAACTAAAGTATAACTATCTCCCACTGGCCAGCAAACATCAAGAGGCAAGAACAATCAGAAAAATGTCTAAGTGGGCTTTAAAATCATGAGTTTCCTAACAAGTTCGGACAAGGATAAAACCTGCCATGACCTTAGACAGGCACAAGCCTTGTGCTTCTCAGGGTACACAGGGACTTACACTTCTATTTTTCTCCACAATCTTAAAAATACCGTATGATGAGGCAGTAAATTCTGTCAAGTTGGTCTTTATTAAATCTTGATTGCTATCCTTGGAAGAAAAATTAAGTCATTTCAAATCATTAGCCCTGGAATGATGAAAATATGGTGCTTAGATGGAATTAGTGTGAAAGCAAAACTCAGTTTTTTTACCAGTAGGAAAAAAAATGCATGCCACAGGTGTTCCTGCAATAATAACACCTCAGGCTGGGATGGTTTTGGGTCAAAGAAGGTGACAGAGGTCAGATCAGGTCACTACCTTGATGTGAGACCTCCAAGTGAAGGCAAAATGCTGCAAGGAATACTGATGGTGATTCCCCGAAGGTGACGCGCAGCCCTTCGAGCTGCACCGCGGAGGTTCACATCTCCAGGAGGCAGTGGAAAAAGCAAGTCGACAGTGGCGCAAGTTTCTGTGGTTTTGCATGCGCTGCTTACCAGAGGAGACAGGTCTCAACCACTTGTGGTTATTCAAGAAGAGAAGAGAGTGTTATTAACTCCAGTGAAACGGAGCAATTCATTCAAAAAAACAACCCAAACTCAAAAAAAAAAAAAAAAAAACAAAACAAAACAAACAAAAAAAAAAAAAAAAAAAGCCTAAGCAGAACCAACAAAAACACAAAACCCAAGGAACCCTCAAGGAAAACCAGCTGTGAGAAAGCAGCAGAAACAAGGAAAACCACTTCAGGAAACGGACATAAAGACAAGTTGCTACAAGGTAAGCGAAGAGCGTATTGCTCTCTAACAAGAACTGCTGCTGCTGATACTCCTGTCCGGCAGCTCCCCCAAAACACCGCATTCACTCGTACCTCACCTCTCCGGACTGAACTCTGCCCATCGACAGGGGCTCAGATCAAAGGGGTTGGTATCTGCAACACAGGCCTCCGTAGAACAAAGGAAGTTTTCATGATGCTTTCCATCTCCATTCTTCAATCAAAATGAGGAGAAAGCTATCTCAAGGCAGAAATAAAATCCACCTACAGAACCGTGACCTTCACATTATTTTTCTGGGTTTTTTTTCCTTTTTTCCCCTCTACGTTCTTCTGTATTATATACCAGTTTGCATGTTTTAGTGATGGGATAAGTCTCCCAAACCTATGGATTAGCAGAGGGATGAAAGGCAATGGTATAGAGGAATAAAGACACATTTTTTACCTTTGAAGTGAGTCACTAAGGGCTGCCAGCTTGGAAAAAGGAAAACCACCTTGCCCTTGCGTGCCAACACAGCTACCGTGGATTCTCTCTCATAAATAACTTTGCATGCAGCATAGGTACTTGTATAAACAGCACCTCTGGTCACACACCAGCAGCCCACACCTGCCATGTATCATACAACCCAGCCGCTGTAGTTCTTCCCTGAACACCACAAAAAGAGCCGACGTTACGATTAATACTCACAGGAATAAATAGGGAGTTACCCTGAAACAGGACACAAAACCCATGCGAACTTGCTAGGTATTAAGTAGTACGACTTTCCACGCTGTTTCCCACCACTAGCTCAAGCTTTTACTCTGTACCAATTGCCTTATTTTAATTTATAAATAAGACATTTAGACAGACAAGTCTTGAAGGAGAAGCACAAAAATGCACTACTACGCAACCAATACATAGGGAGCTTTAGTCAAAAGACGGGAGTTCTTTTCACTTGTTTTTGCCCTGTACACAGACACATTTCCACTCTATATTCTTGGTTATGCCAGAACCTGCCCCTGCCCGTGACTTTGGCAAGGGGTTCCAGTACGTGAGCCAAGGACTGAAAGACGGTGCAAGACAACTGGCAGCGGAAAGGTAGACTTTCTCTATTTGTTTGCTTGGGTTTTAATGTGCTTGCCAAATAGCGAACTCTTTCTAAACATTCTTCAAATCAGTTTAACGTTAGCAAATGACAGATAGAGGAAAAAGACCTGCGCTTTCAAGCGCCGGCAGCCTGCCCGGGTCTCAGGTATGCAGGTGTGCATCGCTGGGGCTGACCCCCTGCACAGAGCACACAATGGGAACCAGCACATCTCTTGTAAAATCAGCACCGCGGCTGATCTTACAAGATACCAAGACCCACACCTGCATTGCTGAAAGCAGGAGCAAGCCCTCAGCGGCTGCATACTTTTCTCCCTCTCCATTCATCTTTCAGATTTATTCTTGTCACTAACAAAACCTATTTCCTCTGTGAGCCTTACAGAAAAGAAAAAGAATAGCATGGAAATAACTTGATAAATTGTACGTTACTTACAGCCTGATCAAAGCCCACTAAAATTCAGTGCGAGTCTTTTAGTTGACCCAACAGACTTTAGGTCAAGCTTTTAAGCACTTACCTAATTTCAACCTTGGCATTTAGAGTGCCTAAGTTTTCAGTACAAAAATACCAACTTTCTGATATTTGGTGGAATCTTGTTTGACTCAGTCGCATTATGGATTTTAAATTTGTAAATGAGAACAAAAACAGTAAAGAAAACATGTCTTTATTTCCAAATGGAAAAAGCATAAAGCAATCCTGGAACACCACTGACATGAGAAGCAAAATCTGGAAATTTGATTCAGCGCTGGATTATCAGCTGGTCCCAGTGCACCATTTTAATACCATTTGCTATACTTGTTTTGGAGTTTAAAGCCAGGCCTGCACTACATAGGGCCTGGCAGGTGCTTTTCATTTCTTTCTGCGTGGTTACACGTAACAGCTTTCTTCAGGCAATCGGGTAGATCTTTAGAGCCCATTTCACTAATAGTTGTACAGACAGAAACAAAGTAATGAATTATTAACTTGGTAAGAAATTAAAACCACCTTTCTTTTAAGTAGAAGGGTGCTTTCTGTTACTATTTTTCAATAGTTCCACAAAAGATGGAAGTAAAACAACACAAAAAGCACTACGCTGAAGGTGATTAAAATCGCCAAACTATTCTATGTCAGTTCTACAGAAAGAGTGTGGAGCCAGGTACAAATTACTGGAGGCCATAAAGATTCACGAATTAACATCTAGCACAAATGTGGCCCTATCAAAGCAAACACAGTGTCAAAGACAAGAATTACAAGAACAAAACCGATAAAAGTTAAAATCAATTACCACTGCTCATGTACTAAGCACCTAGCAACTAGATCACATACCTAGAAATCATACTGCTTGTCCCAAGAGAAAAATTACTCCCTCCAGCTACGACAGACTCCCACAGCAGTCAAACGGTGAATTATTACAACTCTTTCCCTTTCTCAAGTATTATAATTTTCAATATAATATTAGTGCCAAGCAGTCACATTTTTTTGGCATCTAGTTTGAAAGTGAATCCTTACAATTTTCTACTTAAAAATTATTAGGATCAATTAGAATTTCAATCTTCCTGCTTATGTTGATATTATAGAAGTAGTAAATAAAGACTTACAAAACAAAACTTTTCCAACAATTTCATGCACAGAAAAACATGCAACTGCTGAGACCCAACAAAGAGAACAAAGCAATACAGGAATCGCCTCTCAAACCCAGCAACCTGCCTCTCACAGTGACCGACATGGGAGCTAAAGAAGGAAAAACAAACCAAAAAACCTCCCCACATTTAGGCAGGAAAGAGAAATCTGCCTTCAAACCATATCCAGACGGGGCTGTGAGAGGTGTAAGGGTTGGAGTCTTATTTTTTTAATGTTATCTACAGTTTTATGCCAACTGTAATCATTCCAAGTTGCTTTAGCTTGCAAGGGATGGCTTAAAATAATCATTTCTAAACAAACTAAAATTAAAGTCTCATCTGAAGTGCAGAAAACACAAAAAAGCTGTTCCGTTCTCCTCTCTGTACAGGTTCTGTGCATGTCTCTGGTTCTTTTCTATTTTTTTTTTTCTTCCAATTTGGGAGAATATAATCTCTGAAAAAGAAACTGGCAACACATCCATTCAGTCGGATGGTTGTAAAATCAGCTCAGCCTATGACTCTCGCTCCAGCCAGAAGTACAAGTCTTCTGCCCAAACGATTATTCTACTTTTGGAAAAACTCTGGTGAAAGATCATGTTTATACTCCATGGGTCCAGTGAATAGAAACTCAAAGTTGAACAGGTATTAATATCCATTATATAGGAATTTAAAAGACAAATGTAATTCGGTATATAACTCTAATTTATAGTTTAAGAACTCAAAATCAATAATTTGTAACTACGGACAAACCTCTTAGAATTGAGACCCTGTTGGTGCTCTCTCATCACACAGCGCCCCAAGTTCAGGGCATGAAATCACCTTGGTTTTAACTCTCTAACAGAGCGCCTCAAGTGCATTTGTAAGTCTACAGCAGTATAGTTGCAACTCCTACAGCAAATCCTGGAAAACAACAATAAGAAATATGCTTCGGGGAAGCTACTAAGGACAAAGAGAAAACCAGACAATAAAGGAGGAAAATTGGAAAGGAACCGCTTAATACATTACCAGTTTTCATAGCTTTTGCTACAGTTTATATAATATTTTTATGTTATGACATTGAACACAGATACAATGGAAATAAGAGACCATCACTCTTTGTACATCAAAATGGTACATGTACAAAGTCTGTAGCCAGGGCTTTCACTCACTGTCTTCTCACTAATGCTGTAACTCGGGCATCCTGGTTGGCAAAAATTACTTAGGGTTTGATTCAGGACAGCTGAAAACTAATGAAAGCTAAGCATACTTTATAGGAATGAAAATTAGGCTGAGTGCTATTCTCAGTCTTGCAATAGCACCATGTTCTTTTGAATTGGATTTCCGCGTGCCTCAGTTTCTCCAACAAGAAAGATGGGAATGTCATGCAAACTTGGAAGCACTTTGAAGTCAGCAGATAAAAGGGGCTCTATAATGCAAGTCGATTATTATTTTATTTGTGACACAGCTCATTTCCATTTATGGAAGAAAAATAAAAGATATTTATACACTAAAGCTTTCTGTCTCAACCAATCTCAACGTTCACACTACAGACCTAATCCACCACTTCCCTGAGCCAGTGGAAAGACTCCTATTGACTTGAGTCACACTCCTGCTTGAAAAGACAGGGCAAGTGTAAAGGCTCTGCCCTACGAGCAGAGTTTATGCTGCTTCAGCTGCCTTTGAACCTTAAAGTGTTGCAAGACAAATAAGTGGCCATAGGTAGTAATTACATTAGATGTGACTTTTATTAAAAAGAAAGATTTTTCTTGTGCATGTTCTGTACAAGAAGAATGGTGTAGTAATGCAGAATAGATGCCATCTCTCTCTCCAAAATCCCCTGGGAGGTAAGCAAATTGAATGTGTAAAACAAACACGCCGAATTTTCATCTCTCATATTTAAAGCACCCTGGTAAAACAGAGAGGGCAGTAAGCAATTAATCCAATGTTCATTCAAGATTTGTTTGGACAATGGACTGGGGAAAAAGCTGGAAAGGAGAGACTGAGGCCCTCCCGGGAGCATCCTCAGGCATCTGCTGCAACTGGATTTCCCCGTGAAATGACGTGCTGCAAGTTTCAACTTCGTGTGTACAAACCCGCCCCACCAAGGTCTTGGCTCCTTTAGCTTTGCCCATTTCCTGCAATCCCAACAGAAATACTCCCGCTTTACTCCAACACCCTCAGCATCGGCCTGCTGGGGCCACGACGTTGCTGATTTTTTCCTTGACTTGCCTGGTACCGGCTGCACAGTTCATTAGCCAACATGAAATGATTAAAGTACAATGAAAGACAAATAATATAAATAACCCACACTTGTGGCTGTGGAAGGCCTAAAGATGTTCAGCCCAGCCATGCACGGAGCAGGTTTGTTCTTCAGGCAAATCCATTACAGTACATGACACCAAAAAAAAAAATCTGTATAAATATCTCAAAAATATAGCCAAAAGTATACACTAAAAGTAAACCGAGCACAGAATGGACTTCAGCGGCTCTCCTGCTGTCTAGAAGTTTTTCATTAGAAAGCAACTAAAAGCAGCTAATAGACAACTGGAAGTTGAATCAGTTTATACGGTCTGGTTTTCTCTAAGCACTACAAGTATTCTCACCGCATTTTCACCTTTCCTGAAGAAACTACTGAAAACTAAAACCCATATATAGCTGTTTTAAAGCTTAAAAATGAGAACAAGCTGCTGTTCAGAAAGTAAATAATTTATAATAGATTCAAACAATTAGGATTAACCAGCTTCATTTAAAAAAAAAAAAAAAGAATGTTTGATTATTCTGGGCTGTGTTTTGGAAACCATTTCTACCTTATTTTTCTTGGTAACACAATTTCATGCTAGAAAAAAGGCATCAAATGATGAAAAGCATTTGTTTCTTTCTTGTTCTTAAGTAAAACCAGCAATGTTAAACAGGTCAGATATAATAAATACAGCTATTTCAAGGGAAAGAAAAATGTTTTCCTGTCCTAACTTTGAGTGACAAGAGAAAATTTTTACCAGCTTGCAACTCCACTTTATTAAAAGTGTTCAATTTTATTTAATTGGATATATATGTACATGTTATATTGGGCTTCTTTGTTGCATTTTTCAAATTAATCATATACCATAGAAGCAACATTTTAAAGTGAGTGATGTTCTAGACACCTTTAAAAGTTCTCGTCTGTGGCAGCCACAGTCTCCTACCCCATATTTTTAAATTTTTGATACTTGGATTACCCCGGCAGGAAGGCGATAGTCCTTGAATAGAGCTTTTTGTTCAGCATTCTAATAGCTTCCAGCACTTGCCCCAGCCCACAAGATACATACCAAATTTAGTTAGACATCTAGGCCAGACGTGAAGAATTTCTCTGTCAGATCTAGTAAACTCTACCAGTTTAACATTTTGGCTTCTTGAGGGCAAGGAGGAGACAGTGAGGCAGCAACCGTGCCTTGCAGCAGCCCGGTGACACTTGGCGGTTCTTAAAAGGAAGTTAATGAATGAGGCTACTAACCTCTGCAACCCCTCAAACTTTCCTATTTTAGATTTAAAAAAAATAAGAATCGTCCATCCTTAGCTGTATTCAGTCCTATATCCTGAAAATGAGGGCTGCTAAGAGATAGATACAGAAATACAGAAATATTTTTTAAGTCCAGCTTGCCATGTAATAATCCCAGAGCTCAAATCCACTGAGTATTTCCCTGTGAAGACACTGAAGAAATTTCAGCCATCTTGAAGCAACTCCTCTCTTTTCAATTTGTTTTAGATTTCTTACCAAGAGTTTAAACCTAATAGAAGGAACTGGTAGGCAATTTGTACTCTTGCATTAAATTATTGTGGTTTAAACCCATTTGCTTTGATTTTCTACTGATCATACTGATCTTCTCCCACACAGAACTGGTACAAAGGAAGTAAATTTCTATTACCCAAAATGATTTACCAGTTTGGAAAAGGGGAGAGAGAGCGGTGGAGAACCCCACAAGCAGAGCCCTGCCTCCTGCCAACCAGGCAGGATGGACACTCCAGGCGGGAATCTCCTGCAAGATGTTCTCCTCCCTGCAGTCCACTCTCAAGAGGGTTTGAGATTTTGGAAGAAGCCCTTCTCTCTGGGCTGGGCAACTGTCTTGTGGGAGGAATTGTGGAGGCAAATGCTTGTGGAGCACTGTGAAACCGCAGGGCTGCGATGGGGGGATCTGCAGCGGGGCCAGGGCAGCGCGGGGCCTTCTGGGAGCCCATGAGAACTCACTGCTGAATTCCAGCCTGGCGTTCCTCATTTGGAAGTAATTGCCCCGTGCAATCCATCAGGAGGGGCCAGAGAAGATATCTTTGTGAAGTGGAAAAAAATGAGTTCTTAATTTATATATGACAATTAAACCAAATTGGATTGATTTCTTTTTTTTTTTTTTTTTTTTATTTTTTTTTTTTCCCCCTTTTTTTTGGAAGACTTTAAAATGAACTATAAGTCAGAAGATCTGCCAAGGCTCCCTTCCCTAATTAAACACATAACTTGTATTAAAAACCTTTTTAGTCCAGCTGCTGAGAGACTGTGGAATTGTGGAGATGTATGGTTTGTGGGAAACATTGTGTTCCTTCTTGAATTCTTCAGCTTTCACAAAAGACAGCATGTGAACACTTTCCATAAATACAAACTGCGTTTTCTAATTAAACTACTGTCACTTCTATATAATGAGTTAGCAAACCAAAGGAAAGCTTACACAAATATTTTCAAAGTTAAAGTAATCAGCTTCAAATGAAATACGCAACTTCTCACTACAGCCATACCTTTAGTAACTCAAGCAACAGGTTTTTTTAAAAAATAAGTAATAAAATATCCCAGATTTACACAAGGCATTGCCACTGAAAGACTACAACACACCAATGGCATGGGTAATACAAGAGGAAGTTTACACAAAGACAGATTAGATTTACAAGATTTTCTCTTAAAAAATTCTTTAAAAAGGTGAAATTCCACTTTAGAAGCAAATTCATTGCCTGTAACTACACCAGCCACAGAGTTCAGAATGAGATATGCACATTTCTTACAGAAAACTATTTTTTTCCCTGCAATTTAAGAGTTTAGGCTGATTTATCAGTGCTGATTATTAGATAGAGACAAAACAAGCGTTTGGTCTTTAATTATCTCCATCCTCCTGGAAGCACACATGAAAGTTACATGAAATATTATACACTTGCACAAGAAAATAAAGTGTTGCTTTTGCTGCATTTGTTGTTTTATTACTATTAGATTGGCTTTCTACAAAAAAAACAGCTCTGCAGGTATTACACACTCAAAGCTTTCTCTAGCTTAGAAAAACAAAATAATTGAGAAATATCAAAGACCTAATCTTGTGAAAACAGCTCTTTCTTTAAAAAAATCGAACTGTTTTCAACCCTTAAGTAGCCAATTTACTTGTACATTTGTAAAGTATAGCACAGGATAGGACTTTCTACAGCCCAGTCTGGCGAACTCACACTTACATCACCTCATTTCCAGTATCCCCACGTCAAACTCAAGGCGTGCTGTAAAACGTCGCCTTTGGAAGCCAGCCTGACCCAGTTAATGCCTTATGCAGAAAATCCTTCCTACCTAGTTGGAATCACTTTAAATGCACAAATTAATGTATCACAAAAAAGCTAACTGCTGCTCTTACTGTTCCCCAAATGAAACCATGTGCCCTTTTTCACACTAACTCTGCTACAATAGGTTTATTATATCTCTATATCCTACATTTCATTTTTGTTGTACCGGATTTTCTTACATCGAACAGCAAAACTAATAACCTGCTTCCAGCTCCAGGAGTTCCCTGTCTGAACCTGGGAGGATCCAGTTCCTGCAGTTTCTTACGCTGTTTCCCAAGTGTTGTCTACTGGCCATCCATCATCAGAGCCAAGCTGCTCAGTTACAGGGGGCTTTGGTCCAGCGTAGGTGGCCTGTGGCTGTCTTCTGAACCCAAGGACTATTAAGTGATCAAGCATCCCACGGAAATCAAGTAAACTATCCTGGTTCCACAAACAACAAATACACACTGAAAGAACGGCTCTTTAGCAGGGAATTAGCTTTTACGCCCCCTGATGTGAACCAGCATGTCTTCCATTGTCAGAGACTACCCAGATGAGTTTTCATCTTTTTATCCCATAACAGTTGGCTCTGAACGACCCATTTCTGCTGTGCTGCTCACCCTCCATGGCAGAGACGGGTGCTAAAGGGAAATGGGCTCTTCTCTTCCCATTAACAAGCGTCAGCTCCATGGTTTTGTAATGCAAGCACCTTGGCACTTCTCTATTCAGAAGCCCCTCGCACATAACAGAGTGGCATTACCCTAAGTAAGAGCAGCAACAAAGGAGCAGGCTGTGAGGAGCTCAAGATACCATCAGCCTTTGGAGATCTGACCTGCTCCGCTCCATCAGAGCTAAGGAAACAAAAAAAATCACACTATAGCTTTTCCATTCTCATCACGAAATTCTCCAAACCCCTTTCCAGCTCATCTCCTATTAAAGCAGCACTAGCTGAAAAGATTTCATCCTATCCTTTCACACTGATGTCATCATCACACAAGCTGAAGCCTTTATCGCAGAGCATCACAAGCAGATTCCCCACGGCCTTCTCATGGTCCAAAAGCAACACCAAAAACATGAAGCGAAGGCTAATGGAAAGCCACTTGTGCATGGGCTGCTATAACCATTTTGCAAACCTCAATATTTGTTTTAAAGACATCTCCCAATGTGAAAAATGGTTCTACTTCGTCGTTAAAAGAGAATGTCGCAGACAGTTAATCTTGACCATTTATTTTATATCATCCAAACCAAAATATTGATACATCTGGACAAACTCAGTCCAAGAAAAGAGCACCATTCCCAAAGCATTCATGAACACAACCAACAGATCATAAATCGTAACTATCCAGAACTGACCACAATTAAATAATCTGTCAAGGGAGGAGGTAGGCAGCCATTCTGGCTAGGTTCAGACCACTGATAGAAATTCAGAAAAGGCTAAATTAAAAGTATCAACAGTTCGTTCGATTGGTGTCTCCTGAGTCACTGAGTTAAGGCAGCCTAAGCTACAACAAACCCCCCCAGGGTAGGTCAAATATTTATTAAATTGTTGTGCCCAAGAGACTCTCACAAACTCAGGAAAATTTATTCATATGCTTCAATCAGACTCTGTTCAGGACAGTGCTCTGTCTGCACAACTGACACATTCATGGGGAGGCATCTTCTCGGGCTCAGGGGCAGGGAAATTCAGGGTCAGTCCACCAGAGAGCTCAGCTGGAGTTATCACACCTGCCCAACCACCTTGCTGCTCATGGTGAAATGGGTGACGTTATGCCAGTCCTTACAGAAGGAAATTTGTGCTACAAGACACAGCACTGCCAGCTGTGGCCATGCTGTGCACTGGGAGACATGGGATCATATAAGATTATTAACCCATTTGAAAGAGAATTTAAAAAAAAAAAAAAAGATTTTTTTAAAAAACCCAAACCCTCCAATCCCTCCAATTTTTTTTTTTCTCCTGTATCTTAAAGAAATTCAAGCGAAGTTGATGACAGTGGGATTCCTGGCTCTGAAAGCAGGGGAGGATCAGGGTAGAAAGTGATCACCCCGAGTGCAAGACAATAGCTGCACCTGAATGCCATTACTATTTAAAAACATTACCAATAGAATGGAAAATAAATTTCTAGAGAAAAACCTGAAGCTTAGCTCCAGCTCTGCTGAAATCAACAGTTTTGCCTTGAACTTCAAAGGAATTGTGATTTCCCCCCCACCATATTTTAGAGCTAACAAAACCAGCAGAACTGAAAAAGATTTCAAATATTACTAACTACATCCCCCAATTAGCAGACTGCTTATTCCACTTCATAACTTCAGATCTGCGAGAAGGACTGAGCCTGCAGTCCTCTAGTTTAATTGCAAGATGGATTGCTAAGACGGAAAGTGCTATTGCAAGCTTCTTCTGGATGCCACCACTTCTGCTGGGACCATCAGAGAGCAGCCTGAGCCACCATCCATACAGTTCTCTGGTGGTTTTTTTGTTGTAACAGCACCCTAAGACCCAGAATAATAAATCTAGACAAACCGTTGTTTGCTGCTTGGTAATTTTTGCTTTACATCTCTGAATCGCAAAGAATTGGGTTTTTTTTATCCATAAAAATCCACATGCCCTCCCTTTATTTGGGCATCTAGACTCGATGCCAACAGTGATTGCTCATCATCATACCAAGCACAGGAACCTACAATCTGAGTTTTCATATCCTACAGTAACAAAGGCGCATATAGAGAGAGAAAGAAGTAGTTGCTGGGAAGGATGTAACGCACTCCTCTGTTTAAATCAGTGCAACCAACCACTGAGAGCAACACACACTCTTTGCTCTTCAGTGAATGTATCGACACATTCATTGTTTAGTATTTATTCAGAGATCATTTCTTAATCATAACACGGACTACTTCAAAACTATGCAGGAACAAAAGTCACATTTACAAAGCCCAAAGTATTAAAATTACATAGGCATATAACTACTGTTTGATTAAATGTCTCTTGCATGGCAAAAGACAACCACACGAGTAACACGGGATTTCAGTTTATCCTCTATATGCTTCTACGTTACATTAATTAACTGAAACCATGACCTTAATATTTCCATTACAGCACTATTTTAAAAGTAATCACAAAAGCATGAATACATCGAGGTATATCTTTATTTTTATGAACACATTTCTTTGCAATCAGTAATAAAATCTCACCACTGTACTTCACTCTGACCTCAAAAGAAAACTAAACAGCGATTTCTGTACCCCTGTGCAAATTATAAAAATTTTAAAAAAAGCAGTAGCATTCCTTCCCATCATGTCTTATTTTACAATAAAGAGGTACTTTCCTGGCATAAAACCCCCTCAATGTTTAACGGTCCCTTTAAACCATCTACAGTAAGTCACTGAACCTGAACATAAAAGTTGGGCATTAACTAACTTTATCCATTTTCCTTTCTGTAGAAATGAAAAGAAACAATCTATAAGCAAGGAAAAACCCATCAAGCTGAACACAACAACACATTCAGATTTTGTGACTGTTGGATCATACAAAGCTGTGTGTGTTACACAGAGCTTATCTGTAATTAATAACAGATCTGGATTTAGTTATGCTTATTTACACAAACAACCTACAAACAAACCATACACAATGGTTAATAATTAAATGTAAGCATGTGCAGTAACAAATTGATCAAGTGATATGAACAAAATCACATTCTTACAAATTGAAATCTCAATTTGAATAATGTAATGAAAAATTCTCCATCTGAAAAAGTCTCAATTTGTTTTATTTCAAGAGAGGCATGTCCAAGTTATTCTGTGAATTTCATACATCTAATCAGTATTAAAAAAAAATGAGGAAAAGTACAGGGAGTGACCCTGCTATCATCTTCAGTACCATTCATAGCAGTATTAGGTAAAAAGGTTCAAAACAACGTCATTTCTTTCATTTGAAGTACCACTTTAAAATACTGCCTTTAAAAACTATTAGATTTTTTTCCATTGAAACAACATCAGCAAAAGCCACACTGTGTGACATTTAATGTCATTTGCATATTTGCATCTTTATATAGACATGCAGATAATTACGCCATTCTATCACTTAAAGCTTCACAGTTAAAGTCTATTGGAAAAAGTACTCAGAGAATCACCAAAGAGGCTACGAGCACACGCTTGATTTTTATTTGAAAGTCATTTGAATTACGTGTGCTTACTAGTTCTTTTCACAGCAGTGTGCTCCTGACAAAATTTATCAAATCAACGAGCTCCTTGGGAATGAATAAAGTTATGAATCAACATAACAAACAAGGACTGTCCTAGTAACTTAATAGATCTTATCATTGCAAAATAACGATAGGAATGTGCCTCATCCCAGTGCCCGCATGATTGCTATTTGTACATCTGGTCAGGAAGCACAATGCAGCCCCTCCTGACTCCCTGCAAGCATTAAAGCCCAGACAGAGCTGCAAAGATAAACAGCGCTTTTGACGAGGCACTCACTTTGATGAAATAAGATTTATTCTCAAGAATTACTGGAGCTGCTCACAGCTTTCAGGAAGAAAATAAAGAAAAGGAAAATACATAGGCTGCTGGAGTGAGACTAATGATGATATATGCTTGACATTAAAACTGCTAAAACCAGGCTGCATGTTGGTAAATTGTGTCATGTGCCTGGGAGTCTGGGCACTGGCTTTGGAGCCAGGAACCTCTACTTTCTCGTGCTGCTTTTAACAATAACTTCTTTTGTTGCCCTTGCCAAGTCATCGCTGCACTTCTGCTGCGGCGAGAAGAGGCCAGGGCTTACCTACCATTCAGAGGCTGCGTGCTTCAACTAGTATTTGCAACATGCTTTAAAAACTGCAATCTCACCATGCAAGTTCTTTGAATTGTTATTTATGAAACCAGCATTGCAGATGGGCAAGTGACAGGGAGAAAAGAATAGATCCAAGTGCCGTGACATTTTGCCCAACTTATCTGACACAAGTCCAGCGATAAAACCATCACTCCCTGTTCATTTAACTCAATGCCGATGCTCATGTTCTTGCTCGTTTATCCACTATATCCATTGTTTTCTTCTGGAAAACAAATAGTAGAAGAAAAAGTTGTGGTAGGCGGGCACTGTGACGCAACCTCCACTGTAACAATTCAGAGGACCACTTTAGTGAACAGGCAGAGAAATGAGTCTGCAGTTGAGTGACTTCACTCAAAGCAAAGAAAAGCCATCAGTTACCCCGTAGATACAGTCTTCAACAGCAGGTCCAACAAAAATGAGCAGGACAATCACTGGAGAAGAGATGAGGATTCTCACCTTTTTGCTAAGGGAAAACTAACAAACCTATACTTTCTGTAACCTTATTTCCACCATTCTAAGTATGGCAACTCCTATTCTGTAGATCTTTGGAAGGGTGCTACATAGAGCAGAGCTGAGGTCATGCTGGAGACATCGCCTCTTTCCTCCCTTCAGCTCAAAGCAGAATCAGCTGTATCACAAGTGGCTGAACATCCTTAAAGACCATCAACAATAGCAATTCCACGAAAGCTATTCCATCATCTAACTAAAGGTTTGGTCTGTATGTCCCTTGGTCTTGCTTAAGACCATAGCTAGTCCTAACCTCAGTGAACAACCATTGCCTTCCTTTTTGTGGCAGCTCCTTAACACACTGGAAGCACATTATCAAGTCTGCCCTCTCACGTCTGCATGCAATAAATTAAATTTAATAACAACCATTTTGTTGTTCAGTTCTCTTACTTTTGTCCCAGACAGAGAGATTAGGGTTTATGAAGATCTGCTACGACAGAAGGCAACAACCTGAGTCATCATCGCCTTTCCTCTCCCGGTGGCAATGCCAGAGGCTGTGCTTTCCTTCACTAACATAACATGGCAGAGTCTGGAAGCACAGCACTAGAGCTGAAGCAAAGTCCAGATAATTCTGCAAGACCAAGAATCGTAGCTAGTAACACAAATAGCGTGATTCTGATGCCTACAGCCTGCTACCCTCCTAGGAGGGCAAAGCATCCCACCTTCAGGAGTAGGCCCTTCACTCTGATTTCAACCCTCCTGCAGCATAATCCTCAAGCAAATCTTCCTTTCTCCCCACTGAACATAACACCATGTTATGTTCACATAGCGTTCCCCTTGAAGGGGATGTAGGAGTCGAACACTTGGCAGAAGTGCAGAGCATCTTTAGAGAAAGGTACAGGTGCTGTACATCTGAGAAAGCAGGGCCACACGTTCATTATGCCCTGAATCACCTCAAAATTATGTGTATGTTTTTCTTAATCAAATTGCAATTATTTAAAAATATTTTCCATCTCTACCCCCTTATGACTCATCCTGAATGACTCCAGCAGCAGCAGCAGCTGCTCAGTCTTACCTTATTTGAAAAACAAAACCCAAACAAACAAAAAAGCCCACCCCAACACCCCCAAAACCCAGCATCGAGCAATTCATCCAGCAATTTCCAAATCCAATCCAAATCCAACTTTGGAGAGGAAGTGTAAAATCTCAGACCTGCTGCACACCGGAGTTTTGCACGCACTTCAGTGACATCCAGATTTCACCTCTTATAGACTTACAGCTGTGCAATGTGTGCATAAGGTGTCACCATGGATATTGGTCCAGATTCCACATGCTTCAAACAGAAGATTTATAAGGTAAAATGCCATGTAAGCCAGCAAAGAGAAAACAGACTTCTTATTTGCTCCTTTTAATACCAACTTGAAGGAATTACAGTTTTTCCAAAAAGCAGCTGTGGGGAAACAGAACAAACTACAGATTATCTCAAAAAAACCAAAGGCTTCCACCATGGAGGCCTTCAGTCAGGCATCTCCCTATCTCCTGAGAGAAAAACACAACAGTTCTTTCCCAAATAACAGCAGAGAGAAATTGCAACTAGAAAACAAAAGTCTGTCTTAAATCACTTCCCAAATTAAACATGTTTTGATGAAAAACAAAGAGAAAAAGGAGTAACAACGGAAGGCCTGAACCAATTCACTCTGCAAAGACCGGCTGAATCCTTGCTTCAGCCCCTGTTGTAAATAGGGTATCCATTCACTGGGACATGACCATGATGCCAAGTCCCCACACCGGGTCCTTGGGTGTCATCAGCTGCTTAAACCAGTGCCTCAGTCACGCTAGTGCAATGGGCTATTAGACTCAAGACGGCAGTTTGATTTTTGTGGCTGTTATTATTACTTTTTAATCATTATGCAGAGAGCATTCAAAAGCTGCTACCTCAAGTTCATTCCCTGGGAAAAGGCATGTTTTCTGATTCCACACTTCTTTCTTATAGATTTCTACCCTCGCACGTGAAGGGAGAGTAACCCAAATACTATCCCATCGACATTACTGATTAATTAATATTAGCAAGGGAGAAAACTTTAGCTAATACTGTTATAATTACAAGACAAAAAGCAATGCCTCAGTATTACCAACCCACCAGAAACAGAACCACCATGTTAAAGCAACACACTGCTACCTCCTGGAGGAGCTCAAACAATGGCCACATTGTTCAGCAGCCTCATCTCTGCTGAAGGCCACCCACATCTTCCCTACTCCAGGGAGAAGTCAAAATCTTCCAGCTCAATAGACATCCAGTCAGAGGAGAAAGCATCTTTACAAGGCTTGTTCATTTTTCTTGGACAAGACGAGAGTTCAGCCTTTGCCTTCAAGCCAAGTCCCTGAAAGGAAGGGAATGAGTTTGAAGTTCCTGAAGATGGACATGCCTCCAATGCTCAGGCATTTTGTATCACACAAGATTGATTTCCTCCAACTACAAGAGGCCTCGGGTGAAAACGATCCTTCACAGCCTCATGGCTGGGAGCCAGCATTAGACTGAAACACAAAGAACGCATCGTGCTTGCCTCAAGATGTCAGGAGCTTTTGATAAATTAAAATTCATTTTGGTAAATGAAAAATTCCTGGAATCTTTTGTTCATGCTAACATGTGCTGTAATATTTCAAATTTAAATAAATTACACAAAAACAAGTAAAAAATGAGTCAGTCCTTCCAAAAATTGTACAAACCCCCCCATTTTTAAAAAGTTTGAAATGTTCTATTACTTTCTACCAGACCTACTATAAGAAAGGAAAACTCAATGCAACCAACCCTAAAAGTGCTGGAGAAATGGAAAGGGAGAGCAAAACAACAGAAATAAACGAATTTGCCATGCCAGATCAAGTCCAAACACACTCTGTCCAAAACCAGCTGTGTTTCTGGGTACAAAGCACCAAATACTTGCCACGAGGTAGGGACAATGCTGTGAAGGACAGAGTAGATCCCGCATTGTACAAGCACATCCTGTGAATTTTTAAGAGTTTTCAGGATTCACCTGCAGAGCAAAAGAGATTCTGGAAATAAGAGTTGCCAGATGTCCCAATATAAATCGGGATTTTTAATATTTCTCCTGATGTCCCATTAACCTCATCAGTATTTCCATACATGTCATCTGGCAGCCTTCTCAGGATGTCCAGTAAAACGAGGAGACACATGTTAACGGCAGAGAAGAACAAGGGAGAAGCCCTCACAAGCCTGAATTCAACTCCTTCGGTTTGCCATGCCTGGAACAGGGGGAGGAGAACAAGGAGACAAAGGAAAACAGCTTGTGTGTAAAATAAGCAGAGAAAGAGTGAAGGCAGCCCAGATGGATGAGGTAGCCCAGATCCTGCACATTGCTTTAGAAGAGAAGAATAGCACAGGAATTGGGGCTTGCCTAGGTGTGTGTGGGGGGGGGGAGAGAACAAAAAGGATATTCTTTTATCATGCTTACTTCAAGATAAACTTTCTGTAGCCTAAAATAACCACTCCTGTTGACATGCATTCAAACACACTGCAAACTAATATACTGATATTGCTCATCTGGAAGGGATACAGCCTTGTCATGGATGTAGGGCCCAATTCATACTAAACATTTCACAGCAGCCAATGCTGCAGGGCTGCACTGGCTCGCAGCACGAGACCTGAACTGCCTTCATTACAGCGGGAGACACACAAGAATTGCTTGGGGCCAGCTGTACACAAATATCTGCTGCTACTAAACAAATTAACTTTTCTTTATATATATATAAAAAAAAAATCCACCTCCATCTAATCTGTAAGCATTTGCCCCTCAGAAAAAAGCATTTTATTTTTTCCTTTTTTTAAAATGAAAATATTTGCAACAGGTATCAGGGAAACTTAATCAGTCCTTAGAAAGCATTTAGATATAAAGAGGTACATAGAGTCATTGCTGTCTCCAGCCCACAGCAGAAATGAGATATTTCTTGAGAGCTGAAAGGGCTATAGTTTATCATGTCCATTGAACACCTGCCTCCACTTAACCCTTTTGGGACTTTCTGCTTCAGCTGGTCTTTTCAATGGGGTTAGTAGATCAACAGGGCTCTAAATTCTTCAGAAACTGTTTTCCCCCTGCCTCTTTTCAACAATATCTTACCAGACAGTCTTTCAACACAGGGTCTCCATCCTTATGATTTTCGAAAAGACTCCAACTGAGGGATCACAGAAAGTCAGGACAAGGCAGTTTTGTTTCTGCCAAGTATTTGCGCTCAGATACCCCCTGTTCATTATGTCAATCAGTTGTCTGGGCTAGGTCAAGAGTTACTCATAGATCCAGATGCAATATACATTTTTACAGAGTGGCTGTCTTCTTGCCCTGCTCACAGAGGCAAAATGCTCTTGTGCCTTCATGTTCTGCACGCTGTTCCATATCCAGACAGATATACAAAATTCTTGCAATATGTAAGTTTAGCAATCCACCCAACAGTGTATTTCAAGTATGCAGACAATTCATCCTCATTTCTACATGTATGTTAAAATTTATAGCAAATCTCTTCGTGCACTTTTGTTCAAAAAAAAAAGAAGAAAACTACGTTCAAAAGCAAAGTGTATACTGAGAAAAAAATAAGGGAAACATCACAAAGGAAAATGAGCTTGGGGCTTCATTAACATGAAAGTCAAATTTTGTTCTCTTTTATTGGGATGTTCATGTAAAATACTTGAACTAAGCAAACAGCAGCACTCAGGCTACAGTGAGAAGCTGACAGCAGAAATTAGGTCCTCTGCCTTCGCTGTTTACCCAGCAAGCCGCAATACGATAGGTGCTTTAAAAAGAGATAAAAATGACATTCACCCTAATCAAAACTTAGACGCTTTACTTCTAAAGAAAACTCAAGACAAGATTAACTCAGTAGCATTATCTCAGCATACAAGCGTAAGTGCGCTCTATTCATTTACATACTCTATTCTGAAACATATTGAATGTTCTTAGTTGTAAATAGCAAAGCTCCTTTCTCCCAAACAGTCTGTTTCAATAAGACTAGCATTGTTACAGATTTATTATTTTTTTTTTAAGACTAAATGCCATATAGTCAGCATTGGAAGGATGGAGTTGCAAATGTTTGTCTTTTAGTGCCGAATGCTACAGAAAGCTGGCATCAAAAGTACAATAGAAAACAGAGTTTGGTGGGAAGTTCAGATGCTTGACTACCCTGCTCTGAATAGAGCAGAAAACTTCTATTAGTTCCCCGCTGTTTCAGCCAGGCTAGGTCAGTTCCCCCGCCAGCAGCCAGGAGACTTTTCCAGTGTTATCAGCATTAACCCCCTTCATGCTGCTCAACAGAGCTGCCGCGGATAAAAACGCACGCTGCTTGGTGCCAAGAAGTACTGCCAAGAAGCAATGCTGCTTTCCAAAATTAACTTCCAAACTCTGTAACATGTACAGACCAATTATTTTAAAATATGGGATAATATGCATATTCTCAGTCCCGTGCCCAGAAAGCAGGCCATTATCTGGCAGCGTTTGCAATTACATTAACTGCAGAAAAGTGTGAGAATTTGTGTCACAGAGAAAGACGACCAGGATTTCTACTCTGTGTTGACAGAATAAGAGCAGCTTATAACTTGTTGGAAATAATTCATTGCTTTTCCATGGCATAAGAGGACATGTAAAACAGAAAGTGCTCAAAAAAGGAACAGTTAACCCAAAGTACATGAAAAAATTGTTTGAAGCGTACCCTATGGAGGAACAGGGTGTTCCTGCTGCATGTTAAGTATTGCACAGCTGAATAAAAAATGTAAAATGCAACATTTTACAAACACTAACTCATGTCTATGGTTATATGTTACCATATCTCATCTTTTTTTTTGCTGTCATACTTAAAAATGGAATCAAGTACCTGGCACTTTAACAATGGTGTCAGGGAAAGTACCTGCTAGAAGTACTGCTGGGCTGGTTTGGATTTTTTCAAGGCTACATACACCCTGCAACTGCTGGTATGGGGTTAACTGTCCCACCCGTGACACTACCACATGCTACAGGAGAGTAGCATCTGAATGCTAAGCACCCACAGTTAGAGTAGGCTAGAAAATCGGTTTCCTCACCTGGGGACATTCTTTCTTCACCAAAGTATTTCTTAAATAAATATGACGCTGTAATTTCAAGATTCCCAACTAAAATCAGATTTATAAAAACAAAATTCAGGCAATAAAAAGTAAATGCAAACAGTTTGTCTACTAAATGTGTGAATGAGGATTTCTCACCTAGAGTTTGAACCCCACCCTGGAAGGGAATGGGGTCGAGCTCCTTGTCCCTTGCACAGTCTGGAGTAAGACGACAGCGGGAAGAGGCAGTTTCACCTGGAGAAGAGATGGCAGGAGGCAAAAGCACTCCTTCATCCCCCTCATCTGCATCCACCACCACTGCCTCGCTGCCACAAGCTGACAAACTGCTGTTCATTGCCGAGTTAACAGCTTGGGGAAAAAAAAAACCAAAAACAAAGCAGGGGAGAAACCCCTGGGAAGTGTCTTAGAGGAACACAGGAAAAGATACATTGATCATCCCCCAGAGCACACCAGGTAGGAGTAATGAGCTAGAAGGAGACACACCAGACTGGCAGAACCAAGGAGTGCTTAAGTGGTACTGGGTATGGTACTGGGAATCCAGAGGTTCCCACGGGCCAGGCTGGACCTGAAGAAGTACACGTGCTCTGGACCTTTGGGTTTTTGTGTCCCCTTGCATTCTTCTCCCATGCCAGAAATACTTCATGGCTTCAAATGTTTTGACAATGAACCACTGCATGGAGCAAAATCATGTTACAAGGCAAAAATAAGGGGTTGGAAGTACTAAACTGGGTGGAGAATGACAGCGGTAGGGATGCTGGGAGTCCGCATGGTCTTTGGTGTTTTGACACCCTGAGTATAAAACCAAGATTCAGCATCTGGCATGCCACTCTGGCTCTCTGATACCAGTGTGACCAGCAGCTTCCACTATGCCAGTACAAATACACGTGCCCCAACAGTTCTGCCACCCCTTCCAGGATCTGTGCGAGTGGCCTGGAGGTGACAGAACCCATCTGAGCAAGGAGAGCTCGGGGTTTGAACCTTGGATAATTATCTCGTTGTCTGGTGTCATGCTAGACAAAGTTATTTAGCCTGCCTGTGGCTCCATTTCCCAACAATACAACGGGAATAGCAGTTTTTGCCAGCCTCAGAAGGAATGTAATTAGGAAAATTCTGTCAAAGATTGTAAGGCTTTGGGGTATTTACAGTGATAAGAACTGTGTAAGTACCAGAGGACAGGAAAAACCTGTGTCTTAGCCAAAAATCAATATGGAAATCACTTCACAGGGCTTTGAAGGGCAACATAGGTTCAGTTCCGTAGTAGTATCTAATAAAATGGATGATTACTAACCCTCTTCACCCCTCCTTGTGTCATCAGCAAACAAATACCTGCACAGAAAGAGAACTGCCTCTGAACAATGCTTCCTTTCTACACTGAAACTCTGAAAAACCCCGCACCTTGCTCACTTTAGTAAAATTTTGGCATCCCAACACACTGCCGCATGGTCCACTGCATTTTTTTGCTTCCCCTGAAGCAAAGAGCCCAAGTGCCAGCTGGGGGGATGCGCACACACAGCCTCCCCAGGAGGATGCTCCCCCCACGGAGAGAAGAAATGAGTCTGCTGTGCCCATTTAAAATACTTTCTTCCTCTCCTTTATGCTCAGTTAAGACGACTTTAAGCACATGTTTAATGCCCAAATGTGTCTTTCCAATGGAAAAACACATTTAGAAAGGCTTAAATGGCTGTGGGAAAGAATTCATATTCAGGAGAGGATCCAAAATGGTGGCCACAAATCTGCCCTGTGGATTTTGGGCAAGGCAGAAGAAGAGTTCAGGCTGTCTCTGTTTCTGTACAGCTGCAGCATGCTGTGCAATGACTGAAAAAGTGTCTTCTCACTTACCACAGAAATAAGTAGTAAAGTGTCAATGGTGCCAAAGCTCAGAGGATGACAAAGAAACCAACAAAACCCAACAAAACAACAACAAAAAAAAATCAGTTGCTATTTTTCCAAACAATTCTAGGAATACAAATATGGGTTTATAGATTTAAGTGTTTTTTCGTAATGGAAAAAAAGAGTGCTCTAATACCAAAGGCTTATATAAACTTCAACAAAAGCTAATTTCAAAGAAGAAAGCTTTGAATACCTAAGAAACAGATTTTTATGCCAACAAGCTAAGCGGCAGGCAGGCTGCCACGTGCCAGCATAAGGGATTCACATATCTGTGAAGAGCTTGCTCCATTGTTTAAACAACTGATTTGCTGAGATAGGCGAACTGCGAAAGCCAAAGGCTCTGCAACTTTCCTCCAGTGTGGTAGCCGCATCTAGGCATAGGCATACCACCAACTATTACTCTATTAACTACATATGGCAGGGAAATGAGGGAGGAAAAACACAATATGCCGCAGTTCTTTCCCACAGAGACTTAGCAATATCAGGGGATCATACTGTGTTATTTAAATTTGTGAGACTAAAAATACTGCTCTTTATTGCTCTGGAATTTAAAGACTAAGAGCAGTTACACGATCTGAGGTAACAAACCTAAGGATATATTGTAGTTCCTTCCTGTGACCTGAATTTGGTATGCATTATTTTTCTGCAGACCTTTTTCCGTTAGTAAAACAAACAAACAAACAAGCACATGCTACTAATTGTATTTACATTACACATTATCAACCAAATCTATATTTGGGGTTCTTTCAAGACCACCAACAAGGCTCATGTTACAGGGACTTTGCATTAAGTAGAGAAACAAAAAAAACCCAGAAAAAAAATCAGAAAAGTCTTGCAACTTTAATATTAATGAAATAGATGCAGGTTAAAAATATGTTTATGAAAATCCAGGAGGGAAAAGAGATACATTCTCCATGTCAAAAGGGGAATCTCTTTTAATCTCGTATAAAAAAAAAATACTGTCTAAGGTGGCATTTACAGGCAGCAGTCCGAGATAATTAAAGAATGACGGCAAACGTGGTCCCACCACTCGTCCTCTCCTCCAGTCTAGGAAGCCTAAAAATCTGCACAGACATTTAAACATGACTGAGATCACAGAAACAGAAGCGACATCTTTAGTCAGTAGAGGGCTGATCCAGAGCGAGCTGAAAGACTCCCATTGACTCCCCGAGGGGCTGGACCAACCTGTACATCCCACCCACTGCCAAGGAGGACTCACTGCCAGAAATATATTCCCCTGTAGTTCTGCCCAGTCCAATTTAAACATCTCAAGCAATGCAGCTTCAATAACCTCCCTTGCAGGAGTATTCAGTCCAACAGATTTTACTCTTAGGAAACTGCTTCTGAAATTTAGCTGAGGCTTCCTTCTCTGCATTTCCGTCCTCCTATTTATAGTCATGTCTTCCTTTGCATTGCTGTAAATAATACTCCTTTCCCCGCTGGTAACACAAATCAAATATGTGTGCACAAAAGATCATCCCTCTTAACTTCAACACATTTTCATTTTCCCTAAATAAAAACAAACCACAGAATCGATTTTGATGGTTTTCCTCTAAGGTTTCACCCCAGTTTGTTGAAAACTTTTCTAGTATTAACTTTCCCACAGCTGTATATAATATTATAGGTGTGCTCCCATGACAGCTGTAGAGAAAGCCCACTAACCTCGCTGATCTTGTGTATATCCGTTTTCAGGTTCCTTTCAGCAAATATCAGAAAGCAGGTTTGGGTGGGTTTTTTTTACAAACAAGTATAGATTTATTGTTGACTAAGTCCCTTTTCCTTCCATTGTGACAACAACATGTAGAGTACCCCAGCAAAGGCTACAGATAAATACTCAATAAAATTGCAGCTGGTTAGACTCCGCTCCTGCATTAGAAGTGGTTTACATTGCCTTCATGGGACACAGTGTGAGAATGAACTATATTTAAGCAGTATTTGAAAAACTGGATGCATTGTAGACCAATAATAAAAGGGGGAGAAAAAAAGGAAACATTTTTTGCAGCGCCCCTGGAACAGCTATATACACTGTAGATGTGGCGGTTCCTTCCATGTGCAGCAGAAAGAAAAATTCAGAATTAGAAGAAAAACCCAGATACCTCTGCAATGCTCCACAGTGTGGCATCTATATACAGACACACACGCTTGGATAAAATGTGCAAGTTGCATATTAACAGCCGTGTTAATGAGCAGTTCGGGCAAGAGATGAGGCTGGCACTGAGAACCAGGAGAGGTTCAACTGCAGCTCTGTTCAGGCAAGTTGCTCTGGATGTTTCCTTTCTCTCTGCTTTATTACCCGGACCATGAGCTTGCCAGGAGCAGTGGCCTACAGAAAATGCCTTTGCATCATGTGCAGCTTAACAAGGCCTTGAGGAACTACTGTAAAGAAAAATAGCAAAACCCACCGAGAGAGGTAGAGCACATGTTCATAATATAACAGAAGGGAAAGCAGTCCCACTCCAAGCAGGAGGTTGGACTAGGTGACCCCAAGTCCCTCCGAGCAGCATTATGAGGATTCTATAAAATTCAGACATTCTGCATCCTGGGAAACTGCACGATTCTGCCACAACGGACTGACGCCGTCACACATGACACAAAACTTCTCACCTAAAGTTTAATTAATGAATATTAAAAGGCTGAGTTTGATCCTTACAGAACAGTGAGCAGCAGCAGACTTCACAAAGAGGGTGATGTTCGATGGAAGTTACTGTGGCAAAAAACCACGCTGGTGTTTCCAATGGAAGGAAGAAAAACTAAACATAGCACTCAGACTCCTGAGATTACAGTTCAGTCCATTTGAATAAAAAATTGAGTATTAAAAAAAGGGGGGGAGGGCAGTATGTGTATATATGTATTTTGGGGGGAAGGAGGAAGGGGAAAGTAATACTTGTTATTTGAGCAGGGCATGTCTTTTTTTCTTGGCAATCTCTGCCTTCTCTTTTCAACAGACACATCCTTTGGGGCCTAAATTGTGAGTTAGACACATGTACATAGAGAAACGGACCTCTGTTTTCTGTATAACGACAGACTACTTATTTTTCAGTACAGACAACCCCTCATATCTGGTATTTAACTTATATGTAAACTAGTCCCAGCAGAGCTACCCCTC
The DNA here is from genome assembly GCA_008711295.1 of Anarhynchus alexandrinus. Classification (NCBI taxonomy): domain Eukaryota; kingdom Metazoa; phylum Chordata; class Aves; order Charadriiformes; family Charadriidae; genus Anarhynchus; species Anarhynchus alexandrinus. Next base: position 951,484 of record VUYV01000272.1, read on the forward strand.
TTAATGGCTCACACAACTTTGGAAAACGGATTTTTTTTTTTCTGCTCTTGGACTAGACTCATCACTGATGTATTAACTCAAAACGACAGTGAACCTAAGTCTATTCAGTTTTGTGGGTTGGTGTTGAGTGATTAGGCTTCTTGGCAGACTTGAACTACTTGGGAAGTCAGAAGTGAATCAAAGACTATTACACAGATACAGAAAAAACATTAGAGATTCTGACATACTCAATCCTTTCAAAATGTTTGATGTTTTGCTGTTCTCAAGTGACTCATGTGATTAATAAAGTAGACATATTTGTCATCTCCTTGGACAGAACTAAAAATGTACTTTGTTATGGGGAAAGACTAATAGGCTTTTAGAGAAACGCCACAGGTGAATACCACCCACACCACTGCTGTCCTCCCCCAGCGCCCAAGAGATGTGCAGTGCAGAAGCACCCTTCCTTTTATAAGAAGTCCAGGGAACAAGGACAGAAGAGGGTTTTAGGAGCATGTACTGCAGTTCAGGTCTGAATAATGTTTGTTGTCTGTGAGCTTTCATATCAAAAAAACATTTCCTATTTCATCAGGTCTTAGGTGAGAAACAATTTCGGTATGGTACTATTATTGCCTTAATTAATACATATATATGTAAAGGCCTGAAGAAAAAGGTGAGGGAAATATTCACAAAGACTAAACGGAGTGTAGGGAAGCTAGTTTCTCTAGGATCCCTTTAGAGTCACCAAGTTAACCAGGGTAAAATGGATGTGGCAGAATCCTCTTGCCATTTTCCTCCCCAAACCCAGCCCTAACAGATATAAACCTTTTCTCTTGCTAAAGACCTCTAGCAACACAGACTTCACAGCCTCCCAACACCGTGAAGGGCTTTATTCTCCTTACCCTGGGAAGTTTTTCCCTCATATCTAAATTAAATCTATTCTGCTGTAAATTAAGCCAAATATCTTTTGTCCTAGCAATCACTGCCATTGGGAACATGCAGTTTTCTTCCTCCCTTTAACCGCTTATGTACTAACAACTCATAATATCTGCTCTCTTTTTTTTCCCTCTCTCCTATTTAGCGATGCAGCCTCAGTTCATTCATCCTCATGGGTCATGTTTTCTTAGCTCCATGATGATTCTTGCTGTTCTCACTGGACATTCTCCAGCTGATCCATACCTTTCCCAAGATACGCTTCCCAAAACTAGGCACAGTATTCCTCCCGTTGAGGTCTCGCCCATGCTGAGCAGAGGGACAGACGACCTCTTGTACCCTGCTGGTTCTATTGCTGTTGACGCAGCCAAACACAATGTTTGCCTTCTCCTCACAGTACGCCACTGTTGACTCTGCTCAATTTCTGTTCCGCGAAAACTCCCAAATCATTTTAGAAGAGCTGCAACCTAACCACATTCCTATTCTGCAATTTATACAGGTGATTGCTCCTTTAGAAGTCTAATATATTGCACTTACTCCATTTCATCATATTTCTTCTGACTATTTCTCCAGTTTAGCAAGATCATTTTAAAACCTGCCTGCCAAATCCCTCGCAGACCCTCCCACCCATGTGTCCTCGAGCACAATTGCTGTTCCATTTCCCAGGTTGCTCCCAGAAGCGCCAAACCACTGGGCCCAAGGCTTTCCATTTATTTAGAGGCTCTCCATCTTCCCCGCAAACCCTGAGAGCTATCCTTGGCATGCAAATACTCCAGTTCTGCCTTTACGCTGTACTAGTTTCACTAAGACCCCGTGTCTGTAGATGACTTGTAGGGATGCCACATGAGATGTGACATCAAAAGTTTACATGAACTCAAGATACACCATCTCATGTTCTCCACAAGGCTCCATAAGCTGCTGTAAGAGCGAAGGAGATTAGTGTGACAGGATTTGTTCTTGACAAAGCCATTTTAGCTTGCTATTTCTCTCCTTGGTATCTTCCAGCTGCTGGCAAATAATTTATCTGTTGTTAAGCAGATTGATGCAGAATTCCTTAGCACTTCTCTTTTTAACAGGTTTTATGTTTGTCCTTTTGTTTCCCCTTCCCAATTTTCTAGGCCTACCCCCAGCAGTACATAGCGTCTCTCACTCCTGAGACTGACCAGGACTGAACAACTTCCTCAGAGATTAAAGAGTTGACAGGAGAAATCTGAAAACATCTAATTTATCCAAGTATTCCCTAACTAGTTTTTCTTATTCTAGACTGAGATTACAGTCCTTATGTCTTTGCAGTCATTGTGTCTGCTGTTTTTTTCAGGGCAGGGTGGAAAGCAGCACAAAAATAATTTAAAGATTTTAGCCTTTGGTTTCACCTATCAAGAATTTTTCCCGTGTACTGAATCACAAGTCAGCATTTCTCTTGGCTTTCTCTTTTTCTGCTTCTCTCATTATCAACTTAGCACTTTAGTCAGATTCTGTGCCTTAGCTTTTCTGATTTTGTTGCTATGTTTATCCAAAGCTTTTGTACCCATCTCTGGTAATCTCATTCACAGTTTTTAGATGCCTCCCTCTTGAGTTTGAGGCCACTATCTCTCTTTTATTCACACCTATCATTCCCATATGCTAAGAGAATATCATCACATCAGAAGTATAATCTCTATAAGTAAATATAGATTTCCTTAAATAATTTTCCTCTTTAGATTTGCTTTCCATAGGATCTTACTTACGAACTTTAGTCTTTAGTCTACCAAATCACAGTATTTTTATATCATTCCTATTTCCTATGGAGTTTGAACGCCATCATTCAAGACTGTTAATCAAAATACTTTTCAAAGGCAAGATAGAAAATTTAAAAGCACTTTGTCATTTTATATTTGATAGTTATACACTCAGATAAAATTTGAACATTGCATGATAAATGGAAGTGCTCCTTGGAAAAATATATTCAGCATCAAGTTATTTATCATGTAGGTGTATGTCAAGTTGGGATTTGGGGGTATGATGTTGTTTTGGGGGGTTGGTTTTTTTACATAGCAACTCAGTTGTTAGAGTTTAAGAAGTGTTACATGCTACTTCCATGATGTTGTGAGTTCATTTTTTTAGCAGGATATATTAGCATGTAGGTAAGAGATCACTGTCTGTTGTGTGGCTGATTGGTGTTCTTTTATTCTCCCTTTGCTACATAAACCTGGCAGCTGGGATTGCAGGATGAGGGAGGTGCCTGGGTAGGAGACAGTGACTGAGAAGTTTGGGCAAGCCCAAGAATAAGGATTAATATATGTAAGATGGCTGCATACATACAGCATGAAAAAGAGCCACAGGTAGGCAAGGTCCCAGATGACTGGAAGGGAAGAAGGAAAAGAAAAAAAAAAAAAAAAAAGAGAGCTTTGATCCTAAAATTTTGGTAAAACAGAGACATGTGGAAGAGAAGATCCCTAGCTTTATTCCCAGACCTGCTATGGGTTCTCTTTTGGGATCTCAAACAAACTATTTTACCGGTGCTCCTCTACATGTATCTAAAAGGAGAAAATACATTAACTAACTCAAAGCAAGACACAGTGAAAAATTAAAAATTGTTTATAAACAGTTCTGAGATCCCTTGATCAAACCTACTATTAAAAAATTGACAACTTCTGGATACTATGAGTAAGAGACAGCAAACAAATAAAAATTGAGTGCACTATATTTCTTTTAGATGGAACACTGAAAAGATTTGCTTTTTTCTAAAGCCTGCCAAACTGCAATAAGAACCATATTTTCTGCATGAAATTTAACACCCAGAAGAAACTGTAAAGGACCAGAGGGTCTCCTGTCCCAATACACTTATTATTGCTGTAAGCTCCATGAGCATATGGAAGGAACACGTTCTAGTTTGCCTTTTGGGATGTAAATACAGATAAGTGCATTCATCTGTATGCTTCAAAAAAAAAAAGAAAAAAAAGAAAGAAAAGAAAACCTATAGATCTTATTAAATACGTTATCACAAAAAATACCAAAGTGGCAGAAGTACATTATTGCAGTACATAAGTTCAGACATATCTTTTTTACATGCTTTATATGCTTTGGTTTTTATGTGCATTTTCCTATAGCTGCACTGTGTATTTCTCAGGATCCAATGAAAAAAAAAAACAAACTTGATCTTCTGACACACCAAATTTACTTAGGTACTCCCCATTTTGATTCTATACTTACCAATGGCCTAAGCTACATATTATCAGCAGCCAAGAATGTAATTTAAGAAACAATACCGAAATATGACAGGTGTTCAAAACATGCTTTTTATCCTTCAGCCTTCCATCATATAGCTTTACCTACTAAAGCTTCAGATAAGCCAGAAGAAGTGAGTGCAAATATTAACTATAATATCTAAATTGTGCACATTTCTCTCTGAGCCCCTCCTCTTTCACACCCAAATCATTGAGAAAAAGCAGCTGCTCCAGTTCAGAACAGGGTAAATCCAAAGAGATTACACTGAAGTACTGCCTTATGTGAGATTTAGTAGAGACCACAATAATCATAAGTCTGATCCCCTGCATGACACAAGCCACAATTTCCTACATCCAGCAATTCTTGCACAGAGCCCACTGTGGCCATGAGCATATTGTTCAGAAAATCGGCCTTGATTTAAAGGCTTCCAAGTGATGAAGAGTCTGCCACATCATTTGACCATTTGTTTTCAACACGTGGCTCCTTTCAAAGTGAAAAACTTGCAAAAGAAAACTGTAGTTGGCTCCGTTTATTTCAAGCTGTAGACGATGTTAAGAGTGTATCTCCATTGCAAACCACAGTAAGACAGAGAATTCCATGAGCAAGTTGGGCACCAGAAAAGGTGCACCACAAGGTCCATTTAAGCTAATACCTCCGTTGCACAGAGGAAATTGCCTTGCCTGAAGTATCATGCAGCTACAGATAGCCTATGCCAGGCACCCAAGGTAAACTATGTGTTTTTACACTAAACTAGTCTGATTCATTTTTGCAGACTTAAGTCTGTGTATTTAAAACAAACTCAGAATAAAAATATCTTTTTTGGTTTGTAAGAGTTTGCTTTCCAAATCATTTCTAAGCACTTGTCTCTAAAGACAGCATTTTCCAAACAGCTCAGTCTTCTGGGTGCTGATGAATCCTTTGGAAATGCACCTGGGTGACTTCAGGAGTTTCAGTCATGTCACTGTGACTATTAAGAGGTTCAAACCTTGGCACCCATCCCCCCGCAGGGACCGTGCATGTGGATCCCAAGGAAGGTAACTGCGTCAGGGAACATGTTTATACTGAAGGAGCCAATTTCAGGATGAGACCTCAGCTTTCATTTTGTGGTGCTTCAATGAAAAACTACAAAGCAAGATTAAATCTGCAGCAAACTGAGGATTCCTGCAGCACAACACTGGGTAAGGAAGAACAAAATCTGTTCTCATGCTAGAGAATACCCCTTTCACCCCTATCTCCCCGACTGCTTTTATGAAGTTTAATCAAAAAAATATATTTTGTTATAGTCCAGTCTCAAAGTTTGGATGAAACCAATTGAAATCTCGAATGGACTATCGCATGTTAATGATACTGTACTCTCTTTTGGCTTCCTGCCAGCGAGTGAACAGTGCCAACATTTGCAGACTTCCAACAGGAAATTAAATAACTGCCCTGTTGGAAATATAAACCCATTTACAGTGGTCAGACTTGCATTTTCCAAAACAATGATACAGTTTGTGCACGTAAAACGCTAGGAAAATTTGTAAGAAGAAATATGAAACAAAGCCTTAATGAAAAAGGTGTTCTGCCCAGGTCTACAAATTATAGCTTTGTCAGGTGTATTTCCTGACCTAATGCTTATGTAGGAACAATTATAAGGGTCTTTACTGACTGTGCTGTACACACATACCCATAACTGATGACTGAAGATTAACAGAAGAGCTGCTTATTTCACAATTTTCTATATTCTTTCATTTACTTCTTGAGAACTGTTTTGGGTAGCTTATAAATTGCCTGCTGTAGACTTGGGAGAGTCTGTGCTTTATTTTTCACCTGTTGTGTGATTTTTGGTCAAATCTCCACTCTGGGCTACTGCTCCTCCTCACACACTTCATTAAATATTGAGGGGAGAGGCAAACTTCTGTCCCTGTTGAAGTCCATAGAGTTTTACCACTGACATCACCACCACTGAGATTTAGACTGTAAAAGTACCAGAGAACAGAGCTTGTTCCTTACCAGGCATTTGTACACAACCTGAGCTGTGGCATTAATCTTGCCTAGGCCCTGCAGATGCAATACACAATAAAAACAAGTACTATTCTTTAACAAATTCGACTCTCATCTTCATTTCCCTTCATCACACTGCTCTTGCAACCTCTTTAACAGCTTCTTCAAAGTACTATGCCATTCAGTCAGAAACAACATGGACTTGCAAGCCAGGAGAGGAATAGGAAGTAGGCAGTGCATTAGCCAGAAGCAGAATAGTTCAATAACCAGCAATAGCAGTAGCAGAATTTTCATACCTAAGGGATTAGAAAGTTGCCCTTCACATTTTTGCCAATACTAAGATAGTGACAACTGTAGCGTTACTACCTAATATTATTTCTTTTTAAAGTGACACCATGCACTAGTGCAAACCAAGTGCACCTTACCTATTTGTTAATGAAAACTTCACTACATTCACTGTAAGTAGTCAAAAGTTGCAGGTATAGAATACATCCCCCCCCAAATAGTGCTACCTAGTATTTTTGCACAGTAAGGCCTTTCATTGACGCATCTGAACTTCTATTACACAGGTGGGCAAACAGTATTATCCTACTTCACACAAATTGAGAAGGAGACAAATTGTTGCAGAGTAAGTCAATGGCCAACCTGAAGTAGAATAGCAATCTCTGCACAGCAGCCTCCTATGAAGTCAGCAGTCAGCACCCTGGAGCAAAGACAACTTGCAGGAGAAATAGCTTGTGGGATCAAGCCCACTAAGCAAGTTCCTCCCAGTAATAAAAATCATATGGAAATAATTGCTTGAAAAAAAATCCTGTTTCCCTAAGAAAGATTCCTAACCCTAAGAAAGATTCCTAACCCTAAGAAAGATTCCTAACCCTAAGAAAGATTCCTAACCCTAAGAAAGATTCCTAACCCTAAGAAAGATTCCTAACCCTAAGAAAGATTCCTAACCCTAAGAAAGATTCCTAACCCTAAGAAAGATTCCTAACCCTAAGAAAGATTCCTAACCCTAAGAAAGATTCCTAACCCTAAGAAAGATTCCTAACCCTAAGAAAGATTCCTAACCCTAAGAAGCACTTCTAGGATAGATTGAAGAGTCACAAAAAGATACAGATTATCTACATAGGACCTATATATTTTAAAACCTCACGTACAGCTTTATGTGTACTTACATAAAACTAAGAATTTTACATGTACTTATGTCAGCGAACTAGAAAGACACCTCTACTTCACTACTTTTATTGCTCCTTCCCTTCTTTCTCTCCCACCACACAAGTTGAGTTGAGGCCCTTGAAAAATGTGATCCGTTACACCATTACCCTGGCATGCAATGAATTATTTGCATCTTTTAGATTCATGTTCTGCATAAGTCATTTGACTTGTGAGCAGAAAAATAGGTGAGGAAAAAGAAGCATATTTGCAAGTGGCAGGAAAAGTAGCAGCCAGGATACAGCCTTAAAAAGTCTCTCTGAGATCTCAGATGCCCCAGGACATCACTAACCACTGGTCAGGTCTCACTTTCACGTCTCACTCTTGTAAATGAAAAACAACTCAAACTCTCACTCACTTAGGCCCTGATCCAGAAAGGCACTCAAGCGAGTATCTAACTTTAAACACAAAACTAGTCCCATTTAAATCAACTGGACGTCTTGACTGTTTACAGTTACAATATATGTTTAAGTGCTTTGCTGGATTGGGGCCTTAAGCAGAGATTGTTATTTAACACTTTCTTCAAGGTATCTTGCCAGTTTCTTGTGCCTCAACAAACTTCATCTATTTTCCATCCACTGCATCTCCTGTTGTTTCTTGAACAAACACAGATGTCCCCAGTCTGAACACTTCAGATTCTGCCACCACAGTAATCTAGGAACCGGCAGATATTAAATTAAAAGGCAAGTAACTATTTTCAAAGTTTTCCTCAAGACAAGAATAAATTAGCAACATTCGCTGTCAGTAGAATAAAGAAGGCAAACACAGGCAGTGGTGCATATGCTGTGGGGCAAAGGAGATGATTGGAAAGGGGAAAACAAACCAGCCCTGTGGAGGAGGTAACAGCTTGAGGCATTTTTCCTCACCGCAGCAATTGCCTCTGTAAGAAGATTAGCAGGAGTTCTCACTTCTTGCTGTAGCTGATAAAGCACCAGAACTTGCCATAGGACTTGCCTGCTGAGAACGACTGGAGACATCTGCAGCAACGCTGTGGGGAACAGCTTTTCCAACAGAGGCAGAGCATTTCCAGCACCAGTTTGCACAGAATGGCTTCTCCACCAGTCTCTCCATGCACTATCTTATGCAAAGACTCGTTTACGCAGTCCCCAGCCTAGGGTGATGAACCAGGGATGCACAAAGACGGATCCTGGTTGGATGACACATCATCACAGCAGATGGACGAAGAAGCGCTGGCAGCTCTTTGGCCTCTTCTCCTCCCAGCTCTTCTACCGCAAAGAAACTAATCACACGGACAGCAATAGAATTATTTAAGTAATCAAAGGGAACAGCTTCTTTTAAATCAGAGCTGAAGAAACTGCTTAGACAGACCTCAAAATAGTCAGCAGGGGATCACTTTGAAAAAACAAGACTCCCAAGGACCGTGAAAAAAACCACACTGGAGAACAGAGATTAGAAAAGAGGAAAGAAACAGCATGAAGAGGAAGAAGTATCATGTGCTCTGCTAACTGCACCTCTTAATTAAAAGAATACAACTCTGGCTCAGTGAATTAATGTTACTGCACATCCCTGCTATAACACACATTTTTAAAAGGGATACATTCCTGTTCTTCAAAATGCTGAAGGATTTATATTCATCTGGCTACAGTATGTTACAGAACTAAAGACATTACAAAAAGATAATCTCTAGAAAGCCGGTGCTGTTATTCATATATTGAAACATAAGTAAGATATTATTGGTTTGGAAGCTGTCAAGACACTTCTCTCTGTGTGCTGCAACAGAAGTCAGAACGAGACATTATCCAGCCTCTATGAAACGCTTCCATTGGACACTGGAAAAATCAAAGGCCAGAAATCCTTTGGGGTGTTGACATTACTTTTCTAAACTGAATCATTACAAGTATAGTTCCCATCCACATAAAACCAATTTTATTTGAGATATAAAGCTTCTAATATAAACTAAGTTTTTGAAAGAAAAATAGGTCAATCATTTTAGCTGCCATGCCTCATAGCATTGCAGCTTTGTCATTTGCTAATACCATTACAGGGTTTGGGCACGTGAACATCTGTAATTCTGCTCCCCAGTATATTCTCCCCTGAAAAACTAAACTGGTACAGATGGATTTTTTTTTTTTTTAATAACCCTAGTCACTTAAAACTGGAAAATAAGAAGAAAGCACTGGAAACTGCCTTGTCATTAGTGTGCCTGTATTGTATTAGACCAGACATGTCTCTGCTTGAAAACAAATTGATTGCATCTCTTGGTAAATCAGTCACACTGTGGATAATATACCAATCATTCCCTAGATTAAAGAATAAGCATCTGCTTATAAACACAAAACAACTGAAGAGCTGGCACTGCTGCATAACTTCATGGTACGTTATATTTCTCTGCTGTTCATCATGTGCACGTAAGAATTGAACTATACCTCATTTCTAACACTAGACCAGGGTGTTCATTTAAAACTACAACTGCTCTATGCTTTTGGCACATGTACAAAAAAATGTACTTAAATACATTTTTTTAAAACAATGCATGCAAAGTATGTCATGCAGCACTGATCAGTGACTACCGCTATCCATTCATGATTTACAAGAGCTACTCTTCCTTCCATCTATTCTTTATTGAGCAGGCAAGCCCTGCAGCATGCTTGGAAAGTCAAGAAATTTGGAGTCTTGCTGAAACAAAGGCGCTGGAAACTTTCAAATCATGGACTCTTCAACAAAGACAATTTATTGCCAGCATTGCTCACAGTATGCATCTATTCTGCATTTACATTAGTGTAAGGAAGAACAGGTTTGGTCAAAGTATCTTCCTGTGACTTCAAAGTTTCAATTAAGTAAAGCATACCCCAAAATTAAAGGGATGTTAATAGAAAACATCTAAGCAGATGTTGGCTGACACAAGAATACACTAAAACCCAAACAAAACTCCAGGACTTTGAATTGCCAATAGAAAGGATTCGTCAGAGTAGCTCAACAGCATAGCCCCAAAGTGCACTCTGCTCCTCATAAAAGAATGTGAGTGAAAATGCAGCTGCACTCTGGATCAGAGGATGCTTCCAAATACTCCTGGCATCTTTGAATAAGCCTTCTACCAAAGACAATATAAATCACAAAGTTCAGTGTACACCATTTCACCTCCGAATCTCAACAAACAATCAACAGAGTTCTACAGAGGGCAAGTTCATCATTAAAAAACACAGAACAATAAATAAGAAAAAACTCACCCAGGAAAGCAGGCACTAACACTGAATTTCCAAACCTTCACTGTTTGTGCTCCACAGGGGTGACCCTTCTATATATTACATCTTCAGACATGCCAGCATCCAGATACAAGGGAGATGGAAAGCCTAGAAACGCCTCGGATTAAAATTGGCCCAGGACAGAACCTGTTGGTGCAGGCCAGAAAAGGGCTGCCAGAACCTCGCCTGCCAGGTGCACCCCTTTTCCAGCACATTTTTACCTGGGCTTATGTCCAAAATAAACCACTGAAGTCCCAAATCCCAAACATCAAAGATGAATGAACATAAAATATCCAAAATGTTTCCTAGTTTGGCTCGAACTAGTAAATTCTGCAGAACTCAAGCAAGGATCAAATCTTGTGCAACAGGAAAAAGACACTTAAGGCTGTCTTCCCTTTCGTTTCATCTGAACAAACGTTTGATAGATTTAGGCAAAACAGAAAAATCCTGAAGATTATAAACCCCTTTTTCTACATACACAAAAATCACTCATTTCAGAACTCTATGAAGTGATGAGAAAACTAGTTGCTTCTTTGGCTTTTACATAGGAGACTGAAACCAGGAGATGTTTCCCAATCAAGAGAGCTAATTTAAATGCACAGCATTAAACATTTCCTTTTTTATATCTTTATATTCCTCCAAAATGTGAAAAGCAAATTCATGCTCAGAGAATTCCTATTACTCTCCTTGAATTACACATGCAATTACTAAATATAGGCTTCAAGAACAAATATTGTCTCAAGTAGCAACAGCTTTCATCAAATACTGTAAATGCTTTCCTGACATACAAATGGATTTAAAATTTGGAAATGAACCCACTTATTTCAAGTCATACATTCAGTCTGCAAAGTATTTCTAGTAGAAATAAACAGTACCTTTTCATTAGGATTTGACTGAATTCTATACTATTTATTACTAGGCAAATGAGATGCCTTTTAATTTCCTAGTATATATTTCTTTAATTCTTAAGAAAAAAGACAGGATATTATTGTTAAGGTTGGTAGAGGGCATGAGAACAAGAAGTGTAACCATTTGCATTTGGCTGTTCATTTTAACCCCATTATGGTATGAAAGTCATGCAAAGGAGGTTGGATAATATTTTGTTTAGTGAAATCAAATACCCCCTGAGCAGATATTTTCCTGTATGCAAAGCATTTGCTTTCTCCCTTCCCCCAAACAGCTATGCAAGAATAGACACTGTTTTCTCATATGGCAAGCGCTTTAAATGACAGTCGTCTTTCATCCCTGAAAGCTGAGACAGCTACACATCACAGTATGGACAGCACAGATCAAAACTATCCTTTCTCCCATGGCATTTGGTGCAGGAAGCTAAAGCAACACTATATTCTGCTTAAAGATAAAATCCAAAGTATTCAAATTTCACACGTTCTGCAGTGGACACTTAACATCTATGGGAAAAGGGGCACCGGCAGAACTCTACGCTATCACCATTTGTCAATTAGTTTTCCTTTGCCGCACAAACCTACAGAAGAATAACCATCTCAGTGGTACTGCCGTACATTTGAACAAGAAAGTGGATGGGAAATACTCGGGAGTTGTACCAGTGTAAAGGAGCAACGTGGCAAAACAAAACAAAACACCTCTCCCATTTCTTTAAAGCACCACACGTCCTTTAAATCCCAATGAAGTCAATGAGAAGACTTGCACTTCTCTGTTCTGCAGAATAAGATATTCTAGGACACTCAGCACTGAAATTGCTTTCTGTGAAAGGACTCCCCTTGTTCACTGCTAGATGAAGCGCGCCTGGAAACAAAGTAGCAGCATTATTTCCTATGGAAAAAAATTGATTTCATTTTAAAAATAAGGAAAATATATCAAAGTAATTTTTCAATTTACCTTCTACGTCTAGTAGTAAGAAATACCACCACTAACAGGAGTGAGTTCATGCTAGCTTTTTAAAGATGCATCTTTTAGGGCAATAGCATCACACTTGAGGGGTGGGCTTGCACCACACATCATCACTTTCACATCAAAAGCAGCTCTATATTATCCAGAAGTCCCAAGAAAAGTTTAGAGAGTGATTCCACTGAGGCCAAAATTAAGACAGATAAATCTTTTTGAACAGTTAGATAATCCACTTTTTACCCCTTATTTAAATAAAACTGACATGCTGAGTAGCTTCAGATGCCTGTATTACTTAATATGCTACAGTTCAGAAGAAAACTCAGAACCCAGCAATCCTATAGAACAAATATATATCTAGTGCTGTTAACATTATTTTTAACAAAAACATTGATCATTAGAAAAAATATATTTGTAAGGAGAAGATGCCATGAATCCAGCCTGTTATTTCTGACACGACAGTGTTTTCCATCACAAGTCCAGCACAGTAGGCAGTCTTTTATACAGGAAATATTTTAGCCGACTGAAAGCAATTGCCTGCTAAATTTCCTAAAAGATACATAGCCCGTATTCTTTAAAGGACTCTGGCAGAAAATCTGTCAGGCCCTGTTGCTCAGATTGACTATTTTAATCAGCATTACTGAATGACTGAGCCCCAGAGGATCATAACCACTTGGAGGATCTTTGAGACGGCAAAGCCAAGTAGAGATCAAAAACTAGTATTTCCTTCCTGCGCCTCAGTCATCTTCGCTGTAATCACCAACCATCTCTGGTGTCAGTAATTTACAGTAAAAGTAAAGTAACAAATAGCAGGATAATATCAGGTCTTGATACCTGATGAAATGAAAGCTAAATTAGTACAATAATCCTTCAAGATCATAAGTGCTTTCTCAAGGAGCCTGACACTAGCTTATACAGGCAAGGGGAGAAAAAGTGTATAAAATTAGCTTCAATAGGATAATGCAACAAAAGCAAAAGAAAGTTGAGCTTCCATATCACCACATATCTGTTCTTTGCAATATTTCAAATGATTTTTCAGTTCTTCTGACAGATACATACATAGACACCTCTCAGCAACTGACACTGAATATATACACACTTAATCCCCTACTTGCAACGGCGAGACAGAATTCTTCCCCTTAGGCCTTTTCAGTTATTACAATTAGTCCATGTGAAGTTACCTTTGATAATCTTTGGAGATAACAACTGGCAGGGGGAAGAGCATAACAGAACATCCGACGATTACAGGGTTTGGGTAGGGGATTTCTGTAGAGCTGACAAAAAAAACCCAAAACCAAACTAATGTACAAAACTGTGTGGAACCGAACACACTACAATTTCCCCAAACCGAAGGCAGTGACAGCATTGCTGTCCCTGCTACGACCCTTGCCGGATGGTCTGCGATGCCTGAGGCAACAGCTTCAGCCATTTACTGACACCATGCCAGTGAAGACATTTGCACTGCACTCAGTCAAAATCTTGAAAAAGGGGGACTGCTCTTAGAGCTGCCCATGGATTTTTAAAGCTGGATGGGACCATTATACCAGAGTTACCCCATGATAAACACAATGCAGGCCAAAAAATTTGCCCAGTGCTTAAGAGCTCCAAACCCAGAGTCTTCAGAATGGCCTCGAATGAGAAAACTGAAAAGGCCCCATGAATGACGACAGAGCAACCTTAGATGTTCAGGTTCCCTGAAATCCTTGTAAAGGTCCCGCATTTATAAGAGCTGCTTCCACCTGCAGCCCTAACACAATAGACCATATTACCCAACCAAGACCCTTATGGCAAGGAAAAGCAGTGAGTTTGCAGGTAGTCTCTCGTTCTTTATTGAACAAATTTCTCTGAAAATTAACTTAACCTAGTATCAACACTGAGAAGATCTTTTTCCCCTTCCCCCAATACCAACTATCAACTTTTTTAATTTTCAAGACTGATCAAAGAACTTCCTCAGAACTATTAGCACCTGCACAGATAAACAGATTTTGAAACCAGAGAAACAAGCGTGACCACTGCCAAATCTGACTCCCCATTAAAACCAGTTCAGGAAGAAAGGAATGGGACAGTTAGCTTAATGTCCAACCTAATCTATCTCACCCTGAATAGCACAACCATCAAAATAAACCAAAAGCAAATCAGTCTGACTTTTGACATTCTCTGTAGATTTTCAGCCTAAAAAGAGTTGATCACAAAGCTCTTCATATCTGGACCATATTTGCTGCTATGAAAAGTAGGAGACCAAAGATCTTAAGAGGAGTCCATATGGAACGTTGAATTTCTGCACATAAAACATTCTCAAGTTTTGTGAACCTTTTACTACTGCTCAGGGTTCACTACACAACCAGTTGTAAGAGTCAGAAATACTCAGTAGGATTTAAAAGAAGATTACATGTTAAAAAAAAAAAAATTTAAAAATCACAAAACCAGAATGTGAGAACATAAATCACACCCTACAAACTGACTCTCAAAGGAAAAATGGCAAATCAGCTATCATCTACTGCTAAATAATGAATGAAAGTCAGGAGAACATCCCCTTTTGGTCCCTGATGAATTAGAATTTTGCTAACGATTAAGATTCCTCTATAGTGAGAGGATGTCTTTGCAGCTTCATCCCTTGCCTGGGCCTCTTTTTGGAGAATTTACATAGCAGTAGGGCCTAAAGAAGCAAAAACCCTTCAACAGTTCTTTTTAGCTGGGCATCCAAAGACCTTCCTAAAGCTCTTTCCTGTACTAAAAATCTGGTTTATACACAGGTAAAATACTACTGTTCTTAATGTCGTGAAGAACATGTGTTTTTCAACATACAGCAACATATCGTACACAGGAAACATAAAGGGAGAGGCTAAATAATGACAACATCCAACTTATGGCCCAGCAGTGGAATGACCCATAACTTATGAGAATCAGAGTCTAGAGCTACGATGGGCCTCCACTCGCTCTGCTGGGGAAGGCGCTGTGCTTCACGACTGCATGCACGAGAATGCATTCTGTTACCCCACACCAGGTTTCAATTATTCATCTCTTACTCAACTTCAGATTTACTTATTTAAAAGGATACAATTTTAACAATAAATCTCATGGACAGTGTTAATTAAAAGCTAAATCTTTCCCTGATCAGGACTTCCAAAGTCTATGAGAATGTTCACAGCCCATTTATTTATTCCAGCATTGTGTCAGTTATTAAATTACAGTAAATTAAAAACACAGTGACAGGCCAATAGCTAAAATAAGTGAGGCTTGTTGCATCTCACTTACAAAGGTTGCCAGACTTGGGCTCTGACAGACTGCCAAGAAAAGTGAATTTAAAAGTAAGAGGCCCTCAGTTCCAAAATGTCCTATCGTGAACATGAAGTGTTTCAACCTCAGAGGTGCCAGCAGCCTGGCACTCCCAAGTTGACCATAACTTCTTCATGCAATAGTGGGCAAAGGGACCATGCTCTCAAACCACAACTCTGGACCATTCAGAGCTGTAAAAAGCATCAGCCACACTACTGAGTTTCCCCAGAAATTAAAAGGAAATCGATGAAGAGGCTCAAGCCTCAAGAGCATCTACAGCAGCTAGAAGGGGGCCAGCTTTGCACCAGCCGGTGCTGACATGCAGCTAATTAGAGCAAACGCAACTCTCCTGCCCAACAGTAGCAAAATGCACCAAATGCCCAGACAGGGCCTGAACAAAAGAAGAACCCACTTGGAAATTCAGATTTAATCATTGGCTGATAGTTACTTCTAAACTACCACATTTTCACTTCTAATTGCCGGCTTCCCTCTTGCTGCCAGCTTCTCAGCTGTGGGATATTACCAGCCCTCCAGGGCTACTCAGCTCTCAGGGGAGCTCTGTGCTTCTACTCTTCACAAAAAAGCAAAGGTCGCTCAAACCGAAACTGGGAACCATTTTTTTTCATTTTGAGAAGAGCTTTAAATGTAGGAAGAGAAAATGATTCAAGACACTAGAATAGTAAGTCAATGGCCAGAAGAAAAGATCCACTGAGTGCTATTCTGTGACCTTTTGAAAGCATTTAATGACATAAATAATTTTCCCTGACAATCAACTGGGAATTAAATGACCTCTTGTCATTCTGGGCAAAACACACTGAAAGCTCAATATGGTGCTCTCTACACTCAGCTTGTTCTGGAGAAAAAGAGACCTCTCTATCATGCTACAAATTTTCACTAAATTCACAGAGAGATAATGTATTTAAAAAAAATCAAAACATATGGAATGAATAATTAACATATAAAATAAAATTAAAAACTAAAACATACAGAATGCTCGTTACTCATACAGCACATCAAATATTTCAGAGTAAACAAAATAATTACAAAGATACTTCCTTTAATTTGAAGCCAAGTTAATTTTGGAGAAGAGATGTTCAACTATGATAACTGACCTCTTACAGGAAAAACTGGGAGAAGCAAAAGCTGTTGTAAATACAGTGTAGACTCCATAGCGCTCAGATATACAGTAACTCTATAATGGTGTCACAGATGAGAGTGAAAAAGATGAGGTAACAAAAGTTTTGCAAAGAGGACTTCACTTGATCAAAAAAGGATCTAATCTTAGTTCTAACACCAATTTTTGTTTTGTCATTTGGCCAAGCTTTTGGCTTCTCTTAGAGACCGCTCTGTGTACACAATCGCACTTATCTTTGAGGATAGAATTACTGAAACTGAATTCAACAGAAAGAAAACAACACCCCTCTCCAAGTTACGTATTCCACAAATGTTCAAAGGTATGGATGCTGAGGTGGTGAGACGGGCTTGTACATTTTAATCGGCTGCTGCTACAAACACAGTGACAGCATTACGACACAGCCTTTCTCCTCCTCCAACCAAGTCAAAAAGGTCGCTTTGTAGCTCAGAGCAGTAATGAGCACAGGCATGGCTAACTTTTTCTGCAAGGGGGCTGAAAACTTAAAAACTTCATCAAATACAAGAATCATCTGAAAACATTCAAACCCCTTTCAATTTGCAGTGAGAGAAGGACAGGAACACACTCGCCTGACCTCAAGGGGTGTACCGAGTCTGGACTAATCCTTTCTGGTTTTTTCCAGATGTCTGACTATCTTGAGGACTTCAACGATTAGCAGTTCTGTAACATGTTCATATTTGCAACAAAATGTCTCTGGCCAGCTGTTTTGTAGTATCCAAATATACCCAGTGCATAATGTTGTGTAACAAAAGCTGGTACCAAGCCTAAGAAAGAATAAATAAAGTGCTCATCACAACCAACAGTGTCACCTTGGAGGACATCAAGACTCCTACGCCCTTATTGTATGTGCTTCAAACTTTTTTGGATTGTCCATCAGCCCAGCTTTGTCACCATACTCTGCAATTCATTCTACCATTTTTTTTGTTACCCAAGAATCTTTATACATATGTCACCACCTTTAAATCCCTGCTTTTAAACCAAAGCCTTCATGAAGAACAATCTATCATCAGACACTCACATTGTGTTCAAAATCAGACAAAAGCTCTTTGGAAGACGGTGGAAAAGTCACTTTAATTGAAAATACTTTAACATAGCAAGTGTCATAATAACTTTTCCATAGTGCTTGTGCTAAAGGAAATGCTTAGATGAAAACAAAATGAAGTACTAACCTGCAGCCTCTGCCTAGCACAAATTAATCTATGTACTACTGGAAGCATTGCCATTATTTCTCAAATAATGGTAGTTACATGGTTGTAACAATTTAAAGAAACAAGGAAAGATGGTGGTATTATTATTAGGCCTTATTAGTGTCCGCTCTTGCTCTCAGGTCTAAGCCCACATTCTGCGCTCAAAAGCTGGTCAGCTGGGCTAATGGAAGAGAGCACTTTTCCCTACAAATGCCATTCCTGCCTTTTACCTAGATGTGGTCAGGAGACTGAAGTACAGAGAGAGGTTCTTTTCAAAGTGGTATTAGCCCAACAAGAAGAGATGAAGCACCAGACATGATTTTAAAAGGGCTCTTATAAAATTTCTCACTCACTGTCATCTCAAGCAGCTTCATTTCTCCTGACCAGGCTTCTGAAGGCTTTGGACTGATCTGTGCCCTATGCCCTTTCTGATGAAATTTTTAGAAGTGTTCGGCTCTCCCAAGTAAATGTGATAGGGGCTAAAGGTCCACGTGAGTTTTGAAAGTAAGGCCACACAGATCATAAAATCCCTCCTTTTCCAGCACGCATTCTCAGCACTGAAGCACACAGTTTCTCTGAATGAGTGGCCATTATGTTCTGTATCAAACAGCCACAACGTGGACAACCTCAGGCAGCACATCACCCTTGCACCACCAATCCTTTAAAGCACGCCTTAGCATCTTCAGCAGGGACTGAGCCACCTCCTTCAGAGGAGGACAAAATAGCTATCTCTTAAGAGGAACTCTCACGCTGTGAATCTGGACGTGCATATCCTTCCAAAGATAATCTCAAGTTCTAAGGGTAAGAAAAGCACACCCTCGTACATTTCCAGTCTCTGGAGGGAATGTGCGATGAGGTTATGAAGTTGCCGAACGTTTTTCCTTGCTTATCTCTGATCTTTTAATTTCCCATGGCCTGCTGCTGTGCTCAGACACAGAGCTTCACCACCCCGTCTCTTTCCCAGATCTGCATGGAGCAGATGTTCAGACCTCTGCTGCAGACAGAGCAGAGCATCTGGGAACAGGACAGGAGTACGCACAACTGACACCCCTTGAAGGAAAGGAGCAGGAGGTCACAGGAAGCCATCGTGAGGTATCGGTTTCAACATATGACCTGAGCAGTTTGAAAAAAAACTTTTAATAAAATGCAGGCTTCTACCAGGGCCTCCACTAACTGCTTTCTCAAGAACTCATCTAGTTATGAAACTTTACCATTGCATATTGGGATGGCTGAGTCCTAACGTAAACCTAGTACCAAGTATCTGTTACTGAGTGAAAGCATGTCTTTGTACAACACAACGCAGAACAGCATCAGCAGCAGTTATAAAAAACATGCAACATCTGCACAAAGTTACCAGCACTTTTGCTCAAACTCTTTAGGAGGAGTATGTCCTGCCTCTACATACAGTGACTTGCCTCAATTATTATTTTTTTTTTTTTAAACCTTCCCTGACACCAAGGGCGGACAGATCTCCTTTCCCTTTGACGTTCCCCAAGTGCCATGAGTGTGTCCAGGCTTCCTGCCTCCAAGGTGACAACAGAAAGCTCCGGGTGGGTTAAGCCATGCCTGGACCAGCACTATTGAACTGGCACATCATTGTCCCAATCCAGCCAACAGGGACACGCTGCCCAGACCTTGGCAACATCAGTAGTACAGGATACTTCCTGCAAGAGACAATTTGTTGTTGTTCTTCACTATCCCGTGCTCTGTAGCACCTCACTGATCAAACACAACCAAAGCCTCTATGCAGCTCTCTGAAGGGATTTTGTTAAAAGAGGATATCAAGTACAATTACACCGTGGAACTCAGTAGAAGTAACAAAGCAGACTTGACCTAGGCTTTCTTCTGCTTTAGAGCCTATTTCATGCCTTTGGCATGAACTCCAGCTAATGACTTGTTGAAATACATCAGAAAAAGCCTAGCATTGTACACAGCACTGCTGAAACACAGTACTGGCCCCACAATTAATTTATACCTGTCAGTTCCTCCTCAAAGGCAGTGATGTGGCTTTCTGTTCCTGTTGGTGACCATTCTGCGTTATTTTTTCAGGAATCATATCTAACTAATCATCTTCCAAATCTGTGTCCATCCCAGCAATACGCACCATGGGATTCCTTTCACACATCACTAGCCATTTCCCTTCATACACTGCCCTGCAGATTTACTTGGAAACAGTGGCATTCCCATGTCTCCACTTCAGGAGGAGATCCTAGAAAGCAATCTTCCTCACTACGGGATGCTGGCATGGAAGTACGCTGAGAAGCCTGCGTTATTGCTTTCCCTCACTAAAGGGTTCCTTTCTAAAGCTACTTCTGTCTCCTAAGCTGTCTGACTTTGGCGGAGCACCATTTTCAATACCATATTGCATTAGATTCCAAATATACACAAGTTCTTTTAATTCACATTATATTCCCAAGAGGACCTAAAAGAACTTTACTATTAAATAATGGTAATATTTAGAGCTTTATTATTACATAACACACTGATGGCATCTATTTAAGTTGAAATTATTCCATTTTTTCCACCTAAGCAAACTTCATAGCCTTTCTATGCATCCTGTCATTTCAGCCCAATTAAAAAGACATTAAACATGACCAAGCCTCTCATATGCCACACTCCTGGTGAGGGGGGGGGCAGTGACACTGCTTGTAAACAGACAGAAAAGAATTACAACTTCTTCTGCAGCACCCAACCAAATGAAATTTTACACCAAATGTAAAATTTCAGGAATTTTACAGCGCTCTTAATTCATCATAAAGTATGTAAAACTGCAGTCACCAAACCTACAGAAGCATCCTTCAGCTAACACCACTATTATTATATATTGTTATCATTTCCAAAGAATCATAGATTATTGCTCTCATTTATTCATTTCACTATTGTTTCATTTATAAGCAGATTCATTGACTTTCAATATCTCCAGGATTAGAATGAAAAAGAAACGAGGATGGAAGAAGCCCTACAAAGTCACTTAACTATGCAACTGCTGCCCCAGCCCCAATCAACCCAAAATTTCTTTAAGCTTTGCTTTAGGGAGTTGGTTCCCCAGCCCTCCCAGTGCTGCACTACCCTTACCACTAGAAACTGCTTCCTACCACATAACCAGATTCAGATTTCATATCAACCTACCCTCTGCTTTCACGTGCAACAGAATATTGTAAGACAACAGCCCCAGTTTGCTAATTTTTAAAAGCAGAAACTTGGATCAAAGATAGCATCTTAACAATAAAATAACTTAATTTGATATTAATTTGTTTCAATACATAGGAGTCAGTGCCAAAATGTAAGCTGCATTATCACTGTCACACCTCTACCTACACCGGGGTGGGTGTGAGACTTGCCAGCTTTGCCAAAGCCAGCCCCGGCACAGGCTGCCCCGTTTCTTTGGTTCGGGGAGGAAGTGCCAGCACATATTACCTGGGTACCTACAGCAACATGAGAACATCCCACTGAAACAGCAGATAAACCCCATGATTTTGCAACCAAAAATAACTACAGCTCACAGTCTACCAGGTTACTAAAAACTGTTTCTTAAGATACAAAATGTCAAAAACATGCACAATTGTATATGGGAACATAAAATTTGCAATTGAGGATGACTGAGATTTTTTTCCAGGGCTTGGAGAAGAAAAGTTTTACACTTTTTGTTTTGTGTTAGTTAACTGTCTAGATAGTTCTCACTTGCAAGACAATCGCTATGTGGAAAGCAGCTGCATTTAGTTAGAGACTTTCTGAAAGAGTTTTCAGCTCTGAGGTGCTCTTTTGAGTCTCAGAAGACTGCTGCATTTCTCCATGTGTTTCCAAAGAGTGGTATCTAGTGTCACACCTCAGGGAAGCTTTCTTCCCAACCCCCCTTTTGTCTAGATTTTTAGGTATTTGTATTTAAAATACAGACAGAAGCTTTAAAACACTCCCCTGCCCAATCTCATTTGCAATGTTTTAACTTAAAGATCCTGTGTGTACATAATCAACAGAGCAGTTTCAGCAGTCGTTAATTGTAGAAACAAAGAAATGATGTCCTAAAGATAATTTGCTGATACTTCAAGCAACTTTTGTCAAGAAATGCGAGACTACAATCATGGCAAGTCAAACAGTGACATCTACTCTCATCCTCTTATAGGCTTATGGCAACAAAAGCATTTTGTTTGTTTGTAAACTCATAAGTGGGTAGTGGCTGAAATAGCAGCCTGTTGACCTATGGATGAAACAATTAACCACTGGGGTATTACAGGGACTAATCAAGAGCTGTGGAACTTTATCTCACAAGAGGCAACTTTCAAGGAAATCAACAGTACCCCCTATAATCTAAAACATAATCTAGAGATCTGCAGTTTTACTATATGCTATTAAAATGCTTTTATACTATTCACGCTTTTTCCATTGTAACTCCTTACAAAATTACATGATACATAATAATAATAAAGCTGAAGTGGCAATATCCATAGTCAGACACTGCAAAGAATGAAAAAATATGCAAGTTAGAGAGTTCCGGTTACTTACATTCACATTAACATTGTGGTTTTATTCAGAACACTTGGGCAAGCCCGTGAGCACCCTTGGGAAGAGCACGCATTAAAGACAGCATGAATGTATAAAAGAAAATGCGCTTTTTGTTTTGTTTTGCTCCCTACAAGGAAAGGTCGCTGACAAAAAGGAAGCAGCAGGAGACAGAGAAAAAAGTGAAGAGGAAAAGGCAAAAAAGAGCTTTTGGAAGGCAACACAGATAAAGAGTTTTGGTCACTTGACAATATCTCAACTAAAAGGATGACTTGGTATAATCCTCCCAAAAGAGATTTGACAATAGCTGTGCAGGTTCCTGGCCCCCAAGCAGATACACATCTGACTTGTCCTACTGAGCTGCATCAGCCTACTCCCATGAGGCCACTTGTGCACATCTGTATACGTTTACTGGATCAGAGTGTCAAACTAGGAAGTCTCTGGAGTGGGAGTCATGTCTTCACAGATGTTTGGACCAAGCACAGCACAATGAGGCTCTGATCCTTCTGGACCTCAGGGAGTTAACAGCCCAAACTACTCGTCAATATTTTCATTGTGTTGGACTATCAGATCTTGGACTCCCAGCCCATCTTTTCTGGTAGTAGAAGTTAGGCTACTACCAGAGATGGCCTTCCATGGCAGTCCTTATTTGACATGCCAGGGGAAAAAAAAAAAAAAGTTTTAATTATTTAGTGGTCCATATTTTATCTTTTTGAAAATCGTGAGGTTAAAAGGGTAGGGACTGTTCTGTATGGTTGGCTGGGTTCTGATGGAGCAAAATCTATTCACCCAGCCACTACAGTTACCTCAAAGAAATTTGTGAAACACTTTATAATAGGGGTTTTGTTTGTTTGTTTGTTTAATTAGAGTGTTAGCTGTTCAGGTTCCCTTATTCTTCTACAAAACGATAGGACAAGAGGAAATGGCCTCAAGTTACGCCAGGGGAGGTTTATATTAGGTATTAGGAAAAATTTCTTCACCAAAAGGGTTGTCAAGCATTGGAACAGGCTGCCCAGGGAAGTGGTCGAATCACTATTCCTGAAGGTATTTAAAAGACAGGCAGACATGGTGCTGAGGGACATGGTTTAATGGTGGTGTTGGCAGTGTTAGGTTGATGGTTGGACTTGATGATCTTAAAGGTCCCTTCCAACATAGACAATTCTATGATTCTATGAAAACTTAGATCTTTAACAAGTTTGGGGGAAAACTTGGTTGTAACATATGTGATAGATGCCCATGTATAAAAAAATAAATAAATCACTTGATCTACCCATGAGTCAACATTGTAAGCTTCTGCCAAAGATGCTAGTTAAAATACAGGAAATATTTCACTGTGGAAAGCAATTGTGCATAATGACTATATTAGTAGTCATACATAAGGTGAATTCATATAATGAAAGGTACTTCCCAGCAGAATTCACAGTAAATAGAAAATGGCCAGTTTTGGACCCAACATGATCAGTTCGTGGGTTTTTTTTTTCCCCCCTCCAGGCTTTCTGAAGCCCACAAAATTTCATATTATAACCCTAAAGTTTTGAAATTATCTGAAAAACAGGAAAAAAGACAGCCTGTCTCTGCCCCCCCACACCCACCCCCCTTTTAAAAATACAGCTATTTGTTAAGCACATACAGCATTCCCTGGAGACACTAGAAAACATCTGAAAATTTTCCCATTGAGATGTCATGGAGACTTCCTACCCTAAGCTAGAACATCATCCAGCCCTTGAATCTGCACCAGGAGACTCCTGTATCCAACCAAGTCACACTGTGATATCGGGAAGTCATTCAAACAGATCCACTACCTAACACACAGTGCCAGGCAATGGCATCATTAGGGACACACTGAAATGCAGAGAGAAATTCAGGCACAAGCATACAACGAGGAGAGTGTTGCATCTGTTAGCTACAACTGACTTTTTAAAGGCAGTTACCCTACAGTATCTACAATTTGACTTAGAGGTTTTATAACCACAGCATTTTCAGTTCTGAACGACTAAGTATTTAAACTCATCAGCTTTATCTCTTCAGTGTTCACTTTTTTCCCCTTCCTTAAATACTAAATATGGCCATATTATCAACCAGGACTTTTCAGAAGTAGCCTATGATTTAAGTGCCCACCATAAAATACCTTCAAGGAGAGAGAGTTCGTGAATATCCACCTCTTACTGAAATTCTCATGCAGCCGTCCAAGGGCACTGCTCACTTTTTACTGACTTGGCCTCAGCAATCAGTCCTTCTTGCCTAATTCCATCTAGGTCCCTTTATGCATGTGCTACGCTTTAGAGGTAAATCACTGGCAAAAGGCTGAAATCAAAGCCCTAATAAAACAGAAGGATCGCAAAATAAATATTACTCGTTAAAACTAAAGCAAAAAGGCTTTCTTTAAGGTTATTGTTTAAAAACAATAATAATTAAAAAAAAACTTCTTGGAAGCCTACAAGGGCGATGAGATGGCAAAACATCCCCCCCAAAGCTGGAGCTAAAGGACAAGTCATCATTGATAACACCACCTCGGGAACCATAAATCACCTATCAAAAGCGGGATCGCCTGGGAACGCTTACACTTAGCTCATAACTCCGCCGAACACTTGGAAGGGCTTTTTACGAAGCAATTAAACACAGATCGAGTATAAAACTCGGAGTTCGTTAACGGGAAGGGGGTGCGGNCACACCCGGTACCACCCCCCCGTCCCGCCGCGGGCGAGGGCCCCGCACACCCCTACCTTGCGTGGCGTCCCCCAGCTCCGCCCGGCTGCCCGCCCGCAGCAGCAGGAGCAGCGGGAGCAGCAAGAGGCTCCCGTCCCCGCCGCCCGGCTGCTGCATTCCTGAGCCGGCGCCGCGCTTACTCCCACATCCACCGCGCAGCGCCGGCGTCCCGGGGCCGGCCCGCGCAACCGCCGCGGGGCCGCCTCTCCTTCCTTCCCTCCCTCCTTCCCTCCCGCGCCGCCGACCCGTCCCACGCCGCACCCTCAGGGCTGCGCTCTCTCGGCGGGCGGGGAAGCGAGCGCGGGGCGGCCGCCGCCTCCGCCGCCCTCAGCCCCTCACTTGTCACTTTCCGCCCGCTCCGCTCACAGACCGGCCCCGGCCCCGGGCCCGGCCCCGCCACACACCGGCCGANGGCGCTCGCCTCGACTCGCCCCGCCGGGCGCCATTTTGCCCCCCTCTCCTCAGGCGCTCGGCCCGGCGACCCCGGGCAACTACAAAGGAAAAGCACCCTCCCTCACAGGCCTTTCAGAGCAGGTGGATTTATTGAACAAGAAGGACACGGACCTGTTAGAGCAGGTCCAGAGGAGGCCCCGGAGATGCTGCGAGGGCTGGAGCCCCTCTGCTGGGAGGACAGGCTGAGAGAGTTGGGGGGGTTCAGCCGGGAGAAGAGAAGGCTCCGGGGAGACCTTAGAGCCCCTTCCAGTGGCTAAAGGGGCTGCGGGAGAGCTGGGGAGGGACTTTTTACAAGGACATGTAGTGATAGGATGAGGGGGGATGGTTTCAAACTGAAAGAGGGGAGATTTAGATTAGATATCAGGAAGAAATTCTTTACTCTGAGGGTGGTGAGCCCCTGGCGCAGGTTGCCCAGAGAAGCTGTGGCTGCCCCATCCCTGGAGGTGTTCAAGGCCAGGTTGGACGGGGCTTGGAGCAACCTGGGCTGGTGGGAGGTGTCCCTGCTCATGGCAGGGGGGATGGAACTAGATAAGCTTTAAGGTCCCTTCCAAGCTAAACCATTCTGTGATTCTATGAAGGCACCAGTTGGGATTACCATCTCTTCCCCTCACTTCTTCATTTTCCAAGGGTCTGCCACTGATACAATAACCGTGATCCATGGAATTACTGCATTTGGGGGGGAAATCACTTCTCCAGGCAGAGTGGAGTTTTGTTACTTGCTACTTCCATTCTGAACCTTTCCAGGTCTCTTCCTGGATGTCCCCTATCGTGCATGAGAGCTGGAATACACTGTTGGCAAGCTTCACTGAGGAAGCTCCCCAGCCACAAAGTAAAGGAGGCTGTGTCAGTAAAGAGGTGATTAAATCACCATTTTAGGGCGTCCAACTCACATCTCCAAGCACAGGTCAGCCGGTACCTGCCCCCCACCCCAAAGCCTCCTGGAGGGATCACAGCAATGGGGATTGGCAGTGGTCAGGAGCTCCCGGTGCATGTCCGAGCCATGATGGAGGCACACGACTGACACCAGCCACCTTTGGTCCCTGGGAAAGGCATCGCTGCCCAGGCGCAGCTGCGGCTATGGGGAGGGCAGCTGATCAGTTTTATGTAACTTAAAGTTTATCCCACTGAGCTCTGTGGATGTAGTCTACTTTTTAGACCACTTCTGTTGAAACAAAGCAGAGAAACTGAGAACTAGCAGTGTGGAAAAGTGATTTCTCAACTGTTCTTCATACAGGGCTTGATAGTCAAGAGCTTCTAATTTTCCCCTCACAATATTTCAGATTTACTGGATCTCTCCTACATTTCCTGTTGGTCAGGCTCTCGCAAGTCCAGTTTGAGTCTTAGGAATCATTTTTCAACCCTCTCTGCCTTAGTGAACTCAATATAATATACTAATTTCTCCTAGTTTAGCTTTTATACAAAAAAAAAGCCTACCTGAAAAGGAATCAGATGCAGCTACTGCCTGAGATCCTAAGTGCCAAGAGCAGCACTGTAATCCTGCTGTCATTCCCCTG
The DNA here is from genome assembly GCA_008711295.1 of Anarhynchus alexandrinus. Taxonomy (NCBI): domain Eukaryota; kingdom Metazoa; phylum Chordata; class Aves; order Charadriiformes; family Charadriidae; genus Anarhynchus; species Anarhynchus alexandrinus. Next base: position 978,647 of record VUYV01000272.1, read on the forward strand.
TTCTCCAGTACATCTCACCCCAGGCTGGGGACCATCCCCACGAGCCTTCTTCCTGCACGGCTGTGGCCTCGTTACAAGAGATTGATCAGCCTATGACACGGTGCCCACAACCAGCCCCCAAACTTGCTTTTCCCTTGCGCTGGCGGTAGGAAGCTGAGCTCCAAAAGCACCTCCGAAGTTGGTTGAAGCTACTAGGAGTGATAACTACTTTCCGTTCAGGAGAATGATCACATTCCTGGGATGCTTAGACTAGGTTTAGGATTTCAGAAGGCAGCAACTGTTTAATAAAAAGTTCATAAGCAGAGTGGAAACAAGGACAAGATTAAAGGAATTTCCTCCTCACTTCCTGCTAGATTGGATCCCACCCCTCTTAGGCTTGATTTCTGCCATATGAGTCTTGTATTTCTTGTCAGGCGCTAATAGAGAGTCAAGAGGAGGAACAAACTCAGATAAGCATCTGTCTGCGTGTTAAGGAAGGAGATTGAGGTCTGAAAACACCTCCTCCTTACATATACAAACATGTACATATTCCTCCTCAGACCAAGGAGGACGATGACAAGAGATTATCCACTTCCTAGTGAAAACTGATCAGCATACAAATGTGGATTAAATGGAAGAGGCGAGCCGAGCTTGATACTGCCAGGGCTGTTTCGGGATCTGGGTGTGACAGATGGAAGGGACTGTGTGCTGCTGGGACCTGGGTGTCTATGTTTGCGGCGTGGTGGGGTTTAATTTCTGCAACATTAGATGAAGTAGCTCCTTGTTCAAGGTGCAGGACTTTTTGCCACCTTGCTCTGATATGCCTTAGAATGCAGTTTCACAGCTGGCTGAAGGCAGCCATGCTGCCACCTCCCCCCCTTTTCCAATCATGCATTCCCGCCGCATTCCTTGTGTCAGCTCTAGTAGTGGCACAGCCACACAGGACCTGCCCTTTCCACAGCAGGATGAGCTTAGGCCAGCCTAAACCAACCATGAAGTCAAGCCCCTCCATACCAGCCAGAGCCAATTCAAATCAAGTTTAGGAAGGACCCACACCATTGGCTTCCCCAGGCAGCTACGTGGTCTTCCCAGTCCTACACATTGTTTCTGACACAAATAACCAGGAGCTGAGACAGTTCAAGAGCTAAGCTGACAGAGAGTTCCCTCTTCAGAGCAGAGAGGTTTCTGCCAATTTAGGTCCTTGTACCACCTTTTTCCCAGGGCACAGCAAATGTTCTTTGGTCCTTAAGAGATGGGGGGGTTGAAGGGGTGCCACAGCCAGCAGAACAGGGGTCTCACCAGCCAGAGCCTGTCCCTCTACTCCTGACCAAGGTCAACAAGGCAGGCCCAGGTCCAACCAAGAGTCTAGATCATCAGGCAAGTTCATGATGGTGAGGCAGGTCTGAGATCAAGCTGAGAAATCAGCCGCAGGTCAGGGTCCATTCCAGCAATGGTCAATGGGATACAGTCCAGTGATTGTCAGACAGGTCCGTAGTGATAAGACAGGTCTGAGATCAAGCAGGGAACTCAGGCCACACGTCCAGACCAGTAGTGTCCATAGCCAGACACAGGGATGTTGGAGTTGCAAACTACTAGTCCTCAACACAGCTCAGGCAGGGCTAAGGGAGGCTTAGGGCTGAGTTTAAAGGCTGGGCAAGGCTGGGGTGGGGTTGAAGGCCCCAGATGAGGCTGGTCAGTCATTAAGAGCTATGAGCGCCCTCAGGGTCCTGACACTTGTCATCTAGATACAGGAATACTAGAGCTAATGCCAGTGAGAAGGTCAGGCCGTACAGCTGGGATAGAATTTCTGCAGCACCAGCCCAGACTTGCCTGCCCTGACGCTCTAAGGTGACATTTCAAGTTACTTTTCAGCTGATCTAACAGCAAGCTGTCCGCAATAAAAAAATCTCTTTTGTTTCCTGTATGTTCAGCTGGGCAAGTCCATTCAGCCAACTGGTCCTGTGGAAAACTAACCCTCTGATGAGAGAAAGAAGAGCAATGTTCCTCCAGATCAGCCAGCTGGGTCGGCGCCCCCCACAGCTGCCAGGGTGTTAGATCCAGCAAAGGCAAGTGGGACCCTCATTCAGGGGTGGGGTAGGAGCAGCTGAACCACTGCTTTTGGCAGCAGCCTGCCTTTGGGCTTGTTTAGCTGTAACACAAAAGTGTTTCCTTAATCTCTGTTTGTTCTGTAATGAAGTAAGATGTCCGTGAGGTCCAGATACCTCTGAGCTGGGCAGTGAGATAACCTAAGGGTACAGAAGTCTAAATGCAGATTCCCCAAGTCTTCAGTTCGCTTGTAAGTGTTAGATACATGCAGCGTGAAAGGGTAAATCATTTATAATTAAAAAACAAACCCCTTATTTTTAGCTGCAGATCTACCAAAGTGCATGCAATTAGCAAATATAAATCACTTCCTGGCTTGAAGACTGTTCAGCACAGCACATAAATGAAAGTTAAAACATACGTTTTGGGAGTACACGGTACATCTGCTCTCAATCTGCAGCATTTTGAAATCAATACAAATATTCTCCCCACTTTTTCTTTAGCGTGCTGCAGTCTGTCATACCACAGTGGAAGAACTAAAAATATATTAAACAAAGGAACTAGAGTGGACGCAGCCCTAAACACCATAAAATGAATAGCGCAGAGAATTCGTTACGATCTGATGGCAAAAAGCAGTCGAGGTAAGGATAAGCACTGGCTTGGGAGGACAAATTAGAGAGACTGCAGGATGCTTCGGCGATGTAATGCACAGATAAAGCTTCAGAAGGTGACTCTGGGGAGAAGAATCAACTGTTTGATGCATGTCTACATATTTTAAAACAACGAAAGGCTTGTAGTCAATATCTTTGTGGAATTAGTTCCCGCAGGGAAAATGTATTACACACAAAACTTTTTTATTCTTTTTTTTAATGAAAAGATAGCAAAGAAGCTGACTGTCTGGGAATGATTTGTAAGTACAATAAACCTCACAAGAGGATGATAAGCAAAATATTGTAAGAGAATAGTGTCAGAAGTAGAGCAAAATAGAAGAGAAACATTACACATTTGTAGTTACTGACAATGTGTGTTCTTAAGTATTGTGTCACATTATAAAAGAATCCTTGTTTTCCCTTCCATCGTTCACTAATACTCTAATTAATATATACCAGATTTTCTTCATTCAACCGTTTGAGGCCATATCAATCATCCTGTGCCCATTTGAACATCAACTAGGATTGCACCAATGTGTTCGGGCTTCCAGAGCGGAACCCGGAGATGAGGTTAGAACTGCACATGGATTCCTAGAATCCGTGCATCCATGGAAAGACCATGTGTAAATATGATTTCACTGCTGATCTTTAAATGCTGACATAACATCAAAAACAACATTTGCTGGTACTTTTTAAAGATTGGAGATGCACATGTATCTTACGCTGTCAGTTCTTTAGAATAGGAATTCTGTCTAACTTATGTGAAGACATTGTTTCACTTGATGCATCCTTCATTTTCTAGCTCATTTGTGCAGTACAAATAATAACATGTTTCTTTAAAAAGAACAGGAGATATGAGTGTAAATTTTCCGAACTCTCTAAAAGAAAATCAGCCACAGTATAAAGAATAAGCGTGTACAAGAAAGACATATATCATGCTATGCGATTTTTTTCCAGCAAGTTATACATCTTGTAAAAGTCTGTTGCAGACAGTTTAAGAAATACAGATATTGGCCAACATGCATGTGAAAAATTTTACTTTATACGATCACATAGCAAAAGCTTTCCCTTTTATTCATAAGTGCATGAGAAAATGGTTGATAAACCTGGTGATCATGACAGAACACTATTAAGCAGTTAAGGCTGGTTTTCAGCATTTGTGTTTTCAGCAGGAGTAAGAAAAGACACCAAAGCCAGGGAGGTAATGGCTTGCGCTTGACGCGTTGTGTTAGTTAAGGGTTACATCCAGCACCGGTCCTTGTCAGGATGTTTCCTGACATGCCTTTCACTGCCTGAGTCAGGCAGCTCAGCTGCAGATGTCATGGAGTAGCTCAAGGAACGTCCATAGGTAGTGGGATACGCATCCCCTGCCGCAGGCCACTTTTTATTTTGAAGGCAACAGGTTAGGCCAATAAGTAGGTGCGTTTGTGCCAGTCTTTGCAACAGTTCTGTCTCCTTCTCAGGCTGAAATATTTTCTTTGCCTTAAGAGGAAAGCAAAGGACGGGCTAGCCGTAGGGAGCGGAGGAAGAGGGCACCGTCAGGGGTCAGAGGACGGGTTGTAGCCCTGGGGAGTGACAGAGGGAGTATCAGGAGGTGCAGCACAATCTTGTTCAGATAATCTAGTTCAGTCTGTGATCTGGGAGTACTTTGAAAATTGGCAGGAGACTGTGGAAAAGATAAAAGGAAAAGCCTTGAAATAGACCACAATTCTCTCCCTTTCATATGTGTATTACACTGGAATTTTATATATATAGCAGAAGGACTCTGTTCTTTATATCCTTGAATTACATACCTCCATAACATGTAATGTTACCCTTCTGGAAAAAAGAGGGTGATAGAATGGGGCACAAACACCAGCAACTGCTTAATAACATATGCAAATATTGGCACACTTATTATGCATTGGTTTTGTTGTTGTTATTGCTTTATTTTTGTAACTGTGTGATGGCACCGCAGCATTTCATTAAATTTGATATCCATTGTGCCAAGCACTTTCAAAGTGTTAATTTAACAACCAGACGTGGTACGGAGCAGGACAGGCAATGGGAGAAGCGTGTAACAGCAACGCTTCCAAGTAGTCACACAGGCTCATTATTTACATTTCAGATGCTGAGCTTTGTAGTTATCCTTTGGGAGGAAAGACTTGTAATTGTTTTATCTCTGACTTTCTCATTAGCCCCAGAAGTGAGTCTTGAAAAGAAGGCAATGGTTTTACAGCTTAGTTTAGGTGTGACCAGGTTGTACTTTTGCAAAATACCTCAGGTAATTTCAGGTGAAACTCCTCATTAACTTCAAAGGGGCCACGAGTCATCTTGCACAGTTTGTTTGTTTTTTCTAAAAGGAATCAATTAACCCAATCCTCAAAAACCTGATTCAAGGAGAAGGTCGTTAAGGCAATAGTTTGGAAAACAACTGATATTACACTCAACTGTCTTAGTCCATGTCTTCACACCATTTGCAGGTAGCCCGAAACCAACTTGTGGTAAGCAGTCCTGCTGGGAAGGGCCATGGCAGCCAGCAGCATGAACAAGGGAGATTTCACCACCTTCCTAAACAATGTCATCTTTGTTGCCAGGTATGTGAAGCAGTAAAATACTTCAGTCATTAGAGGAAGAAGAATGTCACAATTTTTGCAGGAGAAAAATAGATTCCAGAATTCATGGTTTGACAGGTTAATAAGAAGGCCTGTATGTTTGCCTTTACAATTTATTTACTGGTAAGTCTACACAGCGATTTTGTTAGGGATTTGGCATCTTAAACAGGTTTTTATTCCAACAACATTTCAATTCACCTTTAAGACTTTCAATTAAGACAAACTGGACTAGAGATCCATCGGTGGAATTTGCATGGAAGTTAGCGGGGGCTTGGCAAAGCCATGATAGCGGAGTTTAGGTATCAGGTTTATAGACTTGTATTGTACTATCTAACATCTCGTATTTTCTACTCATTTTGCATGTAAAACTTTTATTGATATCAGCGTGAGTTTAGCACGCCACTAAAAGGGAGACTATGCCCCTAGGACACAAAATGATGTAAGGTACCCCGTTTAGTTATAACAATTTGGCTGCACTAAATCTTGATGTTGAATGTTTGGTTTAGTTCCCCCATAAACTTCGTCTGCTGGATTTATATATTTTGGCTCCTTTTATTTTGACTCTAGTGGCTAAATTTGCAATGGGCTTAAGTGAATGCAATTCCACTCACACCAGCAGCAAATCTGCAGCACAGTGGGTATTTCTTGTTATATAAATATAGGGCCTCATCTGGCAAGATGCTGAGTGGACTAACTTGGTCGGGTTTCTGTGAGATCCGAGAGTGCTCAGCACCTCAAGGGAGAAATTCCAGACCTTGCAGCAACTGAACCTCCGCACAGCGTGTCTGTGGTCATTTTCTATAGCCCTTTGTCCAAATCAGAGTACACAATACATTTGCTTCTTGTCTTTTTAATCACAAATGCTAAAATATTTATTTTCCTGGCTCTTATAAAAGCACACCTCTATCTGTAACAAGAATTATGTAAATTATGAGTATGATGGAGGGTTTTTTTCTCTCTGTAGCTCTGTGAAGTTTAGCTTTCACTCAAATGGGTGTGGGGGGTTTTAAATAAAGCAGTATTTCAATAATAGCTTCAGTGGGATTTTTTAATTCTTTTGCTCTATTTAAAGGGGTTTTTAAAATCCATTTCAATTCCAGTGGAAATGTCTCTGATCTGATAAAGGAGATGAAGTCACCGCATAGGCTTACTATTTTATTTCCATAAGGTTTGAAAGTTTTGTTCCCTGCAGTGTTTTAGAGCCCAGGAGTATTCATCTGTTTTGTAAAAGGAAAGTTCTATGGAGCAACATTTGGTCACTGTTGTCTGAATTTCATTATTCTGTTCTCCAGACTAGCAGAGGGGAAAAGTGCAAGTTAGCTGGGTCACAGTCTGAAATGTGAGAGCAGTCAACTTTTTCTGAAGTTTATGGGAATGAAAGGAAATTTAATACTGTTCAAAAGAGAGATTTAAAGTTGCATCATGTGAAAACAATTGGAGAAGTTTAATCCTGAGGTCTTGGGTTATTTGGTAACTTACATGACCATTTGTCAGCCTGCAAAAGATGAAGTTGGCTTTGGCTCTGTTAACAGTTGGCCTCTGTTTTGGAGTGGTATTGCAATGCCAAGGGAACAAATACAAGTTATATTGGTTTTATAGATCACTACTAGTTCTATTCTTCTTTATCCTTTCAGCTCATGACATGTCTGCTTGTCTCCTCTGGGTTGCCAGCGCAGATCTCCCACCAATCTCAGCAACACGTGCTGACAAGCCTTTCATGTAAAAGGGACTACAGAGCTTGACAGCTTCTTAGACTTTTAAAATGCTGAATACATATCCATAATTTAACCTTTACCTCTCAGGCTGCTTCAGGACTCATACATTTCATTGTATGGGGAATAAAAGCGATAGGACCCTGGGATGTAACTGAATACTTAATGTATTGTAATGTTTCCAGTGTATCATTTGCTAAAAGATGTTGTTTAAAACATTCTTTACATTTATATTAGTTTCTATGGAGTAAATTAAACTGAAAATCTGCAGAGCTTTATATGCATAAAAATTAGAGATGTTTTCCAGAGTGCTCCATCACAAACTCTATCAAATAACCCTTAGCAAAATCTCTTAGTGCTAAGAAAATTCTCATAAAAATTCTCTTAAAAGGTAGCCTACACCTCCCTATGTCATCTCCTTCTCCTACCACTAATAACCACTCTCTGGTGTCGGCATCCACCCCAGCACCTTCTGTTTGGACATCACTCAAGGTCTCTCTACACAGATTTAGAATAATGATAATCATTATTAATGGGGGAAGGGGGAAAGAATGGGGTCAAAATAAAGAAAACTTGGTTTTTAAGGACATTTCATATGCTTTTAAATATTGTTTTGAGTCCCATAACAAGACTAACTTTTAAGATCTTTGGGGTTTGCATTGGTACCAGGTATCACTGACCCATGCAGCTGGCAGGAGAGCTGGACCTTGGGGAATAAGACCACATAGGTAGCGCAGACATCCTTGCATCTACTTCTAGATTAAATATTCCCAGTTGCCCAGCGGTGCCAGAGTACCCAAGTGCATCTGTGCCGGGGGCTTCTGCCCATGTTCTGAGCTGGGTGAGTGCGGAGCTGCTCCTGTGGGACTGCGCAGGCTCACCTGGGCCCCGCAGCAGAGCTGCTTTGTGCACAGGGTTGTGGCCATGGAGCTGCCGTGCAACTGGACAGGACATGGTTTAATCCGTCCAGCTCAGGTTTGCAGTGACTGATGAGCCTCTTTCCCTTTGTTTCTCAGTGCAATTCATTTATAAGTTGTTTATACCAGCTCTGAAAATTGGGTTTATGTCCTTTTTGTTCAGCCAGTGTTTCATTGCTTCAGCATTCTTGCAACAGACAATCGCTGCGGTGCTGTAAAGTGAGAGAGTGAGGTGGTCCTGTGTGCTATTGCTACCACAAACACTGCAGTTGCTATGGAAGATGTTCTTTGCTTTAACACAGCTGTACACATTACAACATCTTTTACTAGGAGAAACCTACACAGCTCATGGCCAAAAATCCCAGGGCCCCAGCCACCCTCAGCCAGCCCAGAAAGAGCCACCACAGCCAACATGAGCCAGAGGAGCCACTGTCTCGCTCTTCTCTCCTGGGCGCTTTCTGGGGACGTTACAGAAACTGCAGTGTCTGCCTTTTCTGCAAGCTCACCTGGTCGTGCGGTCACTCCTCAGACATCTGTGCGGGAGTTCCACAAAGGGGATTTTAGTCGATGCTGAAAGCGTGGACCAGAAGAGGGCTTGCAGATGTTGATGTTAAATATTGAAGTCTTGTGTTCCCACACAGCGCCACAAAAGAGAAAAGAAATTTAGAGGGGGAAAAATCCTGTGTATAGAGAAGATGGCAAGTTGGAAAACTCTGAAGGAGACTGAAGAGGAGGAAAAGCTGGAAACAAAGAAGGGAAAGAAGATGGGAGAAGAAAATCTGAAAGTAAAGATGAAAAAAAGATCCAGTATGCAAGCACTGAGCTACAAAATCATTATGCATAATTTTGCAGGAATGAGTACATAGTGAGAGGAATCTGTTGCACTTCCCTAGAGCTAAAAACCAATTCCTATGAAACAGCCAGCGGCTATGCTGTTTAGCATCAGCCCGCTTGGTAATGGCAGAAAAAATTAGTAGTATGTTATTTATACACAAGCTGAGGTATATTCTGTACCTTCTTTCTACCGCACAATAAGTTTAACATACACGCACAGGGGCATTCAGCTACTTAGTGGGTTTTCAAGGCCTGTATATAAAATTGAAAAATGCAGCTCAGCTGCTTTTTATAAGACATTTACAATAATCAGTTCAAAGTAGAACATACAATAGCTGCTTAAAAATTGACTTTGATTCCCTCTATGATAGAGAACGTACCAGTCAGCCTGGTATTTGAAACCACTAATGTCTAGTTTAGGTTTTGCTGCTGTTTAATTTGCATGGATCGATTCCATCTCTTCTTTCTTTTTTATTTTTTTGTGAAAGCAGAAAAATAAAATGTCTTATATTGCTAGTGCTGCCATAAATGTTATCAACAGTAAGTACTTGAAATGTTGCCAGAAGCCCTACTGTCCCACCTGCTTCTGCTGGTGAAATACTAATTAACAGCCCTGTACATGTAGCACATTTTTGCTTGCAATTTTGCTTTGCAATGAAGTAAAAAATAAATGGCTTCAATTTACGTCAAACATTTTGCTCAATCAAAATAAGAAGTACAACAATGAGGAAGTTTATCCTGGCAATACAGATGCAGAAAGATTAGCTTTTTAAAAATACCTCCCGGATTTTCTCAAATCAAAACAATTTGCCAAAGCAAATGTGTCTCTGCAGCACCACAAACCACCATCCGTCTTCACCAGCATGTGCTTAGGGAGGAGAGCAGCCCCGGCTCCGCACGGTGCCCACCAGCCCCCAGCGTGAGTCCTGGCCTCTTCTCAGCCCCGGTGTTGCAGCCGGCCGGGTAACGCAGCCCGGCACCTCGGCTCTGCCCCGCTTCTGTGGGGTGAGCACCTGGCTTTGGTGGGGAAGTGTCTCCATGACTCTCATCACATCCAGATTTTAATAGCACACACGCGCACAAAAGTCTAAAATGTCGGCAGCTTGCATCCAACAGCATGTTACTATAAACAGAGCGAGTTATAAACTAGCCGGGTGTGTTACCGAAACACGAACACAGCTTCCATGCCCTGTAGGTTCCCTTTACTTCTGCTGGGGCAGCTTTCGCCATATTCTGCCCTATTTCTTTTTGTGTCTTGGTTCTAATGACCAATATCAGAATCCTAGAATATATTTTTAAGCAAGATACAAACAGCACAAGTAATCATACCCAGCAGTTTTGTGTCTTCAGCCACGAAAAATCTCCCACCATCCTTCCAGCATCTATTGTGACTCCAATTGACAGGATTTCCTACCTCCTCGGGGAGCTCCCACCTCTTCTCTGCCTCCTTGCCCGCACACTGCTGCGGTGGCTGGTGCTGAGCTGCAGTGCCCGGACACACGCACGCTCACCAAGGGCAGAGCAGGCACAGGCTCAAGTCACACCACAATGTTTCCCTTAGGAAAATAAGCAGAAGAAGGAGTAAACCATAAAAAAAAGCTTTCCAGCAGATCCTTCCACAGATGACCAAGTGCAGCTGCTGCTGACATTGCTCTGGGATGAGAGTTATGGAATGCCTTTTCATGTGTGAAAGTACCAAACTCCTGAGTTTGGAGGGCTCCTACAGCATCAGAGATCATGGAAAAAACTCAATATTAACAACAGTGACCAGAGACAGGATAAGCCAGACCTCTTCTGCCATGAGCCAGACCTCTGCAAGCAGTGCCCTGCCCGCTGAGAGAGGAGAGGGCAAGAGGAGTGGGTTCAGGGGCTCTGCCACACCAAGGGGAGAACAGCAGAAGACCATGGAGAAGCACAAGAACCTCACACCCTTCTTTTGAAAAAACAATTATAAAATGAACACCAAGCTACACGGAGCGGTCAACACGCTGGAGGGAAGGAATGCCATCCAGAGGGACTGGGACAGGCTGAAGAGGTGGACCCCTGCCAGCCTCATGAAGTTCAACAAGGCCAAGTGCAAGGTCCTGCACACAGGTCAGGGCAATCCCATGCACAAATACAGGCTGGGCAGAGAATGTATTGAGAGCAGCCCTGAGGAGAAGGACTTAGGGACATTGGTGGATGAGAAGCTCAACATGAGCCAGCAGTGTGCACTGGCAGCCCAGTAAGTCACCCGCACCCTGGGCTGCAACCCCAGCAACACGGCCAGCAGGGAGAGGGAGGGGAAAAGAAAGCTGGAGAAGGACTTTTTACAAGGGCATAGAGTGATAGGATGAGGGGGGACGGCTTCAAACTGGAAGAGGGGCGATTTAGATTAGATACCAGGAAGAAATTCTTTACTGTCAGGATGGTGAGGCACTGGCTCAGGTTGCCCAGAGAAGCTGTGGCTGCCCCATCCCTGGAGGTGTTCAAGGCCAGGTTGGACGGGGCTTGGAGCAACCTGGGCTGGTGGGAGGTGTCCCTGCCAATGGTAGGGGGGTTGGAACTGGATGATCTTTAAGGTCCCTTCCAATTCTAACCATTCTATGATTCTGTGATTCTTTGAAAATGAGTCGTTCCACCTGCATGAGAGATGATGGCCCTGGGTTTCCTGTGGGTGGGTGTTTTGGGAATGAAGCCCTGTATGGATTCACTGGAATCTAGGAAGTGCTGAGCTCCCAGAGCCACCGTTCTTCAGCACAGATCTCACCAGGGTTTCTCTCTCTGCCGTTCTGCTGCAAAGTACCGTTGAACCAACAGTATTTAACATCTTTGCTAACTCGACATCTGTATCCAATTTGAAATATGTCAACAGATTTCCTGGTGTCACCTAGAAGAGCCACACAAAGGTGGGGTGGCCGCATGGGACTCTTTAGGAAACCAGGCTGAAAAATTCCCAACAGCCATATGCAGGCAGGCGTGATACCCATGCATTGCCCATTAAGAAGTTAAACTCGGGAAAATAATTTTCCTTTGATTGCAGGAAGTGTGAGGGAATCTCTGATAATAGGGGGTTTGTTTTAACACTGCAAACCAGAATGTTTTAAGAACGTTTATCGGAATGGTTTTAATTTTTAAGAAGCTTGACTAGTTGGTTAAATCCCACAGGCTGAATGCTGCCATCCTGCATTAGGAAATCTGTCTTAAGGTATCTAAATTTACTGACTTCTCTACTTTCCGCATAAACTAGTTTCTTAACTTCCACAAAAAAAAAAAAAAAAAAATCCCAACAATTTTATCAGGAGGACACTCAAAGCTAAAAACCAGTAAGCATGGGGTACATTTGGACCTCTCAAAACTGGTAGGAGCTTGTGTATGTATCCTGACAAAGGCAATTGGGGCCTGAGTGGGCCATATGTGTTTTAGCATGCTAATAAACTCCGATTTAGCTATTTAAAATAACAGTTACATATGAATTAACAGCTGCATATAACTGATGCTTTCATTTTGCTTTGTAAAAGGCTGCACTTCACCCTGAAAGGTGTCGGCATCTGGAACGAGACAGGACCATCATTTAAATATTTTAATTTTTTCTTCTCTGCCATCCAAGTGGTCAGGCTCTCAAACTGTTCGAATTTCTTATGAAGGGACAAACACCTCTGAACTGCTGCTGAGCCAAATTAAACCCCAGCATTGTTTAAAAAAACCCATTTTTTCATTTTGTGCCATGGATTGTAAGAGCTGAGCGTCTGCTGCCCTCAAAAAAAATCGTTCTTTGAGCATGCCTATAATTACAGAGTATTTTAACGCTTTTATCTTTGGGCTACTCTGGGACAGGACAGATTTGTAGTCTCTGTCTCCCGTTTCATCCAGTTTTGCACTGTCAGAAGGAAAAAGTGCAGAAAACTTTTGGTCTCCTTCCCCTCTTTCTGGAGGAGTGTGTAGCATTAGCACAGCCAGACCCAGCCTGCAGCGGGACACTCTGGTCACGGGGGACCTCAGTGACCTGAGCAGGAAAATGCTTACAGACATGTTTGCCTTGAAACAAGCCTTAAACTCAGGACAGCCTCTCTCTTGGTAAGGGTCCTTGCAGGCAGGTGAGCTCAAAGGAGAAGGCAAAGCCCCACATCCTGGTCCCCCTCGTCAGTGCTTCCTCACACGAGGGATGCTCTGGCCAGGGCTAGTTTTGCCTTGATGTCGAGGGATTGGATTATGGACCTTCCTCCGAGCAAGCCGTCCCGCAGCTCTCAGCACCGATGGGAGATAAAGCTGTTTCCCATTTCACTAGCAGCTGTCTCCAGGCTTTTAACCCGCATTTATCAGATTTATTCTGCATAACTAGATCCTACCCCACCTTGCTTGTGGCTCCTACTGACAGTCACAGAATCCCAGACTGGTGGGGGTTGGAAGGGCCCTCTGGAACTCCCCCAGTGCTACCCCCTGCCAGAGCAGGGGCACCTCCAGCAGTTGCACAGGACAGCGTCCAGGCGGGTTTGGAATTGCTCCAGAGTGGGAGACTCCCCCACCTCTCTGGGCAGCCTGTGCCAGTGCTCTGCCACCCTCAAAGGAAAGAAGTTCCTCCTCATGTTTAGCTGGAACTTCCTATGGTCAAGTTTGTGCCCGTTACCTCTTGTCCTGTCACTGGGCACCACTGAAACAAGACTGTTCCCATCCTCTTGACACCCTCCCTTTAAGTATTGGTAAGAGTCCCCCTCAGTCTTCTCTTCTCCAGACTAAAAAGCCCCAAGTCCCTCAGCCTTCCCTCCAAGCCTCGCCGCTGCCAGGAGCAACTGCCGAAGTCATCCTTCACGGATGGGCTGGAGCTGATCATTTCTGACGGTCTCCCGGCCTCGCCATGGGAGGTTAATGGCATTGTGAAGGGACACACATGACTGGTAATTTTGTGCCAGAAACAACACAAGCACTCTGCTTGCGAACTTCCTAAACTCCTCCGCTTCCCCCCAGCTCCCCCTGTCTCCCAGGAGCGGTGGATAAACATGGAGTCAAATGATTCAAAGCTTCGCGTGCTCGCTCCTGTGACACAGGACTTTCTTTGCTCATTTATTCCCTCTACAACTTCACTTTTTTTTTTTAACCTTCCTTTCTGCTGTGGATGCGAGGAGGTTCACCGTGACCCGAAAGAGTGGAGGGATGACCCCGAGGGCTCTCCACGCAGGGAGCTGTACACCATGCTGGGAATGGCAGCACGTCTAAAAGTCACCCTGCGGCACCCAAACAGCCCCCTCGAGGGAGCAGAGCATGAAAGGTGTGTAACAGTCCTTCCAGAAAGCCTTTTAGAAAGGAGGTGAGGGAGCTGAATTGATTTGAAGTTGGTGCAAAGTCTTTCTAAGCAGTGCCATGATATTAAATATAGTCATTAAATACAGCCAAATGCCTCTAATGTTTATCTCATCCCACCTACTTCTAGGGATGGAGAGAAAGGTCGAAATTATGGCAAATTAAACATGCCACGGGCAGGATTTCTTTGCCAGCCTTTGTCTTGCTGTCATTTCGCTGGTGAGGTGCGCAGCGTTGCTGCTTGTCCGGGAGCCGGTGGGATGCTGGGAGACATTGGCAGTGCCCAGGGCTGTTGTGCTCGGGTTCGTTTACCAAGATGATGCAAATTACAACCCGTGCCATCAGAAATGGGAGGACGGATATTTTAATAACGACTTCAGATGCTGTACAAGTCCATCCTAATGGCTGCGGCTTTGGCTCCTCTCACACGCTGTTACACAAAGACCAGAGCATACTGATGAATTTTGGATCTGGGTTGTTGCTCCTCACTAGGATTCCTCATCCTAATTAAAACTCAGTTTGCTCCCTGTAATCAAGCTCTGTGTGAGTATATCTGAGTGTTTAGCCACAGAGGGAAACGGGAGTTTACAGACCTGAAGGGCAGGTGGGATGCTGGGAGCAGCAGGTTCTGCACTGGCATAGAAAGCCATTTCCTGTAACGGGGAATGGATCTCTGGCTTGTCATCACGACCTGTGACAACAAAGACAGTAAAACCAAATCCATCACTCGTTTGAAGATTTTAAACCTTCCAGTCTCCATGTATAGCACCCCACTCCCCCAACCTCCACCCCAGCGCCAGCTCCTGATCCCGTCTCGCTCTTCCCACACTTCCCTGACGCTGCTCCTCGCTGGTCCCGGCTCACGGGTGCTGGGATCTTCCCAGAGCCTCCCACAGCCGGGGAGCGTGAGGGAATACTAAGGGCAGGGATGAGAAGAAGCTCTTCTGATGGTAGAGAAAGTGCACAGAGACACGGGGACATGCCGGCAGTCCCACATGCCTGGACAGCGTGTGAAAACATTGAGGGGAAAAAAAAGACAATTGGTTTATTTGATTTGATAATTGGCTTATTTCATTTGCAGCCACTTTCCTCGCCTGAGCCTGGGCATCGCTGTCAGTGCCGTGATGGAAACATGCTGAATAACACATGCTCTTCATGGCAAAGCTGAAGGTTTTTTTCAATGGTAACTGGAAATTTTGCCCGGAGCTCTGCATGCTGAAGATCCGGGGATAACACTTTGGATTTATCACATGGAAATACCCCGCAAAAGCCAAGATTGTGCAGCGTTTTCCTGAATTGTTTTAGCCAGTCACAAAGTGACCTTTGGTTTACCAGGCTGCGTTTCAGCTTTGTGCCAATACTTATGCTCAGGAGACGACGCTTAGGGAACAGCTTGGCAGCCTGTGGACACACCAAGGACTTCGAAGATGCAGTAATTTTTAATTGCGAATGAACGCCCAGATTATAGATGAAATCACACCAAAGCGAGGTGTAGCAAGACCTTTGGTCCATCGGAGTCTGCCCCAAGACTCTTTACCAATGCTGCCATCTAGAGAGAAACAGTCCATCTTCCACGGGTGGAAGCAGCAGATCCTACAGAAGAGGAATTGAGAGCTTTTCTGCCTCTGGCACGTGGGTTCAGCCTCTGGCACATGTGCTCGCTGACACCAGCCAGTGAAACCATCACCCCATGCACAGGGAGTCACCCCGGCCGCTGCTGGCTGCCAACTTGCCTTCTGGCAATGGCACCTCTGCGAGACCCACCGGATTGGGATGAGAAATCACCGAGCGGCAGTTCGGTGGCTGGGCTGATTTCTGCTCCGTGTACGGCTGCGCTTGCTTTTGCCGGTGAGCTCTTGTGATGTGTTTTCATTTTTTGTGCAGTGGAAACTGCGTGCAGAAATCAGATACTGCATTACGTAAACTCAGGGTAAAGATTAAAATGCATACGACTCGTGAGACATCTGGATCTAATCGGGCTCCTCTGGGACAGGAGTCTATAGCTTTAGTCTGAAGAGAAGCAAAGAAAGAGCAGGAGTAATTTTTCCTGCAAATACCCATCTGCGCAGAGGGGCTGAGTCTCTGCGAACACCTCCGTCACCGCGTCTTTGGCAAACGCGGCCCATTAAGTGCCGTATGGGCTGACCGTGTTTCTCTGTTGTTGCGCGCAGTCACTGACTTGGAAGGAATCCGCTATAATACAGCCCAGGGGTAAAAGTGAATTTCCTGAGAAAATTATGACTAACTGAAGCTCGGCGCGTAGAACGGAAGTCTCCCGTATTCAGAGCCATACCAGTTATCCTTAACCACCGGCCACTTTTCCTTCATTTGCTGTATATTCAGAGACTTGCTGGCACCCAGGCAGCTGCCAAGAGCTACGTCCCGCTCAGCGACCCAGCGCCAAATCCGCCCGAGCTTCCCCAAGAGCAATCTTTTGCCCGTAGCTGCCTCCCTCTCCTGTGCAAGGCTCCAAATCCCACGAGCTGAACGGGCAATGGCCACGCGGGCACAAATTGTTTGTCATGGGGGAAGGGTATCGACAGCTGGGGACAGTTCGGGCTCCACTCTGCAGCACTTGTAGGTGCAGTGGAAAGGAACAGTTGGAGGAACTGTAGCTGAGAGAGAATGCTATGAGAGAGCAGGAAGCTTTGCATCTCATTCTGAAGATGCTGAAATAAGCCGGCAGCCCCAGGAGAGGAGAGCTGTGTGCCGCTGTCGAGCCCTTAGCACCATTACGGGCAAGAGAGCAGTTTTTAATACACAGGGTTTGACTGAAAAGCACCCACGGTTCCATTAGGAGGAACTCAGGACTGACCCGCTTTAAAGAGAGGCCAACCATAAACTCTGGGGTCACTTGTTCACGCAACGCTTAAAAGGCAAATTAGAGCAGCCAAATTGTTTTTCCTCCACTAATCCCAGCTTTCTGGTTTAGTGCTTTGCAGCCGGCGGTGAGGAGAGCCTCCGAGCCCCAACCCTGCCACGCGAAGCGCCGAGCTCGCAGGCGCAGGACCACAGCGGAGAGGACACGGCTCTCCCAAACTCGGCCACAAGCTTTTCCTGGGTCAGCAGCCGCCGTGCGGCTGGACAACGATGCTGCGCGTACATATTCACACACTCACACTCAGGCTCACACACACCCCAACGCCTGCTCAGCTCTTTGCAGGATGCGGCCTGCGGGTCCTGCTGCACACGGCAGCGTGGCACAGCCGGCCCGGGGGCAGCAGCGTTTCCTACCTCGGCTTTTACCCTTTAGTAATATCTCCTTTTTTTTTCTACCCTAAGACTGATCTAGATCATTTTACTGAGCAGCTATCAGAGTGCTAACACAATTTACAAAATGGATTATTTCCAATTCTTGTTGTTTTTTATAATCAAATCAGACTGAAGCTCTATGGTGCACACGTAAATTCTTTTGTCTCTTCAGAGTATTTTATAATCACTGATTTACACTGTTTTCAAGTTTGTTATTAGCTGACTGAGAGATTAAACGTTTCTGTGCCGCATGTCCCTACAGAAGAAGCTGTCAAGGAGATTTAGGCTTGGTCTTTCAAGCGCTCAGAAGAACGGAGACTCCCCAGATTAATTTGGAAGGTTCCTTGCTGACCGCATCTGCCCTTTCGTGGCTGCGCCTCATGCTTCCAGACCAATTCATTTGGCAAAAGTCACAGGAGCATCCATGCTAACGATGCCTGACATGCAGTATGGAAACAGAGTCCTTCATTACAGCCCCAAACACTCCAAACATTTTCTCCACTAAAACTATTACAAACATCCTCTGCAGACTAAAGAGCGAAGAGCGAGCCGGCTCTGTGCTGCAGAGCAGCAGCAAAGAGAAGGTGTTTCCACCATAGCCCAGCACTCGCAGGAAACAAGGGCTTCTCTTAGAAAGCTGTATTTGCCAGTAAAAATGTTGGCAAAGAATCAGACAGGAGGTTTCACAGATGAGTCCCGTGCTCACCCAACATGAGCTGGGTCAGGGAGAGGGGAGGGAGCAGAGATCTGACAAGTAGTGGTGAACAGCAGCAGATTCGGTCCCGTGTCCCCGATGCTACTAGCGCCAGTGTGGCAGGAGCTGGGCTGAAGTGCCCCATGAGACAGCGCTCGAGGGGGACGCGCGGTTGTTGCCGCCCAGAGAAAGGCTGGAAGCGAGGATTTACACCGTTCATTACCAACCTGCAGATCCAGCCACGCATCTCTTTTGGCAGAGGAGATCAAAGCTGAAGGGAGCACCCAGCTCGCACCGGGATTGCACAATTTCACTTTGATACACCTTTCGCTTGCATGAGGACGTAAGTAATGAATATAAATTGACCGTATTTAACTTCCTTTTGCCGGGTTTGACGTGCAACTCTAGTTTCATTTAGTGGGGTTTTTTTTCCCTTTCTCCAGCCACAGTGTTTGCTGGGATTTTGGGTTTCTTTCGTTGTGTTTTAAGTGACACAGCACAGCTTGCTCTGGGTAAGGCTTTTGCGCTCCCCGTGAGCAGCACCCGACTGCTGCTCTCCGCACCTGTACCACCTCCGGGGACGTTTTCCTTTCCCTTGGCAGATTGTGAGCAGGAGGAATCAGGGGCTCAGCAGTAGCGGGGGGGGGAACACAAGTGCGGGAGTGCATACCCCCGGAGCCCAGCCACACGGGCAGAGCTCTGCACTGGCACAGAGCGCTTTCGGTGACAGCCGTTGGCCACTCAGCACCTTCCACACATGGACTTTAGAGATCAACCTTTGGTATCTGGTTTCCATGAAGAACCCACCACCACATGGTAGGGTGGAAACTCTGGTCCATCTCCACACATATGGGTTGTTTGGTTTTGCTTTTTCCTTTTCAGTTGGAGTGGGAGAAACCCCTATGCCACCGCTGCTAACTTTCACTGTAAGCAGGAATCCTTATTGCTCTAGTTTGTGGCCAGACCCTGAGCACAAGTATTGCTTCCTCAGACAGATGCCGCAGCGTTTATTCAGGTCATCTCCTGATATTCTTCTACGCTGCTGACCTGAATCCATCTGAACACAGAGGCCGTGGCTTGTCCAAAACCAGAGCAACAGGGCAGACAGGGCTGCGGCAGAAGCGGCACAGCTTCCCCCAGGACCATTCTGCCGTGCATCCCCATGGGCACGGCCAGCCAGCAGAGCCGGGCTGCAGGAGCCATCGGGGACAGGCGACATCCAGCACCGGGGCTCAGGCAGACGCGCAGCACCAGGCTGGGAGGTTTTTTGGTTTTTAATATGCTCCACACAGCAAAGCAGCTCTGCCAGCAAAACTGTTAGCGCAGATGGAGCAGAGAAGCCTGTCTCTTGGAAGAGACGCCTCACCTCTGTGCGGAAGACGAGATAAAGGGGTTTTTGTCGGCACATCTGCCTCTGCCTCCGAAGTGCTGCTGGCAGCGCCCTGGTGAGGGTGGGATGTTTCACATTCCTGCAAAACAGCGCTGCTCCCTCAAGGCTGCCCAGGACCCAGCCTGAATTCCAGCTGCATGGCAGTGCCTCCACCGCAGGGCAGAGGGCAAGACGGGGCACGGGTGTCACAGGGATTCAGGTGACAGAGGCAAGCAAACCAAAGGAGGAAAAGTCACCAAAAATCATTCCCACTAACACAACTACTTTTATTACCATAGCTTAGGCCGTAACAGCCTTGAGATGGAGGGAGTAAACCAATGGGGTCTTGTGGATTTATCTGGGGTTATTTTCCAGAGTCCCTCTCGTTGCTGGAGGGTGTCACCTCCGGGAGCAGGAACACGACTCAGCTCCGAGGGGATGGCTTCCGGCAAAAGGGCAGGAAGGTGCAGCTGCAGGGCCTTAACATCGAACAGCTACAACCGTTTCCAAAGTGACCCTCTCTGTGCCCTTGGATAAAGATTTTGCACATTAATGCCTGCAAATCTGATTATTCCAAGGATCTTACTATCCACATTCAACCAAACGAGCTCATCAAAACAATCTTTTATTCTTCAAAAGGGACCCTATCATGATGTAGGAAAATAAAAGAGCACTGAACAGTAATTGTAGCTCATATCACTTTAATATCCTGCAATGCTTGTTATTGCTCATTTCTGTGTGGAGGGTTTGTTGTGGGTTTTTTTCTTATACAGAAGGCAAACGGAGGTCAATTTACATAATTTGGTTTTGAAAGGGAAAAATCCACCTAAGCGAAAAATACTCAGCCTTAATACACAGCCATTGCTTATTCGGAGACATCACATTTAAGACTCTGTATTAACAAGGATAAAGTATTTGTGCTTCTTTCCCAGGAAAGTTTCCAAGATAGAAAAAAACCCTCTGTATTATTGAAGAATTTCATCTCTTTGTTATTTCTAGAGCCTTTTGTTTAAGAAAAAAAAAAGTACATATGCTAAACCAAAAGGCTGTGCTAATGAGCACCATACACAAATTGCCAGCAGTGCTGTGTGACGCAGAAAAGCAGCACAGCAGTGTGCACACAAAGTGCTGACAGGGGCTGGGGTTTATTGTCTATCCTTAGCAGTTCAGTAGTGTTCTTAAATACAACGATAAAATTAATATTCCTCTTTTATAGTGACAGATTTGACAATCAAAGGGGAGAGAGGCTGACTTCCTTCACGCGGTGTGCACTCCAGCGGTGTCTGACCAAGCCTTTATGTTATGACAGTCGGACCGGTGCGGCCGGTTCTTTCATGAAGCTGTGAAAGTTTCAGTGCAATAGAAATGAGAGGTGCCAACATGACCTGCAGAAAGGAAAGAGACGGCTCAGAACCACGGAGCAGAGCGGCACGCGCAGCCTACGCGTGTCGCACCTTCCCTCGCAGGTGTCTGGTGTCAGCCCGGGACACCCAGAGCTCAGCACTGCTGGTCAAGGGACTGTTTCAGGTTCACGGCATGAGCTATGGGACCAACAAGAGGAAGGGCGCAGCGAGGGATGCGGCGTTACGACCGCATGCAGGTTCAGAGGGAAAACCCGAGTGCAGCTGCGGTGTTGCTGCCGCCCTCGTTGTGCTGTACTCCAAACTCCGCTGCACCACCAGCACACAACAATTAAATCACAAGTGTAGTTTGTGCCTCTCAGAGTGTGGGGGTTTTTTAGCCTTTTTGTCAATAGTGGCACAGTTAAGTTATGCAAAAAGAGCTCAAAGACTCTTTGCTGAAGAATGTAAAATGAAGATTCTTTTCCTCCTATGCCTACAAAGAGGTCAACAGTATTTTTAAATGATGCTGTAAAGAATGTGTATTATACTTAGCACACAAGTCAGTGTCATCTTATATATGCCTGCCTCCTTTTACCCCCATTTGTTTGTTTTGAACAAGTATTTTCCAAATTCGGTATAGGAGTGAGCTCGTTATACCCCTAATGATGCAACATTTCAGCTAGAAGGTCAGTTTAGGACTGAACCAGTGTCCTCCCACACCTGCAACCAGCCACAGATGGAACGTAAACAGGAAAACTAATGTGCGATCGCAGGAACAGCTGTGGGGGATTCTGAATAAGTAACACTTGTTCCACACAGAGCTTTTTTTTTTTTAATACATCTATTTGTATGGGGATTAAAGATACCAAACCCCTTGCTTCCAAAATACCCAGCACCTCCACGTAGCTGTAAGCAAAGCAGCGCTAAGCAAAGATTTAAGCTTTTTGGGAAGGCTGGGAGCCAGCAGTGCCATGACGGAGATGCAACGCTTACCTGGGGGTCTTCGTGTATCTTCTGAGCATCTTTCTCATAGCTGTCGATGTACAGCCGCACGGTTGCTCCAGCACTGCCAGTACCGCTTAGTCTGAAGATAATGCGGGAGCCATCAGAGAAGATGAGCCGCAAGCCCTGGTGAGGGAGAAGGGGAGGAGAAGAGCCTCTCAGCTACACACCTCTTGGGTACCCAAGGTATTTTCCATGAAATCCAGCATGGCTATGTCTGACCTGCACGATCCCAGACCTCCTCCTCTTCAGGGAGGCACAAAAGGCTCCTGTTATCCTCTCCCCACTCCTGGAGGAGCCAGTGTCCCTCCTAACCTGCTCTGGAGAACTTGCTAGAGCTCCTGAACAGGAAGCGTGTTGCTGCTGTAAGGTCCCTCGCCCCAGCGCTTGCTTGGAAACAAGAGCCAGGGACTGATTTCTCTGCCAGGCACAGCGTTACCAACCCACTGCTCTTCCACAAAAATAGGACGTAAAGAAAATGCTCCTGCCACCCCGCAGGCAAGGCAATCATTCCCGCAGGATTTCTCCATTATTCATTCCCACTTAGTATGCTTCCACATTACATTGTCAAACCAATCTATCTACAGGACATTTTTATTTCAATAATCTC
The DNA here is from genome assembly GCA_008711295.1 of Anarhynchus alexandrinus. NCBI lineage: Eukaryota > Metazoa > Chordata > Aves > Charadriiformes > Charadriidae > Anarhynchus > Anarhynchus alexandrinus. The sequence goes on from VUYV01000272.1 coordinate 1,000,923, forward strand.
TGGTGACAGGTTACTCATCTCACATGTATTTAATACCCCCGTGGCTTCTGGAGCCTGGAACTCAATCCCCCGTCACAGCCGCTCTGCTCTCTGCCCGCCCTCTTAGGGACGAGTACATGAGGAGCGCCGTTAGCCGAGGGACAAATGCATCTGGGGAGGATTTGCTAGAGACAAGATGATACCTGAACAGGAGGGTTTGTGCCTTGTGCTGCAGCGGGGATTCAACCCTTCATTCAGCACAATCTGTTTCTCAGCCACTGACCCACCACCCTCAGCTCCACTCCATCACTCCTGAAATGGACCAGTTGGAATGGGTCTAGAGGAGGCCATGAAGATGCTGCGAGGGCTGGAGCCCCTCTGCTGGGAGGACAGGCTGAGAGAGTTGGGGGGGTTCAGCCTGGAAAAGAGAAGGCTCTGGGGAGACCTTAGAGTCCCTTCCAGTCCCTAAAGGGGCTCCAGGAGAGCTGGGGAGGGACTCTTGATCAGGGAGGAGAGCCATAGGATGAAGATGAATGGTTTTAAACTGAAAGAGGGGAGATTTAGATTCGATATTAGGAAGAAATTTTTTACTCTGAGGGTGGTGAGACACTGGAACATGTCGCCCAGAGAAGCTGTGGCTGCCCCATCCCTGGAGGTGTTCAAGGCCAGGTTGGATGTGGCTCTGAGCAACCTGGGCTGGTGGGAGATGTCCCCCAAGGGGGTTGGAACTGGATGATCTTTAAGGTCTCTTCCAACTCTAACCATTCTGTGATTCCCGTTTGGGGTGGCTCTAGGGAAGTTCTACTCCCTCTCTGGGCCCTGCTGGGGCAGGAGCAGTCTCCAGACCCTTCCCTCTCCAAGGGAGCAGTTTCCCTCACACAGGGCAGGATCCCACCAGCAAACACAGGGCAGAAAACATTTTCCAGGGGACAAACTTAAAGTTTGTCTTTAAAGCAGGCGCAAATGCAACAGACAAAGATTAAGCCCAAATCACACAGCGCAACACCCCTTCGAGGTCACGTTCAGCCCAAGCCAGGCTATGCCCACCTGGTTCCTGGAGACGCTTCCATCCACGGGATCGTTGTACTCAAAATTATCAGCTTTCTCAACCGTGTAGACTTTGTCACCACATGATAACTGCTTCCCCACAAAGGAGCGGTCAAACATCACAGTCTCCAAATCCTTCATCATTTTGTTAGCTGCATCTGCATCCACCTCTTCATAGTCGTATCTACAACCAGTCACCACAAAACAAAGATTAGGAAGGGGAGGCTGTAATGAGTAGCAATGTTTTGTGATGCCCTTGTTTAAACACTGCGGTCTGCCCCATAGATGTTCTCTACGCCCTTCCTGGAGGAGAAGGAAGAAAAGAGAGGAGGATATGTGCAGCAACATAGCTACGAACCAATACAAACCCGTGGGATACACTGCAACATATCGCAGGCATCAAGAGAGATGAAAGCGCAAATTGTGCTGTCTTGCGCTAGGCATATCGGAGAGAGAGGGCTTAGCCTCCAACAACGCTGACCGCGAGGAATTTATTCCAATTCTGCCGATAGGATCTCGACAGGTTCCTCCCGATAACAATTTTGCCTGAACATCCTCCTGTGCGTCCCCACAGCCAAATGCAGGTGTGATTGCAGCACACGATAACATACCAGTGCCAGCTTTGATCTCATTAACCCGGGGAAGAGAGGCACCAGAGAGCAGCTGAAGCACACATGGGGATCCCAGACTTTGTACTCTGATTGCCAGTGCGATTTGCACCGCTTTTATTTGCCGGGCTGGCTAGATGGAGCACGCACAGGCTTGCTAACCTGCCTACCCTTGCTCTTAGCTTGCTTAGGCAGACATACCTCTGGTGCTAAAAGACTGCCTTTTTATTCTAGACTTTGGCATTTTTTCCACAGGTTTAAATGCCTCAGATGTATGCTGGCAGAGGAAAAAAAAAGAAAAAGTCAAGTTCTTTCATTTGGCAATTTGAGACAGAATTTTCACGTAGGTCTTCCAACCTGAAAGATTTCTGCCTTATGCTTTCACTCCTGACAGCATTCTCACCTTTGTTTATGTGTTCTCACTCCTTCCCTTTTCATCTTCCATGTCTACTGTAGCTTAAATTAGAGTATTTTTGGACTGGACAGAAACTCAACCAGGTAAATAACGGCCTAGGAGCTGGGCATCCATTCAATAAGACATTGCCATCGTGGAAGATATTACAAATTAACTTGTGATTTGTGGTCTCAGGAAACATACTGTTCCAATTGCAAAAAAAAAAAAAAAAGACACTTGCAAGAAATCATCTCCATTAAAAGAAAAAAGATACCTTGCATATATAAAACGTACAACCTTTGCAGACTTTGATACCTACTAGATTTATGTTTAGAATAACAAATCCTAAACTGGACATCATGAAAGGTTAAGGTGAATACCCACTGTTTTATTTAAGCCAGATACGTTGCACACTGCAGCAAACTGCTCAGGGAGTTTTAAATTACTGCAACAGGACAGAACCAGCGAGTGTAACGAGGCAGGGACAGCACTGCGGTAGCACACGCTGGTGCCATCGGCGCTTGGGGCTCTGACCTTGGAGGGGTGAACACAGGACAGAGGTAAGCGTGAGGCGTCGGGAGCGCCTTCCCCACCTGGTGAAGAAGTTCCTGCCGTATTTCTGCCAGTGATCCTTCATGATGTCCTCCACGCTCTGCTTGCGGGTGGCCAGGATGGACAGCCAAGCCAGGACAGCCCACAGCCCGTCCTTCTCACGGATGTGGTCGGAGCCTGCGGAGAGCCACAGCAGAAACACATTTCCCACCTCCTTTCACGCAAGAGTCTGTGCTACAGCCCTACCTTGTCTTCTCTCCTCCATCCAACTGGCAGCTGGACAACCTCACAAATGGAAGGCATTTCACGAGCTCGATCCCTGCTGTATTGTTAAAACGGTTCAAGATATCATCTGCTTTTAGCTATAGCCCAAATAAAACATTCGGCCCCTTTTAACACACGCACACTCATTGTTCACAGATCCTTAATTCTGTTCCCAAGGAAGTAACGGGGAATGCACAGTAAAAAGGTCATCATCAAAAAAAAAAAAAAAAAAGCAAATGCAAAGGAACAGCTCAGGAAGGACTAACATCAACCTCTTCAAGCAGCTGTCACGTACCGCATGCCAAATCAGCATACTCCGATCAGCACATATTCTGGCTGAGCACCAAGAAAAATGTCAGCCCTCGCTGAGGAAGCCAAACCCTAACGACTCTGAAAATCGGACAGCACCAGCCACCGGGGCTGGCAAACAGCAGCGCAAGGGGAGACTTTGTTCACGTGCGGAAAGCAGAAGAGAGCCTCGTGCCTGCTCTCGCTCCCACGCGCCAGGCGCTGAAAGGCTGTATGAGACCCTGTTTTGGCTAGAAGAGGATTCCTCCAGAGCAAGCACTGCACAGAGGGCAGGAGGCCATCAGCGCCAGCCCGGCCCTGCCCTGGGAGCACACTGGACGGGGGCTGACAGCAGCAGGGCAGGGACTGCAGAGCACCCAGGCCCTCGGGAAACCTGAGAGGGTGTTGCAACTCAGACAGCACCCTGAACACCTAAATTAAACGAGGGATCAAATGGCAGCCCAGAATACATCCAACCCAGCCTCCGTGCTTCTGGCTTGTGAGCTCGGCGCTGTGCCCCACAGACGCACAACTTCTGAGTTTTATCCTTTGAGCTCTGGAAAACCTCCAAAGAGGTATTAATGAAATCCCAAGGAGCCAGGGTACGCCTGCTAGTGAATTAATGAAATCCCAAAGAGCCAGGGTACGCCTGCTAATGCACAGAGCACTTCAGAGCTGCCATTTTACCCTCTCAGGAATTGACAGAGTGGGCAATCACCTGGGGAAAAAGGCTGGGGCATGGGTTACATGGTGCTTTACACAAATCCCGCTATTGTGGACGCAGCGATAAATTATCCTCATGGTCCTTTACGGCAGAGAGAGCTGCACAGAGGTGATGGAGAGGAATGCTAAATAAACAGAAGTCCCATGTGATGTATCAACTTGTTGCTGGAATAAAATACCCAAGAAAGCAAGCAGGAATTCTGTCATGTCGCATTACTCTAATTGCTCCCGGACTCCAGTCCCACCGGGTCACAGTTTGTTTCAATTTTTACTGGGTCTATTTGGTCGCTCCTTCACCTCTCTCCCCTTCAGCACTCACATTCTGTCCGGCTCCAAACAACTCCTCATTAACTTACTATCAAACAACCTTCCTTGCCCCTTTTCATTCCTTAAGAGTGCATTTGCCAGATGGACAAACCCCCTCTGCGTTGCAGGGGGTGTCCCACACTCCTGGGCCCTTTCTTCATCTGTCCCCCCCCAAAACCACTTCAGTCCCTGGCCACTCAGACGTGACGCTGCATGGCCAAAATCTCAAACCTCTCTCTCAGCCCCTGCTGTAAATGGAATCAGTCACTTTTATTTGTAATGTAGAGTCACTTACCTACTGGCGGATGGAGAGAAACTATGAGCTCATTGCTCATACAATAAAAGATGGAAACAATTTTAGAGCTGCTCATTAGAGACCATCTCCTATCAGCAGTTCCATGAATCATTTGCTGCTTTTTGTTTTTATTTATTTACTGAAATGCCAGTGCCCTCTCATTAGCCAAAGTCCTGAACATAAACTTAAAGCATGCTGAAATCATTCAGGGCAAAACTCCAAAAATCTTTCTTTACTCACGATTTACTTTGAGATTTCTTTACAGAGATACCACATTTTCTGAAATTTCCCTTTCCTTCCAACCTGAGGCCAAACCCCATGTATCAGAATAGCCTTTGATTGCAAAAATATTGCCACTGAAGACTCCTTCAGTCCCACAGCAAACCGCTTTCAACCAGAGTCTGTGATGCCGCTTCCTCAGCTACAGAAAAGCTGGGGTAATCCTTTCATGTTAAGTTGTGCACCCCAGTTCCACAAAGCACTTAATTTCAGGCATTTAGGGATTTAAGGCCATCCCTGCTCTGTGAGACACCCACGCACAGGCTAAAATGTTTTTCTGAAATATGGGGTGGTGGAATGAAAACACACAAGGTCTGAGCCTGAAATCATCCAGCCTAAATTCCCTCAAGACCCTGTGCCTTGCATATCCTACCGCTGCCCCCAGTCTTCAGAGCTCTTCAGAGAATAGGAAAAACAGATCTCCGGGAGAATTCAGAGCAGATAAAACTCGGCCTTTGTGTGTGACTTAGGTGCTGACTTCCTGCATGCAGGGAAGGTCCCATTTCCACAGTCAGGACGTTATAAACCATGTGGTAGGTGCCACGGGAGAACTCAGAAACTGCCGAGGCCTCCCGGGAACACTGCGCGTTTTGAGCACGCCGCTCCGATGCAGAGCAAAATCTGCTCACTTTAACTTCCCTGCACAAATAATAGTTTTTGTGTCACGTGCACACCCCTAGTAAATTCCTTGAGATGTTCACTTTGTTTCTCAGTAACCTAATAACTTGCTTAGACTGTTCAAAGGCAAGTGTTAATTTAAACTTTATAAATCATACCTTGTTTTTAGAACAGGAAAATGAGGGCCCTATTAAGCTCAGAGATTTAATAGTGACCTGAAACCTTCCCTAATAAAACTGCATGCTCCAAACCATATTTCTTCCCAGAAATGAAAACATTTAGAAGGTTTTCCTGGCCACCAAGAGTTGAAAAATACATTTAACACTGCACTTAATCCCCATAGACTCAATGACCGGGCTAGTAAAGAGGCCCTTAAACTTCCTGCATATCTACATATGCCTTCCTAAATAACCAAAAGGAGAACTAGCTCTTGCCTGACAAAACTTTTAGCATTGTGTTTATTTCCACCAGTGATTCTTGAAAGCCTTCTTTTATTTTATTTTATTATTTTAGGAGCATTAACAACTACACATGAAAGATAAACCCCAAGCTACCCAGCATGATAAAGAACTAAGAGGAGGAATAATACCATCGTTGGTGCAATCAGGACCGCTGACTTACCTGTACCAAAACTTTCCTCTCCGCACAGAGACAGTTTGTTTGCATCCATCAAGTTTCCAAAGAACTTCCAGCCAGTTGGAGTTTCATACAAAGCAATCTTTGTAGCATGGGCCACCCTTCAAAGGCAAGAATTCTAAGTCACATCACAGCCGGACTCTTAATGCTCCCACGTGAAATACTGCAGTAGGAGCTTCAGTTGCTACCAAGCATCTCTTTTGGGCTAACGCTGAAGGCAGGTCATGCCACTGTTGTGGTTTTTACAACAAACATTTCTTTGTACAGCAATCCTCTATTTTATCCCGGTGCAACATTTGGGAAAGGGGTGGGATGTGCAACTAAAAAATAGACATAAACACATAGCTCTTCTAAAGCAATTTTAAGGTGTAGATCTCAAAGCACTTAACAAAGACAGTATCACTATCAAAAAAAAAAAAAGGGGGGGTGGGGAGGACCATTTGTTTGGGCTTATCTGTAGAGAAGAGAAAGAGCCAAGAGCGGAGCCCAGCTCTGCCATGTCCCCAAACAGGATTTAATCCATTAAACTTCACTGCCTCCCCTGGCAGCCAGCCCGCGGCAGCCCTGGCACTGCTTCACCCTTCAGGCAGACCATGCGCTCGCTCCCCACTGTAGACATGTGTTAAACCACAAAAAAGGGACAGTCCCTCTCCTTGGCAGAGCTCCCCTCCCCTCTCCCACTGCGCAGAGGTAGATGCTACCTATCAAGAGCGCCGCTGGTGGGCATGCTCCGGGCAAAGCCACGGACTCCGGTCTGCTGGAAATAAGGGATACTGAAAATATTGGCAGCGATGACGGCGACGGAGTCGGAGGGGTTCACAAAGAAGCCGTGTTTCCCAAGAATCATGTTGCGATCCTGGTGAAGACAAGAGAAACAGCTCTCATCCCCGCTTAGCGCAAGAAGGCTGCAATGGCAGAAGTTGTTCTACTTGGCAGGCGCAGCCTACAAACCCGACAACTCAGAGAGATTTTTGACTGCACTGAAATAAATAAAGAGTTTTGAAAAAGTTAACACACCTGCATAGTGTTTCACCTTCCTGCTGATTTTTCACAGCCTTTAAAGCTACTTAAATACAGTTTGGACTTCATTACTAACACAGTAGCCAACTATTGCCATGGTGGCAAACTGCAGCAAATGGTTCACTTCTATTTGCAGTTACAGAAGGGACAGAGGGAGAAAAAAGTCTTCACCTTTGTCCTCCTCTACTTAAAAGCATGTGAGTGGTCACACCCCCACAACTTACTAGAGGGTGAATACAGAACAGCCCATTTACCCCATCTCCATCAAAGGCAGCTCCAAAGTCATATTCTCCCGTCTTCATGGTCTGGACCAGGTCAGCAGCGTAGGTTAAGTTGGGGTCAGGATGGTGGCCACCAAAGTCCTCTAGCGGGGTGCAGTTCACAGCTGAATTTGCTGGGGCTCCGAGCTCCTCGCACAGGATCTTTTTCACATAAGGGCCCACAACTACCACCGCAAAACATGAAGAGGAAAAGAGTCAGCCTCTGCCCTCAGGCAGCTCTGCACTGGCCACGTAAACACCCAGGCCTCCGGTCTGCTCACTTTGGGTCAGTTTATACGGTTTATGGTAGCCCCAAGCAGCACATAGGTGTGCTTAAGCCTGATCCATCCAGACACACCAGCTCTTGCCAAAGCAAGCTTTTCAGCTGAGGGGCTGTCCCGCTAAATAAATGAGACCACTCATGGGTTTAGAAGTGAGGATAAGCCTACGCCAGGGGCTCAGCGCATGAGCCAGGACCCCACTGTGAAGGGCTGATGTCCCAAGTGCACTGAGGAATTAGTGCAACAGCCCCATATAACAGAACAAAACGCATGTGTGATTCACAGACATTCAGCAGTACAATAGGATTTACTGCTCTCAAACGCTAATAATGTAGACAATAAAAAAATAAGTGAGCATAGGAATGGGAATGGTCTGGAGACAAGAGAAACAAGATGCTAAGAAAGCTAGTGAGCCCCTGAAAATGTCTATTGAAACAGACTCACAAGCTTGGCATATACATTAAATTATATAAAACAGTCCAATGGTCCCATTTTTGGGACCAAATACCTATGGACAGACCTTTACCTAACCGCTGTGACCTCCATGGGACATCGCCTGATGCAAAGTCTGCCAGGCAGCTCGGATCACAGCATCAGCGCTAATCTCCTCTGTCTCTCAGGTGTGGATTGACACGTGTGAACCACACAGCATCCCTCCCAAACCCCAAACATTTCCCAAGTCCAAACATTTAAGAAAAGAAAACAACGTAAAGCCATAAAACATTCAACTGCAAAAAGAAAAATGCAACACATTGCAAAATAAAAAACAAATTTACAAATGATGGATATAAACACCAGAAAAAAGTTTTCACCCTGAAGTAGGTGGCAAAGCCCCAGGGACACCGGGTGCCCCGCAATCCCACAAACCCAAGTCCACCCGTACCTCCGTGCATAGCATCTATGCGAATCTTGAGGTGGTTCTTCCCTGAAAGCAGTTCCTTTAACGCATTGAAGTCGAAGATGTTCCTCAGCATATTCGCATAAGCTTCTACCGAGTCCACAATTTCCACTGGGGAAAAAAAAAGTAAATAGAGACCAACTCTCAGAGTCTGAAATCTTCGCAGAAATGTGATTTTGCTACACATGTCAGTGTGCTGACAGCCCTTCGTGCAAAGGGCCAGCATAAAGCCTTTAAACATCCCATAGAATCATTTCATAGAGACAATAATAATGGTCGTACATTAAGAATTTAATTACAGGCTGTCACTGCTAATTGGGTTGCAGACCAAACGGACCAACAAAGTCCTTAAGACAAACACTGTTCCCAGCTAAGGTTCCCTGGACTTCTTTCCAGAGGGCTCAGTCCCACTCCACTTACCTGGAGAGTGGGATTAAAGGAAAAGGGAAAAAAACCCATACATATATATATATATCTCCAATTTCCAAAGTCAATGGGAACTGTGCACCTAATAGTTTGAAAAAGTTGCACCTTTGCAACTAACAGGCCATATAAAGACATCGCCATGAAAACCCCATTAATATAAAAATCTCACTATACAGAAATGAGGACTGAGAGAAATACCAACTTTTACAATCTTTTGATTTTTTTTTTTTTTTAATTACAGGCACAGGTCACCAGGAGATGGTAAAAAATATTGGCAGTAAGTGTTTTTCAAAAGTCTTTTTTTAATGTATTTTCTTATTTCACTGCTAATTGACAAAAGTCACGTATGAAACGCAATGGCTTTCCCACTCAGAGAGAACGATTTTGTATGGGAAACCATAGGAAAAAAACCCCACAGTTACAAAGATTAAACACCAACACTATAATTTTTAATCAGGAAAATGAACTGTAACTGCAGAGTTGTCTGTTTCGCAAGTACGTTACTGGTAGCCTTACAGACAAAATGGTCTCTGATTTTAGTGAAGTTCAATGGATCAGATTTACCTACTGAACTACAACCTTTTGTAGGACAGAAACAATTATATAATTAAAGTATCTACACACGGCGAGATGCATGCCAAAGAAAAAAATAAAAAATTGCCAGGATGCCAGAGTGACAAGGAGCGATGTCCTTGCTTGACTTATCCAGCAGATGAGAAGGAGAGGTCGGAATGGCCACGTGTCTCCTTCAGAAACACCAAATGTCCCTGCCCATTCATGGCAGGTCCACACTCACTCCACCGGAAAGGAAACTTTCCAAGAGGAAGAACAGTTGTTTACCTGTAAATGGTTTAAATTTGTTCTCCAAGTCAAACTGCTGTTTACCAATGGTGCTCAGGTCCACCTGGAGATCTGGACAGATTGCATACTCTTCAATTTTCTTGCTGATTTGGAAAATTTTGTCTGTGATACCTTCAGGAGCAGGACCTGCAAGATAAAATGGTCAAGGGGGAAGATGTTAAAGAATCAGACTGCAAGAGAAGTGCACTTCAGAAGTACAGCAAAAGACCTGGGGCTGGGAATACCTCCTTTAGAGAGGAATATCAGGGTATGAGGGACCAGGTCAATCACTTGCTCCGTTTAGGAAAACCCACTGCTCAGGGCACTGAACCTCTGTGATATTAAGACAGTTAAATTAGGTTCCTCAGGGTCAATGCAAGGAATGGCCAAACAGGAACAAAGCAAATCAAAACGAACCAAGCGACCTCACCTCCATTGGCAGTATTGAATTTAATGCCAAAATCCCCATTGGGCCCACCGGGGTTGTGGCTGGCTGTCAGAATGATGCCACCGATGGCTTTGATTTTCCTGATGATGCAGGACACGGCTGGGGTGGAGAGAATGCCGTTCTGCCCGATGACCAAGCGGCCAATCTGAAAATTAAAGAGCAAAACAAACCACTGTGAGTCCTAAATCCTAAAACCAGCAAAATTGCCAAAACCCCACACGCTGGCAACAGGTAAACCAGAGCCCCCGGGAGGTGTGCTGATGGCAGAGGTGTTGCTTCTCTGAAAGCGAACAGCTTGTTCCTGGGAGGCTGCCGCAGCTCTCCACTGTGTACAGTGAAGGTCAGCATCTGACCCCGCGCTGTTGTGCCTTTTTAGCATTGTCCTTTATGAATGCTGCAGCTCAACTGGAAATGGCAGCTTGCACTGAAGAGCTGAGCTTTCCAGAGGCATCTAAACAACAACCAAAAAAAAAAAAAAAAAACAAACCCCAAAACCAAAAAAACCCTTTGGCAAGGGCCACAAAAAATGCATTCAAAAAAAAAAAAAGAACANCATTCAAACACAAGATAAACCAGAAAACAAAAGGCAGCGTTCCCAGACTGAAGGTCCACGTTCGGTGCTAAGCCAAGGGCACTGGATGACTGCGATTCCTCTGCCGCGGCACTGCCTGGTGCTAAGCCCCAGCTCCGCTGCCGATCGGTTATTACATGCTACAGCTGTCACAGACCGGCTGGGCAAGCAAAGCGCCGCTAAAAGAACTGCACCTCTACCAAACAACGAGCATAAATGTGAAACAGCAGTTCATAAACCCAAAGTTGAACGCTCTTCTTTCAGCTGGCCATAGTAGCTAATATCACAGCCCTCACAGCACCTGTCTACCAGGCTGATGGCACTACTTTATTACACCATACATTTAATTTGAAGTAGTCCAACCTACATGGGTTTTCCTTTTTCCCCCAGTCTCAGTCCAAGCTAGCACACCTTGTCTCATGTTTTATTCCAGCCTCCAAGCCTTGCTCCTCCAGTTTCACTGATAATTAATGCAGTCTCCAGGAAGCTCCTCTCTAAAACTCCATCTTTTGTTTCCCAGCTTCCCTTCGAGGGTCACGTTCAGCCGCAACACCCCTCTGTGTCGGCACTCTGCCAGGCCTCACGTGCAGCTCAAGGGATGCTACAGAGAAACACCAAAACAAGGGATTTTTCCCCCCAAACCACGCAGCAGCTGCAGGAGAGCTGGGTGAGCACATCACATCTGTCGTCCTTACCCAACTTGCCCTCCCTGCACACCTGAACTGTGGCTTTTGCACGTGCACTGCTGATCCCTCAGTGAGGAAGGAAAAGAAGCAAAAACCTGTCTCCATACAAGCTGCTCTCTGATTTGGGGTCCTCCTTGGCTTTTAGAGGTTTTCAGCTGTCATTCCCCACCCATCCAATGCTAAATCCTTTGTGGTAACTACTGGAAAAGGTTGCTCGGTGTGGCAGCGTGCTGAGCAACTTACACTTAAATCTTTTTTAATTCTCTGGAATTTCTTATGAGAAAAATCTAAGAGGGGTAATGATGCAGAAATACCTTTCGCAGAATGCTCAAAACAGACCCGTTCACAAACAGACCCACTTTGGGCAGCAATTCTGGGTTACAGCATTTTGAAGCAATCCAGGCATCACTTCCACCCTGGTTTTACTGAAAGGCCCACTAAGATGCACACAGGAGACCTCCTGCGGCCCCCCTCCTCCTCCCAGCAATGTGGGCTGATGCTTTCACACCAAAAATATGTTTTCCAGGCCAAGCAAGCTGGTGTCGACAGCTCCATCGTGTCATGAGCACACCCTTCCAGTCCTCTTTCTGTAAAAGAGATGCATCACAAGATGCACCAGTCCCATACACTGTGCTACAATTTCTGCCTCTGAATAGAGACACTTCTATTTATACAAGTCAGGTTAAGGGGACAAACTACCTTGGTCACTTCCTTTAACCAAATAATCATCATTTGGAACATGCCACGTGATGCTACTGACACAGCAAGTGCGCTTGGCGCAATTTGGAAATCCTGCTGATCCCACATTTCTAGAGGAAACAGTACTGGTCTTTGCCACACACCAACAAAGAGATTTTTGCTTGCTCAAAACACGATATGCATGCCCTCCTCGTGTTTTTTTATATTTGAAAACATCCTTGGACTCATCCCCCTTCCATTCTGTAGAGCAAGATGAGCACAATGCTGATAGTCACAGGTATTAGCCAGACCATATAAAAACAATTAATGAAAAATATCAATACCAGCAGCAAGACTACATTTTAGCCACACATGGGCCGCACTGATAGAAAGAAATGCATGCGAAGTCTCAGCTGGTGAAGATCAGTCTAATATCACCTTTACCAGCAGAAAATGTGTCCTAGTGACAAGCAGTCCAAGCAGCAGACCCGGCTCTTTGTGGACATTTTCCAGATCTTCTGCTCAGCCCATACACTGACTTAAGAGAAATACATTCATTTGCAATGTCAAAGGATTTTTTTTTTCCCCCCGAGATGGAAAATATGTTGATTTAAAAAAAAGTTCTCTCCTGCTATTCTCCCATTCGCTATTAATTACCCTGTTGTGATCTGATAAGCTTTTCTGTCAAACAAATTCCTAAGAGCCAGGTCTCTTAGCATAAAATTTGTTCTGCACTAAGAGATGCAGGACAGACAGCAGTGTCTTCTCTTCTCAAAAAGCAGAAGGAAACAAGGACAAAACCCCAGTGCCCAAGAGTCTCGCAGTGCACGAACCGTGCTCTACTGCAAACAGACAAGCCTTCTGTTCTGCTTCCAAAATACAGATTTCCAGCACAATCGGAGATCACTGTAAAGGTCGCCACTCACTTGCTAACTCTCATCTTATTTCAATTTTCAAAGGCTCACGGAGTACTTATCACATAGCCACAACTTATACCTGTCGAGAAACACACAACCATGTTTTGCCTTTTCATTTGCTGAGCAGCTCAGACCAACGCTGAAAGAGCTTCTGCTGAGCTGCCGTTGAACTGTGAGCCACGGCTCTACCAGTTACTTCGCCTCTGAACAATATCAGCGTTTTATGATCTGATGGAGAGGCTACGAAATCCACAGGTGCCAACAGCTTGTGGCATGTCAAAATACAAAACGAGAACACACAAAAACCAAGCAGTATTTATTTTCTCTGCTGCATGTGTATTCCCACATACTTCTATCCAACTGCATCCCTTAAAAGTGAATAAATGGTAATTTCAGTATTACATTCTGATCTGCCATTAAAAAGTTAACTATTAGCAGTTGAATAAAATCTATGGGGAAATTAAATCTCATAGTGGCTAATTTATTATAGTTTTCTGCATTTATCAGCTATACAACTACAGGAATTTAGTCATTTAACATTTACCAACCCCATTGGCAGCAGCCATTTGGACTATCAGTTCCACTGCAGACTTATTAAGGTATCTCCCATCACCTCCAACTACCATAGAAGATCCTTGTCGATCTCTTAGGTCTATGGAAAAAAATATACTCTGGATAAAATTCTGCAAATAGTTCATCTTGGATTCAAAATAAAAGGTCTTCTTCCGTAATCCACTGGTTCCTGGTTTCTGATCGGTGTAAGGAGCTGTTGGCATGGTCAACAGAGGCAGAGGAGCGTCTTCCATGTTCTTTTTTCATACAAACACATGTAAAAAGTAAATTATGCCAAAATACAAAAATCAATCTTGACACCAGCAATGGCCCACCTATTAGACAGAAGTTCAGTGAAGTTGTTGAGCATCCAAAAATAGCTCCTTGAACCTTGAGCTGAATGTGGTTTCTGTAACTGAAGACGTTTTCTTGCACTTGTTGTGGAGGATCAATGTCATGGAGAATACACAATTCCACACTGCCGTCCCTCACTGAAACAGCTGGGAAAAAGGGTTTTTTGTCTTCTTTATCACCTTCTGTTCTCCACAGGCACAGCTCCTCGCCATTCTGTGCTGTCACCCACCAGAGCCCAGCACCGGCAATCCATCCGGTTCTCCCTTGGGGCTGGGGCGACGGGGGAGGTGGCGAGGAGCTCAGCCCTCTGCTCGGATGCACCGACGTGCTGCCCCGGCACGGAGCCCAGCGTTTTCGCCAGCCAAGCAGATCTGCACAGCAGCGCCAGGCCGCTGGCCGGGGCCGGCCGTCACACCGCTCCCCGGGGCGGTGGGTCCCCAGGAGGTAAGCCTCCAGCGGGCATGGCCGTGCTCTGCCGGAGTTATTTTGCAAAGACTGGTGAGTTAAAGGTCACTCTTAAAATGGAAGGCGACAGATCTGTTACCTACACTTTGCTCATACGAACCCTGCTTTGACAGCCTGACTGCTCCGTGGGGTCCCTCTCAAACAGAGGGACGTTATCCACGATGAATAATGGGCCACAGCCTTTGTTGGACTAAGAAAACCCAGAGTAGCTAAAAAGCCACAAGAGCAATAGTTTCAACTTAATAGCCACACAAGTCTCTGGGTGCGTATACTGCCCTTGCTGAGTTACTAAAACCACAAAAAACTATCAAATGTTTTGGAAAACTGCATGTGATAAAGCTATTCATTTTGGAGCAGCCTTAACACATACAGAAGAGACACAGATACCAAGAAACTTCTATGAAGCACCATATTCCTGAACATGGGGAAGGTAACTTTGAATGCTAGATTGAAATCGCTTTCCTCCAAACCTCTTCAATAGCTCCTGAAGCCCTCTGTCCAAGCTGCTGGAAACAATTTATAGATAATACTGGAGCAATTAAAGAACATAAACTCAGTAATGACTCAGTTTATCCCATTATTAAAAGGGGGGGGGGGGGGGGGGAAAA
>VUYV01000272.1:1015987-1037097 GCA_008711295.1 Anarhynchus alexandrinus
GGGGAGATGTGTTCACAGCTGAATTGTGACAATTTATGAAGGCTGTTTCCTGAGGTGCTGATTCTGTCATTGCTCCAAAAACTGACAGATTTTCTTCCAAGGGGTTATATTCATCAGTACATTAAAATCGAGCTGGATAATTTGTATGAGACTGAGGGGAAACCTCATAACTGAAGGCAGAAAAACCCCTTTGGAGACAAAGGCTCTACCTGACCTTCTGCAAAGGCATCAGCCAGGTCCTGCGAGGGAACCGAGGACCCAGGCGAGCTCTCGGGTCTACTCCCTAGGGGAGAGATTTAATTCCCAAAGAAGGGGAATTTAATTCAGGTTTGCTCCCAGAAAGGAAAGCTATTTCAGCCATCTGCAGGAACCCCGAAGGCTGCTGCCCCACACAGCCACCTACCCAGGCTTGCCCAAGGGGCTTAGTCAAAAGCCAGGACATTGCAGGGTGCTGGCCTGAACATGAACCAAGTTGCCTGGTCCACCCAGAGCCCCCTGTCTCAGTGCCCCAGACGCAATTTATTCTGCACGGGCTCAGAATTTAATTCCTTAACTCCTCTCTTTTGCCCACCACACCACTCTGAAGCACGTGTACGGCAGAACTAGGACAACACATATTTTACACCAACAGTGAGATTGCCTGGGTTATGCAGCTAGAAACAATTGGCTTCTATTTTATACATCCATGCTATTTCAGCATCCTGCAGCTGAGATGCCCTTTGCTTTCATAAAAAGGCACAGGTTTCCCTCTAGTGGCACAGAAAACAAAATCCAACTTCCAAAATGAGCTATGGGGAGCCTCGCACCAGACAGTCCCCTGGCAAGAAAAGGCCTAAGCAAGCTCTTTCCTTCTTATTCCCAGCTAGATAAACCTACTGCCCTGCGAAACGCCGTGGCATTAAGTGACAGGAGGAGGGCACAGGCCACCTACCAGCTCCAGAGGCTGAATGGAGGAGATTCATATGGACTTACCGGCAGGGAAAAGGCCTACGCAGGGTTAGGAACTTGTGCGTATAATTAATTGCACACGTACTAGACAGAGGAATCAAACTAAACTAAGCTGGGGAGGAAGGTGTTGGTCATTAGTGCCATGCTTATGTACATAAAACGAAGCACATCCTATCAAACGAAATATAAAATACTACATATAAAGCATAGGGAACAGATACACCAAGCCCACCTGTGGGGTGCCGATGTGGTCCCAGGGCTTTCCTGCAACATGTGTGTCACTATTTGGAATAAACTAAATCATCAGTAATTGGCCAACCAGGACTGGTACAGGGGTCGATGATCACACCGTTGCCAGAAGATTCAGAGGTGAAAAAAGCTGACCAAAGGTGGATCCTGACCACCTTAAGGACTGGAGCAGAGATTGGGGAAGGGTCATTTGATCTGCGATCTGGGAGGCTTTGCTTGGATGACTGTTATCATTACAGATCACTTACAGGCTGGGAAGGAATTCAGCAGGCCATCTGCTCCCTCCCCAGAACTGGTGCAGGACCAAAGACACCTAGGGCATCCTCCCGAAAGTTGATACAACTTGTTCTTGAAATCTTTTTCTCCAGGTAAGCCATGCCAGTGCATAATTCGCCTTGCAGTTAGAAGTGTTTTCCTACAATCTGCTGTACATCTTCCTTGCTGCGGTTTAAGTCCTCCTGAGCTGACACGGAAAACAAACTGATCATAATCCTCTTCCTGACAACTTCGCACACATTAAAAAAAAATCCTTCAGCATACAGACTCTGAGTGCCCTCTCTTTGCTACACTAAACAACCCCAACCTCCTTAACTCTTCCTAGCGGTCCGATTTCCTAGGTCTCTTATTCCTCATGGCGGTCAGAGGCTGGTGAGGGTGTTTCCCCCTCCAAACAGCTGATTTGCCGCAGGCAGGGACATTTGCTAGCTTGGGTCCCCGTTTACTGCCTTGTACTTCAGACATGCAAGAACACCGTTAAAACTATAAACTAACTGTTGACTTTGGTTAATGATAAAAAGACAAACAAGACTATTTTGAGAGAACTTAAACTTCCGTAAAACATTGCAGAGCGTGCAGTTCCTCCCTTGGCTCGATACTGCTGGTCCCTGTCCCATCCCCACTCCCCCTGCGTGAGCTCTGACATCTTCCCTCATCCCACTCACTCAGGACCGCGGCTGTCTGGAGCCCTCCCCAAGCCTGGGGCCAGGCAGCCGGGCTCTCCCTGTCTCCCACTCCGACACTAACTCTTCCTCAGCACAGCCTTCCTCCGAGCTACAATGTTCTATTTTGACATTCAGGCAAGCAAAATAGTTGGGGGAGGGAAAACTCACTGTGCAAAAGCCACACTGAACAGTAATTCTCTCTCCTCATCCCCTTGCGAAGACCCTTGGGTCAGGCTTCTCTGATGTTCATGATGCCCTCTCCTCCATGGGCAGCCCCTCTCCTCTCCTTTCAGCTTCTTCCCATTCCTCTCTCTCACATTTCTCTCTCCCTGTCCAGTGGGCATTACCCTCCTGCTCTTTTTCTGTGATTAATCAAAAAAATTACACTGCATGAAACTCCACGTAACAAATGGAGTCAAATCAGGTATTTTGTACTTATTTTGTGACTCTGCTTCAAAACAGAAAACACGTTTCCCTAGCTCCTGCGCACAGAAAAGTTCTAGTCGCTGCACTGCTGCCTGCACACTCACCGTAAGAGGGTGCCAACGGCCCTGAACAAACCTGCTGTTCAGCTGCCAAAACCATGCACTTTCTGCCCGAGCACAAGTCTGGTCCAGGCAGCCACTACTGCGTGTGACATTTGGCAATGCCAAGACAAATGGAGCCAAAGTAAAATAAATAGACCAACTGCAAGCCTATTAGTCATGCAAGAGTGCTGCTCCAACTGCAAAACTCTGTTTCCATAAGAGTTAATTAAAAATCTAGGTTTTGAATTTGCTGTAGAGATTCCAGAGAAGCAAAATATCTGGCACCATCTCGACAGCACAAGTGCACATAGATGCAACCACCTACACATGAGTCACTCCAGGATTAAAATGCATTGTTCTGTACTTACATTGCAAACCAGTTAAAATTAAGAGACAAGCTAGATGGGTGGCAAAGGGCTCTGCAGGGCCAGGGATGAAACCACCGTCTGCAGAGCTGCTACAGATACCGCCATGGGCTCCAGGTTTGTCACACCGGCAGGGGATGATCCCCCCTTTGCCAGGAGAGAAGTACACACCAGCAACCAAGATTGAGAAACTTTCTGTTCAAAGGTCAGCTCTTCAAAGCACACCCAAATCTGCTGGTTACCTTGGACTGCCCTGGCGTTTGCTGTCCTGCCCCTGCACTGGGGAACGGGAGAGGGATTCCAGCTGGTTTACCTCGAGCAGACCCAGGAAAGCTCTGGGATTCCTGGCCCCAGCCCGCCAGGAGATAGCCCCTGTCCCTGGGTCCTCACAGAAACCAGCACCTGAACCCAAGAAATGCAGAATTACAAAATGCAGACAACCTTGTAGAGGGGAGGGAGAGCACTGGCTGGCTCAGCTAGATACCAGCATGAGGAGCAGAGGCATGTCTGGTTAAACTTTGCAGGATCAGGGATAGAGGCTCTTGTTGGAGGTGTACAGCACCAAGCCGCTGCCTGGCAGCAAGCTAGTAACCCACAGTATGTATACGTGACAAGGAGGTGGCTATACATGGCAGGGAACTGCATGGATAGAGGGGGAGAGGAGAAGACATACATGAGCATTTTCTCACAGACTTACTAGGATGTGCTAGAGAAGCTTCGTCTGTGGGCCCAGGGGTAAAAAGCAGCTGAAGTACGGCAGCAGGAAAGAGGGCTGGAAGGGCTGTGGAGAGGTCACCGAGACTCTGCCCTAGGCAGGGTCAACCCTACCCAAACCATTCTCATTAGAGGTTTTCCCAGGCAGAGATTCAACGGCCTCCCCGGGCAACGCACTCCTTTCATTAGCCTTAAGCTTCCAAAACGCTTTCTAATGTCTAACCTAAACCTCCGCTGTTGCAATATTAATTCTTTCCCTATCCCCAGCAGGCCAGAGAACAATTTGTTACCTCCCTCCCTGCAGCATCATTGCAGAGGTTTGCAGGCTGCCAGCGTGCTTCCCCCTCTCTAGGCTAAGCAGACTCTTTCACTCCTTCCTCACTGGCCCCATCTCCCGGACCTCAGGCCATTCCTGCTGGAGCCTCCCCCAAGCAGATCGCATCCTCTCTGAGGGATGGTACCCCAGATCAGCACTTACGTTTCCAGTGACTTTATTTCCTGGGTTTCACTTACAACAACCCTATTTAAAAATCTAGGAATGACATTGTTTTTTCTGGCTAACTGGATGATACGGCCAACAGTCTTTGTGGTCTACTCATCAGATCTGCTGCTTAGTATGTNAGGGAAAATTCACTGTGCAAAAGCCACACTGAACAGTAATTCTCTCTTCTCATCCCCTTGCGAAGATGTCAGGGTCAGGCTTCTCTAATGTTCATGATGCCCTCTCCTCCATGAGCAGCCCCTCTCCTCTCCTTTCAGCTTCTTCCCATTCCTCTCTCTCACATTTCTCTCTCCCTGTCCAGTGGGCATTACCCTCCTGCTCTTTTTCTGTGATTAATCAAAAAAATTACACTGCATGAAACTCCACGTAACAAATGGAGTCAAATCAGGTATTTTGTACTTATTTTGTGACTCTGCTTCAAAACAGAAAACACGTTTCCCTAGCTCCTGCGCACAGAAAAGTTCTAGTCGCTGCACTGCTGCCTGCACACTCACCGTAAGAGGGTGCCAACGGCCCTGAACAAACCTGCTGTTCAGCTGCCAAAACCATGCACTTTCTGCCCGAGCACAAGTCTGGTCCAGGCAGCCACTACTGCGTGTGACATTTGGCAATGCCAAGACAAATGGAGCCAAAGTAAAATAAATAGACCAACTGCAAGCCTATTAGTCATGCAAGAGTGCTGCTCCAACTGCAAAACTCTGTTTCCATAAGAGTTAATTAAAAATCTAGGTTTTGAATTTGCTGTAGAGATTCCAGAGAAGCAAAATATCTGGCACCATCTCGACAGCACAAGTGCACATAGATGCAACCACCTACACATGAGTCACTCCAGGATTAAAATGCATTGTTCTGTACTTACATTGCAAACCAGTTAAAATTAAGAGACAAGCTAGATGGGTGGCAAAGGGCTCTGCAGGGCCAGGGATGAAACCACCGTCTGCAGAGCTGCTACAGATACCGCCATGGGCTCCAGGTTTGTCACACCGGCAGGGGATGATCCCCCCTTTGCCAGGAGAGAAGTACACACCAGCAACCAAGATTGAGAAACTTTCTGTTCAAAGGTCAGCTCTTCAAAGCACACCCAAATCTGCTGGTTACCTTGGACTGCCCTGGCGTTTGCTGTCCTGCCCCTGCACTGGGGAACGGGAGAGGGATTCCAGCTGGTTTACCTCGAGCAGACCCAGGAAAGCTCTGGGATTCCTGGCCCCAGCCCGCCAGGAGATAGCCCCTGTCCCTGGGTCCTCACAGAAACCAGCACCTGAACCCAAGAAATGCAGAATTACAAAATGCAGACAACCTTGTAGAGGGGAGGGAGAGCACTGGCTGGCTCAGCTAGATACCAGCATGAGGAGCAGAGGCATGTCTGGTTAAACTTTGCAGGATCAGGGATAGAGGCTCTTGTTGGAGGTGTACAGCACCAAGCCGCTGCCTGGCAGCAAGCTAGTAACCCACAGTATGTATACGTGACAAGGAGGTGGCTATACATGGCAGGGAACTGCATGGATAGAGGGGGAGAGGAGAAGACATACATGAGCATTTTCTCACAGACTTACTAGGATGTGCTAGAGAAGCTTCGTCTGTGGGCCCAGGGGTAAAAAGCAGCTGAAGTACGGCAGCAGGAAAGAGGGCTGGAAGGGCTGTGGAGAGGTCACCGAGACTCTGCCCTAGGCAGGGTCAACCCTACCCAAACCATTCTCATTAGAGGTTTTCCCAGGCAGAGATTCAACGGCCTCCCCGGGCAACGCACTCCTTTCATTAGCCTTAAGCTTCCAAAACGCTTTCTAATGTCTAACCTAAACCTCCGCTGTTGCAATATTAATTCTTTCCCTATCCCCAGCAGGCCAGAGAACAATTTGTTACCTCCCTCCCGGCAGCATCATTGCAGAGGTTTGCAGACTGCCAGTGTGCTTCCCCATCTCTAGGCTAAGCAGACTCTTTCATTCCTTCCTCACTGGCCCCATCTCCCGGACCTCAGGCCATTCCTGCTGGAGCCTCCCCCAAGCAGATCGCATCCTCTCTGAGGGATGGTACCCCAGATCAGCACTTACGTTTCCAGTGACTTTATTTCCTGGGTTTCACTTACAACAACCCTATTTAAAAATCTAGGAATGACATTGTTTTTTCTGGCTAACTGGATGATACGGCCAACAGTCTTTGTGGTCTACTCATCAGATCTGCTGCTTAGTATGTTACTCTGCAACTTGTACTACGATTATAAATGTACATATTACATTCACATTTTATTACTTCTGCCTATGCATCTTTCTTTGCACTTCTTCTTACTGATATCCTATGTTTTTTTAGCTTTACTTCTAAGATGTGTTCCAGTTAATCATCTGAAGCATTAATTGATATATCCATTAGCTCAGAGAGAACCAAGACAGGATGGCAAGGACCCACCATAGCACATTTCTTGATCCTGGTGCAGCTCAGTCTTGGTCTAAGATGTATGGTTAGCACCTATTCAGTCCAGCTCACCTATTCCAAACTTTGCCTTGACAAAGAGAAGGCATTAAACCCTGTCCTGCTGCCCTACCAGCACAGCCAGAGCTGAGGTTTCTGGTTCTACAGAGTCATTGTTCCAGGAGATTACAGTTAAACCCCTGTTAGTATGAATTTCAACTCTCTGTCTGCTGGATTTGTAGAGATTAGCTGCAAAGCACCTTAGCTCTTCCCATGAGCTGGAGTTTCATTATTGTAGAGTTTAAAATTCCAAAAGGCACTGAAACTGGACAACCTGACCACTGCCTTAATAACCTCCAATTGTAAACTGATATAAGCCAATTAACTTTATAGGCAAAAAGAAGCTAAGCCAGTGTAAAAGCAGCCTCCAAGCTGTAAGAGCTGCTGCATGCATGGTTGTCTTCTAAAATCCACCATGATCTGAAGCCAGGATATATCTGCCTGAGAATGCTCATGGCACAAATAGTATCTCTTGTCTTACTTCACATATCAGATCTCAATATCCCCTTCTGCTTCTGAGAAAAAAAAAAAAGTAACGTAAGAAAGACCAGAATTTGAGATTTTTCTTAATGGCTTGTAGGATCCAGCATCACTGCATCTAATTCTGGTACACAAGGGTTGCTTTTTGGAAGAACTTTATGATCACTTTAGTTTGATGGTTTAAATACCAGGAACTTTTACTTAAAGGGAAGATCTGACCCTGAAGACTGAGGGAGTCTATTCTTCAGGATAACGACACCAATTGCTGAATGGATGAAAGTCTGTAAATTAACAAGGCTAAAGCTGACTGCAGTGTTGTGCAGAGACAGAAACAAGCAGAAGAAAATGTTGGTTACATGTTTCTTAAAAAATAGGTAAGAAAAACAAGTAAGGTTGAGATAGGGGTGAGCAATAATGAACACTTCCCATCAGCAGACCCAAAGCAGATCACAGATGTACTGGTCCCACTATGCCCCTTCCACAGCTCGGATGCTGAGGTCGGGAACGTGGCCGCACTTGAGCCAGGACCAGAACGTGGCTTTTCAGGCCTGCACCACACCGTACCGCTTATTATGGGCTCAGCAGCACTGTCAGAATGGGAATTGGTCTGGAGACTATGGCAGAACAGCACAAAGCAAAAGGGAGCAGAGCTACAAAAGCAGAGCAGTGGCAAATAAAGAGCTGCTGAGCAATGCAACAGAGTTTAAATACTTGGTTTCCCTGGGATAATTGAGTGGGGAAAAAGCTTCAGAGCAGCCAAGCCAGGAAACCAAACTTTCTAGGGTAGAGAGCAGTATTTCTAATAAAAGCACTGTTTGTCCTGCAGCAGTAAAACAAAACCAGGCTAGCATTTAACATGCAAAGCACTGCCTGGCATTCAAAACACCTTCAAGCAATTTGCTTTAATGTAGCTACTTTGCAGCACCTTTGAAATCTGTTTATTTAAGAAGGAACCAGGGGCACAGCAAATTTGTTGCATAGCAGGTGACAATGTCAGTGGATCAACCTGCTGCTAGCTATATGATCCGATCTAGATTTATAGCTTCAATTCTGTAATTTTTGCATGCTTTTTACATAAAACTATTGTGCAGCACAATTTTACTCTGAAAGGTGATGCTCCAACAGGAGCTTTTATTCATGTAATTAAAGAGTCAGACTCACTAACTACGTGGGAATAACATCAAGGAAACCTGGCACAACAGACCAAAACAAAGCAGGGAGGCTACACTGGATGCCAACTGAGAACAGCAAAACCAACAATCTCTATTTTAGTTTACTTGTATAAATGCAAAGTTATAAATAGGATAAACATTCCTTAATCACACAACTACAAATTAAGTTGTTGCTAGTCAAATACGAGTACTTAGTTATATATTAACCATTCTAGATGGAGACAAAACTGAAACTCACTTTAGCATCCTTTCCTTTTATGTTGTAAAACTAACAATAATAAACTGTCGTCCTCAGGTTTCTCCTGTGGCTCGAGAGAACCACTCAACCAGACCTTACAATCACATGACTTTAAATTATGAATCCAAACACCTCTTACTCCATAGGGCCAGAAATACAGTTTTCCAGCACTTGCTTTGGGACAGGCGGCAGGCTGGCTGACTTCAGACGAGTGAATACAGCCTGGTATAACATACCTTGGCAATCAAGCAATCAGAAAAGCTAAAACTTCTTGTTTTCATTTTTACCACATTCTTGCTATACCTATACACCAGTCCCCCTGTGTCCAGACAGAGCAGTGCAGCCACCTCTGGAGTACTCTCTATATTACTCCGTATTTCTCAGCGTGGGACGACCGAGTCTTTCTCTGAGACCTGACTGCTGGAATCAGGAGACACACACACACCCCCCGCAAAGAACCCCAGCACTCAGACAAAACCCATCTCCAGGAACAAGCGACCACGCGTTCCCTGTTCTGCAGTACACTTTCTTACTGGTTAACAGAAGTAGTTCACCCTTCTCTTTGAAGGGTAGGCAACTTCCAGTTACTTCACATTTATTATGAAGAAACAGGATTTTCACAGGCTCTTACTCAACTACACTGTGGTAGCTATCAGGGAACTAGTACTTGCAATTACAGAGAAAAACTATGAAGCAAGCACCCCCTAACCATTCAAAATATGAAAGCAGATACATAGAAATTTATTACAAACTAGCATTTTGCATTTGCTAAAGAAACTTTTTCTCTTTAGTCACCTTGTTTCTTGGGACCCGATAATTTTGCTGTTCTTGAGTTTGGCAACGCAATACTTGCACCATCTTATTTAGGCCACTGCCACTCAAACTTAGCCTGCAATTGTGTATCAAGTTTTCAATGGCTCTGTACTCTACAGATCACTTCACCACTCCTCCTTCTAGTCACTTATTCAGGCTTTACCTGCTGTTCATTTAGTAAAGAATTTGGGGGATATTTTGCTGTTCTCTTCAATGGTTTCTTATGAGGTCTTTTTCCTCCTCTTTTTTAAGGGAGATATTTAGATCTACAGTTTTACAGTGCTTTAGACCTGCCAGTCCCCTCTGAATATCGGGGCTGGGGGGGACTGGGGTAATTTCATGCCACTCTACAGCACTCCATCAAGGCTAAGGCTATACCACTACCTCTGTCTGCTACAACAAAGGTATGGAGAACCTGTGTCAGTACATGACTGGTAATGCTGTAATATTGCCAAATTTTTGCTTGAAGTAGTCTAACGTTTTGTCTGAGGCCATGGCCATGATCTTATTTTATAAATTAATGATTCAGAATGAAAAGCTTTTAAAGTAAAACTTCTCACTTCATATACTAGTGTCTTGGCTCTTAACCCACATACTCTTCCACCTGTTTTCCTCCTCTACCTTCCATTCCTTTCTTGCCTTTCCAGAACATTTTTCTGGCTTTAGAGCCAATTCTGTCCTAGCACTTTGAATTCACATGGACAAAATTCTACACAGCAAATGCCCATTAGCAAGCGCACCCCTTGGGACCTGCTTCTGCAGCTTGGGCAGAAAGCTCAGTGCTGTAGCGCTGCACGTACACGAGTGTCTGCACGATCAGGGCGGAGGATTCAAGCAGTGACTGGCCCTCAATGCCCTCCCAAGATGACACCTAATCAGGCCCTAGCATGGTCTACCTTCAGGCCCTTGCTCACTTCTGGAATCGAGCTGAGACACAGATGACGGAGAATTCCTCAATGCCTGGAAGGCTGCCACATCCCACCAGGCCCCGGGTGCACGTCCAGAAACCTGCACAAACTAAGGCTTTATCCCAGGGAACAAGTCTCCCAGTCTGTTTATTCATAGGGATCTAAGGTGCTGTCTGTGCGTGCAGTCAGGCATGAACGCTGTACATTTCAACTCCAAACACTTCTTAGAACAAATAAATAAAGTGTCTGTCACTTTTCCCCATCAGGGAAGGCTGCCCCATCCATTACTTCCACAGATGCACATAGCAAGGCCGGTGCTGGGACACAGACTGAAAATTGACCAGCTACCACAAATCACAAAAGACATATTTCTACATGGCTTCAAAAGGAACAGTTATTTGCTTCTTTGTGCCGCACGAAGGCAGTGACATCAAATTAATTTTGTTTTTTTTTCTTAAGAAGACAGACTTTTAAAGGCATCGAGGCACCTGATTGCCACGAGACAGCCAAAATAGGTAACTCTAAGGTTTTACTGTAATGCGTGACCCTAACCACCAAGCATTCCCAGCTCTCTCCTTGGTCTGTGAGGAAGAAAGCTCGCTGCCGACGAGGAGGAGTCAGGTGTCCCAGGAGACGGGGATGTTTCTCATTTGGAAAAGACCAAATGGAGGGAAAAACCTCCTGGTCTAGAGGAACTAGATGATTTTTAAGGTCCCTTCTACCCTAAACCATTCTATGATTCTTTGCAAATTCAGCTTCAGTGCCTCTATCCCTACCAACATCACATTCCCTGCTGGGCTTCTCTTGGGCTAACCAGGTGACATGACCAATACAAATCAAGAGGGATGAAGTCTTCAGCAGCGAGACAGTCTGGAGTGGTGGAACGAACTGTTTGCTCCCCACCCAGGGCACCTCACCACCAGCATGTAGACCACTGGTTTGTGCTACTAGCTGAAAAACACAACTACAGCCCGAAGCAAGAAAAAGCAACAGGAGGAAAGCTGCACTCGCATCCCACCTCCGCACTTGCAGAAGCCTGCACGTATCAAAGGGAGGTAAAACTACCAGGTAATTTTCTCCTGCGTGGAACACGAGCTGTCCCCCACGCTGAGCTGCGTCAGCTCGCGTGTCATTCACCGCTTTACTTCCACGCCACGGCCACGCAAAGCGCCAGCGACCTCCAGCTTCCCCCCTTCACCCACCACCACCCCCCCGCAGCCCTACCCCGTTGGCGGCGGCGATGCGGACGATGAGCTGGATGGCGTCCCTCATGTAGAACCGGCCGTCCCCCCCCACCACCAGCGTGGCCTCCTGCCGCTCGCCCGGCGGCACGGTGGCCAGGATGCTCTGGATGAAGTTCTCGGTGTAATGGGCATTGCTCTGGAAGACCGTCACCCGTTTGCGCAGCCCGCTGGTCCCGGGTTTTTGGTCGCCGTACGGCTTGGTCTTCACCGTCACGATCTGCACCATGGCCGGCCCAGGCTGCGAGTTCCGGGCGGCGGAGAAAGGGGGGGGGGACCGGAGCCGGCCCCGCCGCCGCGCCCGCCCCGCCGCCCGCCCCTTAAAGGCGCCGCCAGCCCCGGAGGTGGTGATCGGTGATATTGGGGAGGGGATCCCTCCCCCCCGTCCCTTCCCAGCCCCGTACCGGCAGTAAGGAGAGGGCAGGAGGAGGACAGCCGTCCTGCTGAGCCGCGGGGTCCCGGCGTGGATCTCTGCTCTCGGGAGGACGTCGACACTGCGCTGCCTCGGGAACTGCGTGGGGAGAGGAAGATTGAGGTGCGGTGTCCCCGCGGGGTCTGCACCCCACCGAGCACCTCCGCGGCCCGACCAAAACCCGTGTCCCCAAGGCCACCCCAGCGGGATGTCACCACAGGCCCCGGCACCTCGACTGACCACCCGATGGCCCCTGAAGGGCCATCAGGGCAGGCCAGCCTTAGCGAAGCCACGGAAAAGCTGCATTTTGTTATTATAGCTCTAGTTCTCAAAAGAAATATAACATTATTACTAGGGCAATTTAGTGATAGGATGAGGGGGAATGTCTTCAAACTGGAAGAGGGTAGTTTTAGATTAAATATCAGGAAGAAATTTTTCAATTTAAGGGTGGTAAGGCACTGGCCCAGGTTGCCCAGAGAAGCTGTGGCTGCCCCATCCCTGGAGGTGTTCAAGGCCAGGTTGGATGGGGCTTGGAGCAACCTGGGCTGGTGGGAGGTGTCCCTGCCCAGGGCAGGGGGGTTGGAACTCGATGATCTTCAAGGTCCCTTCCAACCTAAACTATTCTAAGATTCCAGAAATTCAAATTACAGCTGTTACAGATGCTTCTTCTCCCAAATGTCTCCCATGNTTACAGCTGTTACAGACGCTTCTTCTCCCAAATGTCTCCCATGAGAAGAAGAGAGGCTGGTACCTGTGTTCAGCCTTCAAAAGAGATGCTAGAATGTTTTTCTACCTTGGTGGTACCTGGACTTAGAGAAAACCAGTAAAGAATCTGCAGATATGACCAAGATCTCTATTCTTATCTCCTCCTGGGCAGGAAAGGTAGAACCTACCCTGGAGAGCTAGCCCACGTTCCAACTGAAAAGGTTTGACCATGAAACTCTTCCTAGCAGCAAGTAGATCAGAAAAGGAGACAGGTTCCACGCTGTATCGCTGTGTCACGTTTAACCAGACCCTACCTGCAGCAAAACTCAGCCTTTTCACATGCAATGATTTCTCAGCTAAGAATGATTTA
This sequence comes from Anarhynchus alexandrinus, assembly GCA_008711295.1. Lineage (NCBI taxonomy): Eukaryota > Metazoa > Chordata > Aves > Charadriiformes > Charadriidae > Anarhynchus > Anarhynchus alexandrinus. The sequence continues at coordinate 1,029,036 of VUYV01000272.1, forward strand.
ACCATTCCTTTCATAATATGCAGAAAGAATAGCATATAGATTCCTGCCACATCTAACAAGACTGATTTTATAAACAAAAGAAATGCAAATGATGGAGCGCTCAGTTTTACTGTCTGTTGTACACAGAGTCTTGTGATTTCCCAGCGCCTCCATGGAGATGTAGGTAGGAACTTCTGACACATCCACACCTTGCCCCAGGCAGCGTTTACAAGAGCTCAGTCTTGCTTGCTACCAAACATTTGTGGGGCCTCTTAACACAACTTCTACTTCTTTTAGACAATTCTGAAAATGAAAGTGATATCTGCTGTACCTGCTAAGGAAAAAAAAAAGAAGAAAACCGAAACGATCACCAGTAAACCTGCCCAAGCACCAATTGCCGAAGTGTGTAAATCACTGCCGGCCTCTAGCAGAGCTCTCATTTAGTAACTGACATTTACTGGCCCGGGGTACGATTACAGCAGAGTGAAGCAGAGCGCAGGAGTTGCTGGCAGATAAATATAGCTTTTCAAAACTACTTGCTGCCCTTGCAGATGAGGTCACACACATTTAATGTCTATTTTAAACTCAGACACTTTTTAAGCATCCAGTGGCCAGGGTCATCAATTTTTTCCCCCCACGTTAACAGATATTTAGAGGAACTAGAAAAACATAATAAGCTGAATATTTTTAGTACCTCAAAGTTGTTTTTCGTTGCTATTGCAGCTTAAACTTGGCGGACTTCAGTCTCCTTATTTCAGCTACCCTGGAAATAATTAATTGTTGTTAACAGTCAAGAGCTTAAGACAAAAACTTCATTTTCCTCAAATAATGTTACTTCCTTATTGCATATGAAAAGGCAGACTTTATTTTATACAAAAGAGTACAAAAAGTCAGTAATTATTCAGAACAAGTGTAAGATGAGTATTATCATCAAATGACGAAAAAAGTAAACAAAAAAGTGGAAAGAACGAAATCCTTTATCAGGTGGCAATAAAAAATCATGAACCCTACCCCTTTCTACTTCTCATGTCAAAACCACAATAGTGTTTAATTAGGAACCCATCAGACCAATTTAATAAAACAAGTTTCTCCTCAGTGAAACAGCTCCAGCACATGATAGAACTACATTACATGTTACAGAAAACAAGAGCATATTTAGGGAAACTAGCCTTTATAAAACACAATTACATTACAACTGTTAGCTATGTTACTGAACAGTACCAATTTTTATTGTCTCATGCCAAAGTATTTCATCAGCGTATGACGAGTACTCTGCCAGAGGTTATTACATACTTACAGTTATGCCATCCCTATGCTTTCACTGTATGTTTCTTAAAAGCCATTAGCAGAAGTGTGATACCAGAAATAAGTACTTAGATTCAATGGCTTTAACAAATCAAAATCTGGGAAGCATAAATGTATGCCAGCTTTTTGAGAAGGGCAAAACTAGAAATTGCCTAGAAACTACCAAAAAGATAATCCTGGTTTAGTCTGAAGGCTACCAAGAAATGTCTCTAACCAGAGTGTTTAACGTAGGAGGGAATGCACACAATTATAAAGCCATTCTTCCTGCTCGTTCAGTGGCATCACATGCTGAGAAACCTGTATACAAGAGAGAAAACAGGTGAAATAGTTGTTTATTGGAGAACTGTATGTTACTTGAAGTACTATGTAAGCAAAATGAACTGCTTCAGTCATTATATCACTAACATTAAATGATGAACATTCATCATCTATAATGCCAGCTGGTAATCAAAACTTACTATCAAATTTACTTGCACAACACCAAAATATTGATAAGGGACACTGAGCCTACAACTTATACTGAATGAAGTGAAATTAAAATTAATAAAACACCTTGCAGGATCAGGCTATAGATATTTAAAGTGTCAGCAGCACTATTAGAATAGGCCACAACCCTGCCTGTGTCATGGGACTGTGTCTGTTTACAACAGGTTTGAATGGATCCACACTGGAAAGCTGTGAAACATAAAATAGTTTGGATGCTTCTTCTTTGAAAGAAGGAGACCATACTTTTAGAATAATAAAAACTGGATTTTCTTCATAAATGAATGAAGAAAAATATTGTCAGCATTTGTAATGCATTTTCAATCTCATTGTATGCCTTAGGACCCTCATTTAGAAGTTTCACTAAAGCCTGCCCAGCTTTGGAATAGGGATCAGCAGATCAAATTGCTTTGTGGCTAAACATGATCCATAAGTCAACTTTAAAAAAAAAAAAAATTAGCGATCTGCAAATCACACTGTGTGTAAGGAGGGCAATACATATATTTTTGTTTCTGACTAGCACAGGCTTGATCTGTTTCTCACAGACATCACTATATCTGATTAAAATTTGCTAAGTAAAGAAAAAAGAAAATACAGCCTTAGAAAAAGAATATTAAAAAATTTTAGTAAATGGTATGTATATTGAAAGGACAACAAACAGGCACGCATATGAAAAACTGAACACCTACGGACTTTTATAGAAATCTGCACAGTGAAACATGGACACATCAAGAACATGTTCAGCTTTGAAGTATCAAGAACTATATCTGATATGTACTGGTGATGAAGATGCCACTATCCACATGCTCATTATCATATAAAAGACCTGCAAAAGGAAACTATACAGATGTCATGTGATTTTTTTCCTTTTTGCTTAGATTTTAAGTTGGCTAAACAATAAAAATCTTACCATCATGGACTTTGGTGCCACTTCTACTGCAAAAACAGCAAGTCCCCTATTACTCAGGCAGTTCTTACTCTGCTCATTGTTTACATGAATAATCACTTTGTTGTCAGACTGCAAGTGAAAAGACATGAAGGAACACATTATTCTTAATGGTTAAGTGTCTGCTCTTTATGTAACAACTCCACATTCCTCTTACTTCCTCTGATTTTGCTATTTTATAGGATAGAAATGCTTTATGGATGCTGATGTCTATTCTCTTTGAAGAGTAACAGTTTCAAGTGTACCTTAGCATCTTCAGAGCCGAGGTCCATTATCAAAAGTAATTTAAGACTCATCAAAATAACTTAAGCACTTACAAAGACACAACTTGGGAACACCATTTAGTGAGAAAACTATCTGCCACAGAGTGTTACAGATTCTAACAATTTACATAGTTGCAAGAGATGACTGGACAAATTCATACTGGATTTTAAGTACAAAGAAAATATTTCTGTCTCAAGCAGTCCTTGAGCTGCAAATCACTAGAGGCAAGGACAGTCATCTGGAGAAGTATCACTGGATGCTTGCCCAATTTGTGTTTGCAACATCCCCTACAAGCCATTTCTGAAGACTTCATTAATAGACAGTTTAAAAAAATATTTGACAAAATTGGCCATCAGTCAGTCCCACCTCTGTGCCTGGCAAGATCATGGAGCAGATCCTCCTGGAAACTGTACTAAGACACGTTGAAAATTAGGAGGTGATTGGTGAAAGCCAATGTGGCTTCACTAAAGGCAAATCGTGCCTGACAAATTTGGTGGTCCTCTACAACGGGGTTACAGTGTTGGTGGATAAGGGAAGAGCAACTGACATCATCTACCTGGACTTGTGCAAAGCATTTGACACTGTCCTGCACAACATCCTTGTCTGTAAATTGGAGATATGTGGATTGGATGGATGGACTACTCGATGGATAAGGAATTGGATGGATGTGGTAAATGGCTTGATGTTCAAGTAGCAACCAGCGATGAGTGGTGTTCCTCAGGGGTCAGTACTGGGACTGGCGCTGTTTAACATCTTTGTTGGCGACGTGGATGGTGGGATTGAGTGCACCCTCAGCAAGTTTGCCGACGACACCAAGCTGTGTGGTGCAGTCGACACACTGGAGGGGAGGAATGCCATCCAGAGGGACTGGGACAGGCTGGAGAGGTGGGGCCGTGTGAACCTCATGAAGTTCAACAAGGCCAAGCACAAGGTCCTGCACCTGAGTTGGGGCAATCCCAAGCATAAATACAGGCTGGGCAGAGAACAGATTAAGAGCAGCCCTGAGGAGAAGGACTTAGGGGTGTTGGTGGATGAGAAGCTCAACATGATCCAGCAATGTGTGCTGGCAGCCCAGAAAGCCAACTGCATCCTGTGCTGCATCAAAAGAAGCATGGCCAGTAGGGTGAGGGAGGTGATTCTGCCCCTCTACTCTGCTCTCGTGAGTCCCCCCGGAGTACTGCCTCCAGCTCTGGGGCCCCCAACATAGGACACTGAGAGAGTTGGGGGTTTTCAGCCTGGAGAGGAGAAGGCTGCGGGGAGACCTTCCAGTGCCTAAAGGGGGCCTACAGGAAAGATGGGGAGGAACTCCATCAGGGAGGGGAGCGACAGGACGAGGGGGAACAGTTTTAAACTGAAAGAGTGGAGATTTAGAATAGACATCAGGAAGAAATTCTTGACTGTGAGGGTGGTGAGCCCCTGGCAGCTGTGGCTGCCCCATCCCTGGAGGTGTTCAAGGCCAGGTTGGATGGGGCTTTGAGCAACATGGTCTGGTAGGAGGTGTACCTGCCCATGGCAGGGGGGTTGGAACTCGATGATCTTTAAGGTCCCCTCCAACTCTAACCATTCTATGATTCTATGAAACTAATATAAGTATAGTCACTTAAAGAACACATGCTCTTGCTAAAGCTATTCGAGAAGGATCCAATATAAAAAACTGAAAGCTTGGGTAACAGAAAATTCTTTAACCACCAGTTTATCCCAGGCAATATTCAGACAGAAGACCTAAGGACATGATACTAAGCCCCACCATTCAGTTGCCGCTAGATAAATCTCAATTTGACAGAGACAGTGGGAAATGTTTGACGCTTAGACAATGCTATCCAACAATCTCTCTCTATTGAGAAAGGGAATAGAAACACAGTTACTTTACACAAATCAGCCTCATGCAGCAGAGAAGCTACTAATAGACTGGTAAGGACTGACCTAAAAAAAAAAAAAAAAAGCTATCTTTGGTGCTCTCAATACAAAGGGTTTGTGGACAGCAAAGTGTAAATACAGTAATTCTTGAGATATGGTAACATTGCAGAAAGGTAAACACAATCTAGTGGTACTCTGCTTCTTACTTTGCTCTAGCTGCTCTGGCATCACATTCGTGAAATCCTCATTTCTACAGGACAGTGAGTTAAAGGCAAACAAAAGAATTATCTGTACAGGAAGATACTTACGGCAACAAGAACAAGGTCACAGATATTCACCTAGCACAGAAGGTATAGTAAGTTTGTGCTTTGGATGATAGGAAATGACTCATTAATGATTTCTTTTGGCACCCAAATGGACAGACAATAGATTTGGTACTGCTTACTCTCTAAATTTGAGGCTCTGTTTGCAAAGTCTTTTAATCTCCCCAGCTCACACCCTGACTAGGGAGGGTTAGAAGACAGGCACCTTTCTCTCCCACTGATTAAATACACGTGCAAGACTAAAACAGAACCCCTCAGGAACTAGCTTATTTCCTTAATTTAATTACAGAAATAACAGAGGAACAATTATTTCCATTGAAATCATCAGTACAATAACTGAAGATATAATCAGACTGCTTGCACTGCGGGAAACTTAGAAGATGACAGATGCACAAAACTGTCTTTTTATTATTTCTTTCCAGACATTTACAATACAAAAATCCCTCCAGTCTACAAATTCTAATGAGATTTTCAGGGAAGTGCAACTATTTGCTTCAACGCAGAACAGAGGTATTTATAAAACCTAAATGGTATAAATGGCAGTGGTCAGTGATTTTAATCAGACAGCATCCAGTTGCCTCAGTACAGACCTCATCTCCTTCTCTGACATATCCCCCAACATATAAATAACTCCAGTATATCCATCCTAAAGGGCGAAGTGCAGATCTAAACCCGTACTTCCAAGGAGCCTCAGCATTCAGGCCTAATATTAGCCCACCAACCCACCCCCTTTTGCATGTTTGTCCATTTAAAAATATACTTCTTGCTCTGATCTTTTAAGATTTAAAGCATCTTAAGTTTTGCATCTTACTGCACTGAATTCAATTCCTCACGGTTCCTGATATAAATGAACCCGACAATGATCAGCACATTCATTAAGATCTACGCAAAAAGGTTTAAAAATCTCTGCTTCTCACCAACTGCTTTTGCTTGGATTTACAATTCTTAGCTTGGATTAGTAATAAAGTAGACCTGTAAGACTAGCCAGTTAACAATTCATCCATAATGCACTTATAAAAACACAATCAATGCAAGTCACTGCTCTTTTACTTTCTTGTACACACTGAAAATATTAAATAGTGCAAATGCTGTAGTCCTTGCTCTTTCCGTAACTGTATTGCCCGTTCTTAGTATTTATTTTCTGGTATTATGAACACATTATGTCTGCAATAATTCTCAAAATATTGAAAAATTGGACTGTGAACACAAGGAAATATTTAGATTTTATGTCACAGTACAAACTGCTTGCCTCATTATAATAAGCTGCCCCTTCCAAGAACACTGATCCAGACTCTTTTGAAGTCTGAGTCATATATCAAAAAGAGCTTTGCATCAGGCACTTTATTTTTTTAATGAACTAGATACAGAAACTTGATATCAAAAAATATAATTCTAAAAAATGATGCAAGGCGGGAAGAACAACAATAATAATAAACATTAACATAAAGTCCTTTATGGAAGTCTCATGCCATACCTTATTTTCAATAACAGAAGTGATTCTCCTGCTCGCTTTGTAGGTATAGATGATTATGTTTTCACAGCCATCCATTACTTTGGCCTCTCCTTTATTAACAACAGACTTGCAGATAGCCCTGTTGAGTTGCCAGCTGCCTGCCTCTAGATATATGGCTTTAATTCTGGGTTTGCATTTTTCTGCATAGATGTCAATGACAAAGGGGCATGCCTGCAATGGAGAAAATGAGTTTTATCATCACTTTATCTGTAGTTTTTCCCCTCAGATTTTCATCCATGGCTCCTAAAGTATTTTCATGTATGCTCAGAAGTAGGATTATCCAAATACAAGAATGCCACTGAGTATTAAATATTCAAAACCTGAGAGCTGTGGCAATCTTAAACCAAATGAAAGCTCAGGACAAATGAACGTTTTTCATGGCAGTCACAGTACAGTCAATATGCCGTTTGGCACATTTGGCTCCAACATAGCAATCCCTTCCTTGGATAGCAAAATGTACCAAAATTATGATGAAGTATGAATGTATTTCAGTGCCTGAAACAAACCTCTCTCCTTTACCTGTCACACTCTTGCTATTTGTGCCACTTCATACAGATTTAAAATATCTGCAATGTTGCATTACACACTCTGCTTTTACAGTATCTTGGCTAAGATTAGTACAACTGACAATCAGGAATTTGCATTTTCTTAGACTCAGTAACAGCATCTTGGTTTCTTTCAAATGGCTATTGGAATCCACTAGAATTTCTCAGTTCTGTCTTTAATTTGTTAGAGGCTTAGTGCTCCTGAAATATCAATCTCTTAAATCATCTGAAATTGAGGAATGAAAGGCTTAAGTTATAGACACAAGTTAAGCAAGTATACACTTTTAGATGAAGGAATAATGCATTCAGAGAGCTATATTGTCCTTCGGAAAGCAAAGGTTATAGCCATAAACTACAGCTAGTATAAGGCACAAAATACCTATAAGAAATTTCTAACTTGGTAAAAACCTCCCCAAAATCTTCTTTCTTAGAGGATAGCTCCCTCTTATGTCTGAAATGCAGAAAGGCACTTTTGTACTTGCTCTGCTAACCATACTCGCACGAAACAGAGAAAGTGCTACCCATTAAGAAATAATTCACAGTGATCTCAATATTTTCACTGAGAGAACTGAAGTCTCTCTACCATACGGAGTATTTTTGGTTCTAGATATATGTTTCACACACATGTATTTTTATATGGTGACTACACTGACCTGATTTAGTTTAACAGAAGTTAAAGAAATAATCAGACTATGATTAAAAAAACCCAAAACAAACAGCTTTTCTTGGGAATGAAAGTTAAATGATGAAATTATCAGCATATTTAATGTTTTCTTAAATTTTTCATATTTTCTTTTCTATTTATTAAGGATATCCTCTTCTTTAGTGAGAACTATTTAACACCAAC
>VUYV01000272.1:1037172-1121650 GCA_008711295.1 Anarhynchus alexandrinus
AAGCCATTCCCCCTTGTCCTGTCACTACATGCCCTAGTAAAAAGTCCTTCCCCAGCTCTCCTGTAGGCCCCCTTTAGGTACTGAAAGGCCGCAATAAGATCTCCCCGGAGCCTTCTCTTCTCCAGGCTGAACAGCCCCAATTCCTTCAGCCTCTCCTCATAGGAGAGGTGCTCCAGCCCTCGGATCATCCTCGTGGCCCTCCTCTGGACACGCTCCAACAGGTCCAGAGAATATAGAAATAATAGTCTAATCAGACTATGATTAAAAAAAAAAAACCCAAACAGTTTTTCTTGGGAATGAAAGTTAAATGATGAAATTATCAGCATATTTAATGTTTTCTTACATTTTTCATATTTTCTTTTCTATTTATTAAAGATATCCTCTTCTTTAGTGAGAACTATTTAACACCAACACTGATACTGTTGGGGGGGGGTGGTGGTGGTGGTGGAGAGAAATCTGTAAGCACACAGAAACATTAGAGAAATAGTCCCTGGTCCTGTAAAGTAAACAGTGTGCCACCAGAAGCTCTTTCATTAAAATTTTATGTTGAACACCTTCAGACACTGTTGTGAAAGGCAACAGGAAGAGAAATACCTGTGTCTGAAAATGAAGAATTCTGAATCATGTGGAAAAAAAAAATATCTTCTCCTTATCCACTTCTGTTGCAGCTTGGACCAGGAAAGTGACTTTTTTAAGCAAAGCAAGTCCTGCATTTTTTAGGTTTGCTGACAGGTCACAGTTCACCATCACTGTCCTCTTATCGCTTCCCACCAGCAAGGCGTGTGAATTCTTTCAACAGGTATAACCCAAGATTCCTTCTTCCACAACCCCACAAAATATTGTCTTTCTCTACAGCAAAAGGCAAATTTCCTCTTTCAATATCAGTGTTATCCTAAGGAACAGGATACCNTGGAAAAAAAAAAAAAATTATCTTCTCCTTATCCACTTCTGTTGCAGCTTGGACCAGGAAAGTGACTTTAAGCAGAGCAAGTCCTGCATTTTTTAGGTTTGCTGACAGGTCACAGTTCACCATCACTGTCCTCTTATCGCTTCCCACCAGCAAGGCGTGTGAATTCTTTCAACAGGTATAACCCAAGATTCCTTCTTCCACAACCCCACAAAATATTGTCTTTCTCTACAGCAAAAGGCAAATTTCCTCTTTCAATGTCAGTGTTATCCTAAGGAACAGGATACCATAATGACTGAAAGTCATAGTGTAAACCCTGTATTAACAGTGTTTGGACTGGATCACTGACCTACTGAAATCAATTTATGACAGACAGAAACAGTACTGCAGTTAAACATGTGCAGCAAGTTGTATGTGAAGCAGTTATTTTTGCTATATGGCTATCATACCTCTGTTATTTCTAATGCTTTATTGTAACCCAGAGACAGTAAAGTGACCCAAAGGTCACTAGGATCCCCTTCACGGTCATTGGCTTCCATGAGATTCAAATCCATAAATCCTTGTCTTGTTAGTTCATTCTTCTTCATATCAAAATTCTCTGTTTAAAAAGAAATATAAAGTAGCACTTAAATGTCTGTTCTCTCTACAAACATCCTTTCTCTTTCCAAAGCCAAACTCCCACTTATGTTAACGAGGTTAAAAAAAAAAAAAATGGAGTCATCTTGCAGCTTCAGGCTCTCCAGTATTATTTGGGAATGTCCTTGACCAGGTATGTGGTCTTTGCAGAGCTTCCCTGTGGATTTTAGATAACTACTAGAAAGAGCTGGTCCCTTTCACAACGCAAGACAGAGTGAGATTTCAAAACAGAAAGAGTTCATATAGATTCTTTTTTTTTCCATTTTGCTAGCGGTATTTGTTGTGGTTGAGATTGGCAGTATGGGGTATACTAGGAATGGGAAATTAAAGTCTGCTGGGGCCAGCACCCTTAGTGCTTGAGATCCTTGATATAGAAATGATTTACTTAGTTCCTAAAAAGCAATATAATGCCAGTAATCCTAACACCCTTCTCTTGATAGAATATCATAGATCGACCACTCTAATGTCAGCAAACACATAATTGAAATGTCCTTGTGTCAGAGATTTTTAAAAATGGTTTTCTCATCTTCATAACAATGCTAAATCTTTACTATATATTATTAAAAAGGGATTACCAATTTAATAAATCTATCTAAGGGTACAGATGCTCTAATAAATGGCTTGAACTTTGGTGTCAAGATTTATGATATTCGTCTGAACCCTTCAACTGATTAATGACCTGGTAAAACATTCACCATATTCTCTTCTTTCCTCTCTTATACACTTCCCACACACATACACCCCTCCTACTCATGTTGAGACCAGCGCACAGAGGCATAACACGGACAAAGTCATCAAGTGTGGAAAAGCACGTACAGGGATGAAAGAGACAAGAAACTCATTTACAGAAAAGTATTTTTGTATGAGCTTTCCATCATTTAGGAAAAAATCAAATATCTTGGAGTGTTTTGAGGAGAAATAGTTAGCAGGACTTGCCAGTTTTGAAGTATTTTAGCTCAAATTAAGCAATGTGTCATAGCATACCACAGACAACAACGTGACATCAAACACGACATGGGCCAATATATGCCATACTGGCATTTCAGACATAAGTTGCAGAAAAACTACATTTCTTAGAGAAACTTCTAATTTTCATACAATGGCTTCTACATTTCCAGTTTGTCCACTCACTGCAGCTAAACTTCCCGTGCTTTGAAATCATTGCTTTCATGCACTGTATTATTAGGGCAGCCTGCGGTCACTGGTGGTTGTATTCTCCTAGCCGTGTTATGAGGTAAATATGTGCATTCTCAAGGCCTTTGCAAGCTTAAAGCAATGCCACATGATTCCTTTTTTCTTCAAAATTGACATTTGTGGCCTAACATTGCTCCTGCAAGCTGGCAAAACATCCAGTAACATTGATAAGATGTATCAGCAGACAGAAAACGAAGTACAGCTGGAAGAGTCTTAACTGTCAGTCAGCTTCCTCGTCTCACTCACGAAATCTCAGAATCTCACACTGTCATTAGCAAAATGTGGACAAACTGACACACCATATATGAACCTTCAAAAGACAGATTTTTTAATGAAAAACTGCTTACACTTGAAGAAAATATATAGTTGCAATAGGCATTTTCTACTGTATGATTTTCTAAACAAGCATCATAAGCTCTAGATGCCATTTTTAAGGCATCATATTGTTGGGGGTGTTCAGCCTGGAGAAGAGAAGGCTCTGGGGAGACCTTAGAGCCCCTTCCAGTCCCTAAAGGGGCTACAGGAAAGCTGGGGAGGGACTTTTTACAAGCACATGTAGTGATAGGATGAGGGGGAATGGCTTCAAACTGGAAGAGGGGACATTTAGAATAGATATCAGGAAGAAATTTTTTACTCTGATGGTGGTGAGGCACTGGACCAGGTTGCCCAGGGAAGTTGTGGATGTCCCGTCCCTGGAGGTGTTCAAGGCCAGGCTGGATGGGTCTTTGANCTGCCCATGGCAGGGGGGTGGAACAAGATGATCTTCAAGGTCCTTTCCAACCTAAACCAATTCTGTGATTCCATATACACACTAATTAAATGACCCACTCGGCACTTTGTGAGATATGAAAGCAGTATCAGCTTAATCTGCAGAAAGGAGATTGATTAAATGAATACCTGTTACAGCTTAATTCACCACATGATCCATGATTAGAAAACCTGTAGTTTTTGGGAGCTATAAAATCTTTCACCTACAATACTTTGCAATTAGCAATGGGAGGAATTTTCTCAGAAGGTCAGTGGCACACAAACCAGAATGAAGCAAAACAAAGGTCAGGAGACTGGAAAAGGGAAAGAAGAAAAACAAAAGGAGAACAGTATCTACATGTGTTCTTGGTATAGGCTACAAACTACTCAGTTCTTCTATACTACATACATAGTAGGATACTATAAACAACAGGTTGCAAGTAGATTGATAGCCCTAATTAGTTGTATTAAGCACAGCAGTGAACTTACCCTTACATACAGCCCATGCTTCCTCATCACATTTCTCACCACTAGTTCTCAGTTCAAAGAAATTGTATTCCTCCAAACTCAGAAGCCCATTTCCATCCAAATCAATTGTTTCAAATATATCCAATAAAGCGGCTCTAAAACATGAAAAAGGCAGAACATTTTCCAAATACTTCTGTTTCCTTTACTGTCTCATAATATTGTCAATAACAATTCAGTCTATTTGAGAATATTCTGTACAAACAGCACTTTAGTAAAATACAGTTTTTAAAAAGCTAGATCTTATTTAGACTGCACACTTTTACAATAGCTAGCATGACTATTTGGGAATATGACTCACCGGAACTCTTTGGTCAGAATCAGCTCTCCATCTTCACCTCTATACACGAGTTTTGCTTCTCCAGTAATTTGTGTTTTTACCTTCTTCAGCCTACAGCCTGTTGTGAATGGGAGTAGCCAGTAAACTCCTGATCCAAGCTCCCCTTTCCATCCAAACATCTACTCTTAAAAGAAGATGGACAAGTTTGTAAGTTACTTCTCAAATAATACCTCTCTTTATTACTAGTAATATTCATACAAAAGTGATTAATTACTTGAAAACACTGGTAATGCTAGGTTCTGTCCTTAAAGAAAACATGTCTACAGTGAGATGCTGTGCGATGCCATTTTAAAGACACAAAAACTAGTGAATCTCTTAGTTATCTCTGGTCCTGTATGTTTTTCTAACTTTTATTATAAGGCGATAACAGTCATTACTGGAAATGTCTAATAACAGTCCTATCATTTTTCAATTTTGTAACGCTCTAACTGTTAAACTTTAAAACAAAAGCAGCCAGAAGCAGGCCGACAAAACCCATCGAGCTTTTAATTTCCTCCTTGTTCAAACTGGCAACAAAAACTTCCTATGTAGAAAGTTACAAGTGACTGAGGGTTTAAGAAGCAAGCTGAGTTCCCTGAAGCTTGGAAGGGGGAAGTAACTTAATGCTGCCGTTTCTCCTGCCTTATTTCTGCCATAGGATAAGAATATTCTGTGCACTATGGAGTTCAAAATCATGTATATGGCAAGGAGAAAGAAAATTAAAGGAAATTTTTAACAAGTTTTACCTTTGAAATTATGTTTTTGAAGGTGCAGGAATACAAGTGAGTTTCCACAGAGTATCTGTAGAGATAACCAGCAACTCAGCAATCCTTGCCAACGCACCACAGGACAATATGGTCCTCACAGGAATTTCATTAAACTTGTATACAAGTGGCTTGCAATTCAGCCCATCCAAAGGGCACAACTAAGACACTATTACATTGTACCTTGCATAAGTTCTGCCAGTTTTGAAAGGGAACATGCACAGAACAAGTGTTTCTTCTCACCTGTGGTCTGATTAGGTACAGTTTGAATTCCTTCCAAACACATGGGAACTCACCCATGCAGCATTAACGCATATGATGAAGATACAACAATTTAAATAGGAATATAAGAAAAATATCTAACCTCTTTGTTTTGTTGTTCAGTGAAGCTTACAAGCTGTAGATTTTCTTGAGTTTCATTTTCCTTCAGAATATACAAAGCTGTATCGACTGACAACCAATGACAAGATTTTCCTAAAAAGAAAAACAGTCCCAACACAAATAGTTTATAATGGCACAAAATTGTTTTTCTTTGAACCCCAAAGTAAATATTTCCATGGTATTTATAATATTGATCCCTGTTAACGTAAGACGGGGAAAAAAGAATCCATTATAGGCTATCAGGACTTCCTTCTTATTTCGGCCAATCAGATAAATTGTTCCAAGTCTTGTGATTGTCTTACAGATAATGATTACTAATAATAGTTCTAATATTAAAACCTTTGGTAGTTAAGGAAGCTATTTTTATTATTTTTTGCCATTAGAACAACATTATTATTTAATACTTTTCTTTATACTAAGGATCCTAGATATTTGCAATTAAGGATGTTAGCAAAATTATATCGTATTCTTGTCTGATGTTCTGTAAAAAATATTGTTAAACTCATTGTGACTGGAAACCCAGATTACATGCAAAAGCCAGGGGTACCAGAAGAGGTAAATCTCAGAAGTAAAAGTTTCAATCATTTTTAAGATTTAAATAGCAACATCCTCCTACATGGCATCATGTATGATTTGTTTTTCATGGGTTGGATTGGAATGGAGGCCTGGTCTTACATATGTTGAACAGATGCCACTTGAATCTCTTTGATTTCTTTTAACTGTTCTGTTCCTGAGGGGAATCAGTCAATGGGCTATTAAGTGGTCTTCAAGTTAATCAGACTACAGTAAAACAATGAATGCAGGGGCTTAGTTCTTCTACAGTTAGGAGTCAAGTATACCAAAGAGTGGCGACACACTGCACGACTTCGTTAAAAATGTGAAAATATTTTTGATTTCTCATACAAAAGTAATTGCTCTGCTAACATGAATCTTTTCCTCACATACCAGCCTTCCTCTTCACAACAGAACACAGAATCACAGAATCGTAGGGGTTGGAAGGGACCTTTGGAGATCATCTAGTTCAACCCCCCTGCCAAAACAGGTTCACCTAGAGCAGGTTGGACAGGAACGCATCCAGGCGGGTTCTGAATATTTCCAGAGAAGGAGACTCCACAGCCTCTCTGGGCAGCCTCTTCCAGTGCTCTAGCACCCTCAAAGGAAAGAATTTTTTCCTCATGTTGAGATGGAATTTCCTGTGTTCCAGTTTGTGCCTATTGTCCCTTGCCCTGTCGCTGGGCACCACTGAAAGGAGTCCAGCCCCATCCTCTTGCCACCCACCCTTTAGATATTGATAAGCATTGATGAGATCCCCTCTCAGCCTTCTCTTCTCCAGGCTAAACAGACCCAGGTCTCTCAACATTTCCTCATAACAGAGGTGCTCTGTTCCCTTGATCGTCTTCATAGTCCTCCACTGGACTCTCTCCAGTAGTTCCTTGCCTTTCTTGAACTGGGAAGCCCAGAACTGGACCCAGTGCTCCAGATGTGGCCTCACCAGGGCAGAGTAGAGGGGGAGGATGACCTCCCTCGATCTGCTGGCCACACTCTTTTTAATGCACCCCAGGATGCCATTGGCCCTCTTGGCCACAAGGGCACATTGCTGGCTCATGGTCTACTTGTCCACCAGGACTCCCAGGTCCCTCTCTGCAGAGCTGCTTTCCAGCAGGTCAGCCCCTAACCTGTACCACTGCATGGGGTTATTCCTCCCTAGGTGCAGGACCCTACACTTGCCTTTGTTGAACTTCATTAGGTTCCTCTCCGACAAACATTCTAGCCTGTCCAGGTCTCGCTGTATGGCGGCACACCCTTCTGGTGTGTCAGCCACTCCTCCCAGTTTTAAGGCATCAACAAACTTGCTGAGGATATGCTCTGTCCCCTCATCCAGGTTGTCGATGAATATGTTGAACGAGACTGGACCCAGTACTGACCCCTGGGTACTGGGTATTTCTATATACAGGACAATAATATTGTGCAAAAGTAGAATGTATTTTAGGGAAGACAAGTAAGTACTCTTTTGGTTACACAGAATGTCTGAACAACCCTGTAACAGAACTATTCTAAGGCACAGTTTAAGGGGGTGCCACATGAGTGTTACATCAATGTGCCACATTTGAGTTACTCAAATCTGTTGGTATCAGATCACTTTTCCTCATGATTAGAAGTCTGCTGACCAACTGCCCGTTTCAGCCAGGTAGCAATTGGAAAATGACTACTTTCTCTCAATTATTTGCAGTGAAGTTTTTATTACCAACCTCAATCAGAATCAGTTACCAACCTGTAGCACAACAGCCAGTCCAGATGACTCAAACATCTTTGGGATCTAATGGCTCCTGTTTCACAGGATTAAAGAGGAAATAATCTACTTGGGGAAGAAATAATTCCAATGTAGCAACTAGATAAAGACCCTTCGTAAATCACCAGAGAGAACAAAGCCAGTAGTGTTGGGAAAAAAAGGAGCACGAGGCTCTCAAGTGGCTCTGATGCTGGGCTTCACTCTTAAGATGAAAATGGGGAAACTAAGCTATAAATCCCTCAGAGAAGATTCACAATCAAAACATACTGCCATAAAAAGCCATAACCTATTTGAAGTATTTACAAAAGTATTTGAGGTGGAGAATAGAAAATCTTTCAGGCAATATTCACTAAGTTTTGCATTGTTGTTTCTCACAAAGTATTTCAATGCCTTAAATGGAGATATTGCAAACAGTGCTAACATTTGAATTTTGTAGTAAAAAACTTCACAAATCTATGTATTGAGAGTGAGAAAGGGAGAGATGTATCAGCAGGAGAAGAAAAAGTATTTTTCATAGAGGAAAATTCTCCAAAGAAATATACTTACCTTCTACCTGACGAATGTTTAAAGGCTTGATGGTAATACATACTGTAGACCTTTGAGGTAAGTGCAACCTGTACTTGTGACTAATGATTTCACCATCGTCTTCTAAGTAGAAGCATCCTTTGGATTGCGCACATTGCCATTCCTGGAAACCAAGCAAATATTAGATGTTGCCTTCATCTTTGATCAAGATAAAAGCACCTTCTCTGAAATATTAATAATTTGGTTATTTAATAAATCCTGCATAAAGTATACCACAAAATACAGCACTGATCTACTACTTTTTTTAAAATTAATTTTTTCAAATAGTCCTTTTTGTAGCCAATTTTTGCAGAGCAGTTAGTAACATAGCTTCTCTTGTGAAAATGCTTGAAAAACAGAGATTACTCCAATGCTCAAATAGTTGAAATGAAATTTAATTGCCATGAAGAATCAAACTGAATTCATGAAATTCCGTATAATTTACCACTGAACTGTGAATTCTGTGTTATTTACCACTGAAAGGCTGGAATTTTGCTACATTAGTTCCATCAGGCCAATCACACAAAGAACATAACTGATTAGCTGAACAATGAGGAGTTATTTGCTCAGACAAATCACAAACACAAGTACCGGTCAAATTAAGCGATTCTTTTTTACTTCTGTCAAAGCTATTGGAGAGTCATAAACTGAAAACTGCTGTTTGTGAATAATATGGTTTCTAGAGAAACCACGATTTTGCTGAGATACTAAAACAGCTACATGCTTCAATTTAATTTTTTTTTTTTTTTTAAACAGCAGGTCCCAATTTTCAATTTCAAATATCATTTGATACTTCTTTAGCATCGTCGTTTGGGCTGCACTGGCCACTGAAACGAACAGACATTTAGCAAAATAAAAATAAAGTCCTTATAGACATACTGTATGCCTTGAGGAACGCAAGACATTCTTGTTTGCCTTCCGTGGTCTGGATTAAGTCCATTATTTCTAGTCACTTTCCTAGCAGTAGAAGATAATGTTTCTGAGCAGTGCCTAGCAGAAGGAATCTTTCAGTGTAATCTCAGCAGAGAGCTCTGTCCAAGTGGCTGTACCTCTGCTTGGCGTTCAGTGTCACAGGTAAGCCAACACAGATTTGAAAAGAGAACTTGTGAAAAATAAAGGTCTGCATGTAACCCTCAGTAACGAGGCTGACTACTAACTCCATCTAAGGCCAACAGTCCTCATCAGAGTGCTACATTTTATTTCTCCTCTTAAAGAACCAGTTCTCATTACAACGCATTCACGCTCAGTTGATGGTACTTTACAGTCAATGACCTAAAGGTGTCAGGCAAGAACTGGACTTTACTAGTGTATGTACACCCAGAATGCCAAGTAACACACTTGGTGATACACGTAGCTCTGATCCTGAATTTAGATTTCTCCATTCAGAACTCTGCATTTCTTCAAAATATAAGTTACTCTGGGACTCATGGATTTAAGAGCCTTCAGTCAGTCCTGTGCCACAATTTTGCCACTGATTTCTGTGGGAACAGGATCAACTTCTCTATACTAAACTTTTCTCATTCAAACATTACCAAATTCATCTTTATTATACTCCTTTCTGATTTAAGAACTTTTTATAAATTAATTTAAAGAAGGACAGAGATGTACTTTGAGAAAACTCACCACCTGTGTTAGCACAGAAAGACTGCAGAATCTAATACTATCTCTCCATTTTCTGCCTCTGAGTCACTAAGTTTCACCCAAATAGCACAAACTCAGCTCTGAAAAGAATCTTCACACTAAAGGAATAAAAATATATCATCTGAAAACGTGAATGTGGATAAACACTGAGAATACCACATTTTACATAGCCGAAAACTATCTTAATCTCAAGTTACTGATTCATATGGTAAGACTACCCTGTCCCATCCAAGATGGGATCTAAAGGCAACAATTATTTCATCCTCAGTACACCAATAGTTTTGGTAGCACAAAGCATCATACCACTTCTAGCTGTCAAATTCTGCTAACTATATTTGCTTACAGCTAACAACATGGGGTACTGTTACATACAAATACTATATACTTTGCAACTCACTTTCTGCTGTTCTTTGGAGGTTTGGGATTTTTAAAGGAAATTAAGACTTTGCTGAGGAAGTTTTAAGAGACTTTAAAAGTAAACATACTTCCTCTGAGCACAGGCTATCAAAAAGACAAAGATCAATTAAGCTATCTAAAATAAAGTGGGACATACAATCCCTAATGGAAACTAATCCCTAAGTCTCTCCCCTCTCAAAATCTTTTCCAGTTAAGATAGTACGTTGGGTCCAGGGCCTTTGTGGAAACCTATCTTCTCTGACACCAGAGATGCAGAGGGAACCACATGCTGTTAGAGGAACAATTATCTCATCTCACCAGCTACACCTACACTGTGAAATAAAAGACAGCAAGAAGCAAGGTGAAGCATTCAACACCCTATCAACCATGCTGTTCAGCTGTTAGCTCATTCCATAGCTCTGTTCCAGATGACGACAACTAGTGCTCTTCAAGAAAATGTGTACACAGTTCTAAGGATTTTTCACTTCAAGGACCACTTTCAAAAAGGAATATGGATGTAACTGGACTCAATTTGGCTTCCTGTGATCTACACAGTCAACATCATCTCATAAGGTTTTACAACCTTGTACACTCCATGCCATGACCTACCCCACAGCCCATAACATGTATTTTTGGTTGGGACGCAGAGACATAAGATTATGAATGGCACTAGAAAATATAATTTCTTAAACCCGCAACACTACCACATGGGTTCTCGGGAAAAAAAAGCAAGCCAAGTGGCATTTAAAATGGACACAATCTGCCTGAGAAGGTGCTAGGCCTAAGCCTTGTGGACGTGAAGCTTGGTCCACAGAGTCAGAGATCAATCCCTGGCCACCTTTTATGTAGCAGTATAGACCTAATTAACAAGGCCACCTAAAAATTTTATACTGATCTTTTTCCAGGAGACTAGATTTCTAGTGACAGGACAAGCAAGAGGGGTCCAGTCACAAAGAATAATTCGCAAAGAAGTGAACAGAGACAAAAGTTATTGGGACTTAAAGGTGAGGGGTAAACGCTGAGCAGCAGATAGGGTTCTCTCAGCCAAACTAGTGGATAATGGGAGTTGATATTAACATTAGACTTAACATAAATCAGTGCTAGAATTCGAGTATGTAGTTTAATCTGTTAAATCATTCTAGTACTATTCCATTGTCAGTAAACTGTTTATTCCAATATTTGCATGACTCCTAACTTCATCTAAAGCCCATATGCAGTAAATTGAGATTTTTCCTTAAAACTTGACACAGCTGAGATAAGCTTAGAGATTAAATGAGCTAACAACAAGTTAATACCTTACAAAAATGTTTGAAAAATTAATGTTTTGAAAAGACCAAAGTCAAAAGGCCTGCTAATGAAGCTACACGGCTGTTCTTTGAGACATAAAAGAGCATAACGTAAGTTTAAACAGCAGTCCAAATGTGCTGTAACTATTCAAAAAGATACTGTGACAATTTTCCTGTACAAAAATTACTCCAACAACCATGTTCTATTCCCCCTTTCTCACTATAGCAGCGGTTTTCAACCCATCATCTCACAGACAGAGAAAAGAGTAGCTTTGTCCTGTTTGTTTACCTTCCATCTTCTAGCTGTTATTTCAGATGAAAGACTACCATTTTTGAAGCTTTGCATTTAGATAGACATTGCTACAACAGGGACATCAAACAATACGAGTAAGCAGGGAAAATATCTCAAGGAACAATGTGCAGGTTAAGGTGTGAATAACAGTAAGCAAAAGTTTGACAATGCTTTAGGAATCAAATACTAAACTGTTGTTCTTGCAGAGAGCGTAAGGTGGTGCTATATTCTGTGAATTATCCATGTCAAATTACAAACACGTATGTAAATTTGGGAAGCTAAAAGATGATTTTCTGTTTCCATTTTAGTATGTCACTTCAAAGCATAACAAAAGTTGTCAAATACAGAGTGGGAAATATTTGTATTGGAAATGTTGATCATAAAGAAATATCAAGCATTACCTGCTGCTGCCAGTGCTGGCCACTGCCCAAATCATGTATTCCACTGCTATTACAATTTCAGTTATTACTGAAATTGTCCACGCACTCATGCACAATTCCAAATAAAAAGCAACGTTTGTGAGAGGAATTGTTCTTGTGATTAAAGCAAAGAGCTTCAGTTCAACACTTTGCCTTGTACAAACCCGTTCCATACGCACAGAAAAAGTCTTGCTGGTTCAAGTGCATGAGGCTACTTCAGCGATGAGTGCGAGCCTATCACAGTTTCTTTCAGGAAAAAGACTTTTCTCAGGTATTTCTTTTGCTGCCCACTGCACACAGATGTCTTTCACTGACTTCAGTAGAGCAGAATGCAAAGTTAAGAAACCTTAGCAGGGATAATTTAGCTACCCAATGCAGAGAGAAGATTTTAGAACATGATACACGGCTTTCTTTTTTTGGTTAATGACTTTCACTCTTGACTAAAACCAACACAAAGAGTATTTTGCAGAAATTTAAGATCTCCATTAGCCATCTTCTAATTAATTGTGATTCAGCTACAGTTGAAGCCCAACAGGTCAGCATGTTGTTCATGCACAGCTGTAGCACTTCTGTAACTACCTATTTTTTCCTCCCCAAAGTTACTTACGTGGCTTTGAACGTGTCACAAAACTTCACTGACAAAAAGAAAACTCATGGAAGAATGTACTATGAATACATTCCATGTTTTCTAAGGGTTTTTAATTTTAGACATTTGCCATGTTTTGACTTCCACTGTTTTCTTCTGTCAGAAATGTAAAGTTTGCAGTGGTCCAACTTCATTATAGCAATATTCTCTTACTGTCCCAAAGAGACAGGTGAACTGCCAAAAAAAAAAAATTTCTGAAGATAAGATAAATAAGAAGAATTTTTGGGTGCTAGACTCTGATCCGCACCCAATGAATCACTGTGTATTTATTTATTGATTTTGACAGAGTTTGTATTATGCCCTTAATAGTTAGGGTTAAAAAAAAAACAGTGCTTCTACTTACACCTTTTCATGTTTATTGACTGATTTCAGGTTTTGTATGATGCTAATCAATCGTAATCGATATCTGCAGCTGCTTTTTTTCAGTCAGTTCTTACTGGCTTGTACAAAGAAAGAACAATCCAATATTGGGAAACTGTGCGATGGTTTTATATGCTACATATCATGTTTGAACAAGGTGAAATTGCAGGTTAAATTGCATGGAGGTCCAGATACCTAAACAGACTGCAAAAAATTCCTTTGAGATTATGTTTTTAAATTTTAATATAGAACAAATGTCACTGTATAGCAATGTCGAAGATATAAAGGACTTCAGAGTTCAATAACAAATACAGAGTTGTTATTTGAAACAAAAATGTAACTCATGAGAACAATCAGTTCAGTTTTCTAGCAGCAGTTATACTATGTGGTCATAACCATTTTTTCCCTTTTATACAGGAGTCTCAAGGTGCACATTTTTAATGTATCCTAGCAGTTTCCAGTTAATGTTTTATATTTCTACAGCTATTATTTTCTGTTGAAAGAAAACTAGTAAAGGTTCAGTCAAGAAAGGGAAAACAAAGGAAAAAGATCAATATTAACACTCTACAAATATTGACTTAGGAAAGTGACTTTGTTGTCTTTCTCCCACAGGAATTTATATTGAATGAGTGATTTATTTAAAAGAAAACACTGATAGGACATATTAGTCTAACTAAAAATCAATATTTTCAGGCTACAGCATATATTTACAAATTAATGCCCAACAAACCGAATACGCTCACAGATCTGTTATTTATTTCCAATTACCTTTCATATAAAGGTTTATGATACACAATCTTTCAGACTACTTAAGCATTTAAAGTTCTCACCAACCTAATAAATTATTAAATTTTAAATTTCTCAAAAAGTCATTAAACGTTTTATCCAACAGTGGTTTCATTTATAAAAAACACACTTTGTTCTATTAAACCTTCACACCTGAAAAATTATTTTCAATAACTAGATGTCAGCAAAACCAACAGTATATAAAAACGTTAATAATAATATGTATGAAGAAACCTCTCAGTAGTTTATGGCTGCCCTTGACAAACTGTTAATAAAACATAAGCTAAAAATCAGAGAAAAACGGTTTCTTATTTAAAATGCAATAACATATATGCCTAGAGGAAAACAGCATAATTTCAACGGGACTAGCTTACATGATACCTTCATTGTGTCCGGCTCAATTAGCTTTGTGTTTCTGTTGCTACTGGCACCCATGCTGATAGTGGTAGAAATGGATGCTTTGCAACTTTGAGCTGATGATGGTCTTGAAGGAGTTCTGCTATCACCTATAAACATAGATATTTAGTTACAATAACGTTATTTCAAGTTACTCCTCATGCTATTTATCATAAAGCCTTACATTTATAGGCACACAGACTAAAAACGAATGACAATAACTTCAATCAGATAAGCTGACTTCCTTTATGATTATATAACATTTACTAATTCTTTACTTCCCTGACTGTGCATTCCAGGTTAATGGGCATACGAATGGCAGAACCTTGGAATCGAAATCAGCCCAAAGGACCAGAAATCGTTAACACGTGATTCAATTTACCTTGGAATTAGGGTAAATCTGTCCTAAGTGGATAGGTTTAACCTGTTTCTAATTTAAAGTTATTTCTTTCCAGGACAATGCAGTTTCCCTGCCAGACAGCACATGACTTATGCACAGCTGCCCAATGCCATCACTTCCAAGCCTTTACTTTCAGGTTCCTTATGTTGGGGCAACTCTGCTGGTACAATTGTTGATTTAGCTACATAAACTCAGTCTTCATCACTGTTTTATCGTCTTTGCACCTCTTCAGTACTGCCTAGAATTGAAGCAGCTTACAACAGCACACGCTACATGCGAATATTTCATACATGGTACCTTTGCAGTCTGTTAGCCTGTGGTCTTTTTCCAGTTTGGGAAGATTTGTAAGTATCTTTGTAACTTCAAGAAGAATGTTAAACTCTCATATTGACTGTGCTCAAAAAGTAGCCATGATAAGTGAAACAAACAGACTGCTTATTGATAAACATTTAAGGTTTCATCTCTGATCTGGGAAAGAAATAAATTACTTGCTATGTTGCAACACCCGAGCATTCATTTTCTCTCTTCCCGCTGGATTGCGTCACATGAGAGTCAACGAAATTCACCCTTAAGAATTTGAGAGCTTCAGATCATAGATGCAGCCAAAGTCCATTCAAACACAGGGGTCAGATATTCCAAGATATTTATGCAATTGCCACAGTAGAAATTTGTATTAGTCAATAACATCCTCAATAATCTGAGAAAAATTAAAATTCTCAACTGTTCATTGACCCAGAGCATGAGCTCCAACAGAATGAAAACTCCTAATATGAAATATAAATACCTTTTGTTGGTGCTAGTTTGTGATCAGTTTTCCTCGAGATTCTTGGTGATGGTTTTGACACTGGCAGTATGATCCCTTCAGAGGAAGTTTCAGTTTGACTTCCAAACTGCTGTTGCCTCAGTCGACTGTCAACTTCCAGTTTCTCTCGTGCAGTCTTGCAGCACTGCTCACTGGTTGTCATGTATAAGTCACAAAACTTTAAATAAAGAAAAGTAATCTGTTAAGTGAAACATTCTTTCTTACAATTTTAAGGATTAAAATGTAATATTAGTAAGGAAAGGACAGGTCAATAGATCTAAAGCATTTTCTCTTAAAGTACAGTATTAATTTTCATTTTCATGAATCAGAGCAACCACTCAAGTGACACAGTAAAATGGAGCCATGATTCAAGAAGAAGGTCCAATATTGAATGAAAATTAAGTGTGACTTTCAACCCAAGAGGCGATTTATATTTCTTTCTAGATATTTTAAGACTGATTTTTTTAACATATTTTTAATATGGGGTTGTTTTTCTCCTATGAAACTATATTTATGTACAAGTCTTTGTGGACTTTTTATTCAGTTCAAAACTGAGTCATTGCTTAGAGATTATGTCAAAAAAGCTGCTAAGATGTTGCATCTTGAAAATTAGATGTTCAACATATACAATAAGGTCCCCCACACAAGAAATTATGTAGTGTCACAGACATAGCACCTCTCGCTGATTAGCTAACTTTACTGTCAATTGTCATCTTTATCCTCCCATTCATTAACTCTTATCTTCACACATGCTGTTAGGCTTCGTGCTTACTATTAGGCTCTGCCTAATATATTAAGTTCACTTGCAGCAAGTGATCTTTTCAAGAATAATAGCCAGAGCAGCATATTTTGAGTTAAAGTGTGGGAAACAGAAATATATACCAGCCCGTGTTCCAGTACATAGGCAGTTAGGGTGGGCTTGGATAAGGTCATCAACAGACCAACACATGGAGGTGGTATGTATTGCATTTGATAATGTCAATAACATCAAGCCAAAAACACAAGACCAATAATACCGCTCTGTTTGCCATACCTTGTTGTAGTCAAGTTTGCCACTGCAGTTAAAGTCAGCTTGTTTAATAATGGCATTCACTTCATCCCGAGTCATTTTTTCACCTCTCTGCAATAAAAAGAACTCAGTTTGGGTTCCTAATCAAGAATGCCATTCACCTACTGCACACACCTAATAAAAATACAAAACAGGAGTATCTTTATATCCTTTCAGGGAATCTTATCTTGCAATACACTTAAATGGATTTTGATTTGAATCATCAAAACAGAGGTCAATATCTTAAAAAATTATGTCTCTACAATGCTACTAAATACTGAAAAAATGAATTGCATCAGTTTATGCAATTTTGTGGCATCTTCTGGAAACCTAGCGTGAATGACACTTACATCAATTTCAGAAAATCTTCCATAAATTGGGGAATCCCAGCTCTCAGTCATTGTTACTCAGACTGTAGCATGTTAACAGCCAAAAGCTAACTTCATAATAGTTAGTTTCACTTATTTACTTGAGCTATCCTAGTATATCAGTCTACATCTGCAAATTAGTTCACTAGAAGGGTTATTCCAGGCATGAATTTGCCTTGCACCTATCTCTACTTGGAATTATTAGTGTGAAGCCAAAGCAATTTCTCTCCTTTTGGAACCAAGTCTGAAGTTGCATGTCAGAATACCATCTCGAGTGCCCCACTTGCAACGTAGACAAAAGGTACATCTCTCAGGAAGAAAGCATGTCTTCCACAAAGTCCTCCAGGAATTTCCTCTACACAGGTACACTGTTAGCAACGACACAGCAGTATGTGATTGCCCTACAGAAATCTACTTCACATCCCTTTTCAGCTATAGATGCATGGCGCACACTTGGGACTGAAAACTAATGTGAACTTCATTGTTGGTAAACATGTGATGTGGACATACGGTCCGGGAGCCATAGTGGATTGAAACAAAGCAAATCCTGATCCTCCCCTCTTTGAACGCACCAGTTGCTACTGCAGGAGCATCTAGTAAGTTCTTCAGCCTGTGTCTATATAAAGCAATGCCCTGACTTTATGTAACGATACAGAGTTTATAGCTCTTCATGGCACTACTACAGTAGCACTCAACATCTGTTACTTCTATCTTCCGTTATATAAAGAATATTTCCTTATGGTTGCAACTATATCTTTTTTGTTCATGCAGAATGAGGATTGAAGGTTCTGCCACAATGTTTGAAGTAAACAAATATTTTTTGTTTTATTAGGTCAACCACAACAAATATAGTATGTAAATTGTTTGATCCTTCTGTCCCGGTTTGCTCTCCTCTACATTTCCTTAAAATTGTTTTATTCTCACTTTTGAGTACTCTACTAGAATTCTAGTACTAGTCCATTTTTAACTGTTACTGCTCCCTAGAGTTTGTGCTGTGCAAGATGATTTGCTTTTATGATGAAGGGTTGGGTTTTTTTCGTTGTACAGAGCAAAAAACCTGACAGAACAGAGAAAGAAAATCATTGTAATCATCTGTGATGTACATCTATGTAGTTTAAAGTCAGAGCATCAGCTCCACACCAACCTGGAAGACTTTTTTGTTTCAGGGGTTTTGTTTGCTTGCCTTGCAGATCCACAGAGGACCTGGATTTTAATCTTGTCAACACTCCTAGTTCTATAATACTCTTGCTAATGTTTTCTTTAAAGTTCCATCTCCTACAATCTCATAGCATCATAAAAATCTCAGCTGCTATTTTTAAAAAATTCTTTTCTATCCTTGCAGATAATACAATGAAGCTTAACAATATGGTGGCAGTTCAGCAGCTAAATAAGAAGTTCCAGACATTAATGATGACATTAAAAAATAAAATAAATGACATGTACAGGCAAGCCTTATGACATTTGCATGCTTTGGCCTGATAATGCATAATCTATAACAAGAGTACTGATCTGCCCTAGCACAACTTATCTTAAGACCTCAATGAACTACAGAACATCATAGCTGTGATAAAACTAAAACACTAACCTTAATATTTTATGTATAACTTGGATAGATGTTGTTTTTTAACTTTGTATCTGAACACACATAGACAACTAGTGAGGGGAGAACAGCAAATGTATGTCATCAACTGTCTTGATAAAAGTTCATAACCCCAAAGGGCTGCAGAGGGGCTCTGTAGAGAACAGAATGATTTGCACTAACTTAACCAATGCAGAGACATGTGCTTCCCTTTCTGTTCCTCCACTGCAGTATATCTAGGGTTTCACCAAAACACTCTTTGAAAGCATTAAAAATATTTTCTCTGATAGCATCCACCTTCAAGGTGCAATTGCTGAAACAGACCAACAGGTTATCAACTGCAAGACTACAAGGGGAAAAAAATGGAAGAAACATCATAGATAACCACAGAAAAGGAGACATAAAATTGCAAAAAAAACCCCCAAACCATTAATCAATTATTCATTCTTTCGATCAGGATATGTGTTTACACATTCAGAATTGTTTCCAAAAATCTCTGCTAATGGGTAAAGGTGGATAATTAAGTTTCTACTGCTACTTACCATTGTAAGAATTTTATGAAGTTCATCATGTAAAATATATCCTGTGTTATCTGTGTCTATTTTTCCAAATGCTTCGAGCAGTTCAGTTTTTGTAGCTGGTTTTTCTTTTTTCAAAATAGCACAAAAATCATCAAAATTCAATGTAGTCGTTTGTGAAGTCCAATATTTATTAATTGTCTTCTGAGATGGATTTCTTCCAGCCTGTTGAAGTACTGGACAAGAAAACACAATATTANCAGTTCAGCAGCTAAATAAGAAGTTCTAGACATTTTTACATTTTTTAATGTCATCATTAATGACATGTACAGGCAAGCCTTATGACATTTGCATGCTTTGGCCTGATAATGCATAATCTATAACAAGAGTACTGATCTGCCCTAGCACAACTTATCTTAAGACCTCAATGAACTACAGAACATCATAGCTGTGATAAAACTAAAACACTAACCTTAATATTTTATGTATAACTTGGATAGATGTTGTTTTTTAACTTTGTATCTGAACACACATAGACAACTAGTGAGGGGAGAACAGCAAATGTATGTCATCAACTGTCTTGATAAAAGTTCATAACCCCAAAGGGCTGCAGAGGGGCTCTGTAGAGAACAGAATGATTTGCACTAACTTAACCAATGCAGAGACATGTGCTTCCCTTTCTGTTCCTCCACTGCAGTATATCTAGGGTTTCACCAAAACACTCTTTGAAAGCATTAAAAATATTTTCTCTGATAGCATCCACCTTCAAGGTGCAATTGCTGAAACAGACCAACAGGTTATCAACTGCAAGACTACAAGGGGAAAAAAATGGAAGAAACATCATAGATAACCACAGAAAAGGAGACATAAAATTGCAATAAAAAACCCCAAACCATTAATCAATTATTCATTCTTTCGATCAGGATATGTGTTTACACATTCAGAATTGTTTCCAAAAATCTCTGCTAATGGGTAAAGGTGGATAATTAAGTTTCTACTGCTACTTACCGTTGTAAGAATTTTATGAAGTTCATCATGTAAAATATATCCTGTGTTATCTGTGTCTATTTTTCCAAATGCTTCGAGCAGTTCAGTTTTTGTAGCTGGTTTTTCTTTTTTCAAAATAGCACAAAAATCATCAAAATTCAATGTAGTCGTTTGTGAAGTCCAATATTTATTAATTGTCTTCTGAGATGGATTTCTTCCAGCCTGTTGAAGTACTGGACAAGAAAACACAATATTATCTATATATTCCAGCTGTCAGTAAAGGAGTTTTCTCAAAACATCCTTTAATCACTTCCCATGTTCAGACATTTTTTTTAAGCCAAATCAATGCAAGGGAAGAGTGGGTCTGAAGGACAGTCTTGCTTATTGTCTCAGTCCAGTACGCTACTGATACAGACTGACTGTGACCTTCCCTGGCCTTGAATTCTGTGGTTCGTACCAGAGAGGTTCAAGCAGCCTGAGGGGCAGATGAGCTCACTCGCATACTCTTTTGAAAGGAGTCATCAAACAGGCAGTGCCAGGCATCCTAGATCATCTCTCACAAACTGTGATCCAGCAGAGATGACATATGCTGCACTGCTGAGAATCACATCCACTTTCTTCTAGAGAAGAAGGGAGAAACCAGACAGCAGTCTGTGACTTTTTATAACACAGCAATATCACAGGAATTATTTTGCTTAAAGGCTCTGATCTGCAGCTTCCACTTATGTGCACTATTCTACTAAACTCAATGGGATGTCTCCCTTAACAAAAGTTAATGGATTCAAACCATTAATTAAGAAAAATATCCATGAATTCAAAGACAGGCTCCTCAACAGACAACTGTAAAATTCAGCCCAGTGTGTATATCCCCTGCCTTAATATCAAGAACCTATTATTTGTAAGCTTGCACATTATTAGATCCTGTTTCTACTGAGATACACAAAAGTCTTTCCATTTACTTTGCCAAGAATTGAGATCTGGTGTAGAATTTATCTTAAACAATCTTTTATGTCACATCTATACATTCGAACTTATCAATTCAAATTACGCAACATGACTTTCAAATGTAAAGGAAAAATGATACCAACAGACATACACTGTTAAGGTCAATAGCCAATACCCTGCATACAACCAGCTCACTGCTCCTGGCATTCACCTGGCATTCTTCAAAATGAATTTGCTGGATCTAGTTAGCCTCTTAAAAGTCTTTACTAAAGACATCCTTTCATCCGTTTCCAGTGTGAAGAAGGTATTATGTTAAATCAAAATTAAATTCAAATGCACAGTCTATCTGAAACTGGAGGTATGCTTTTGTATTTTCCCATATAATCAGTTTTTTGGGGGAAACACAAGAGATCTTTCATCTGTACCTAGGCTGGCAGTTTGACTTTTAGCCAGCTGACCAATGACCAAGTCTATACTGGCTGACAGCAGTTCAGTAGCATCTGTGAAATGAGGTGGTGGCATCGTTACAAATCTCAGTAGGCAACTGTGTCACCATCAAAACAAACAAACAAAACCAGACACCTTTGTTGCTAATCTTCGATTGAATGCCAAGGACTAAATAAAGATTTCTGCCCTGTCACCTCTACAAGCAGAGTCAGGAGAATACAGCAAAGCTTACATCTTTATCCATGCAACGCTTGGGCACATAGCAATTGTTTAAGGATTTCAATGTCAAGGTCAGCCAGGGAAGGGCAGTTACTCTGTGTGTTTATTTACGTGGATAGCCAAGTTCCCTGGAATGTCGATACAGCACAGTATTCAGTCACATTTAACAGAGTATCCTTCAAATATACAACAATTCTGTATTTTTATATATCCTTGGAGATCAGCACTTGCCATACCCTACATGCCTCCCAAATTTGTATTTTTGGAAGTTCAATTAGACTGCACCTTTTATTTATACTTCTTTACAGGCTGATTCTGCTAAATACCTTGAGTAATATTACAACACAGGAAATGAAGCTACTGTCCGTGAATAAGAAAATAGGAGTTCTATGAATAAAATTTTGCAGGCCCAATCTCTAAGTGAATATTTCACAGTTTAGAATATTAGCCAAACATCATGTAGCAAGAGATGCTTAAACACTGGCACTACTCATTTGATAAATGCCAGAATTTACTTAAGATGCAATATAAGTCTCTAACAACTGTCAACGTTTACAAATTTTAAAAGAAGTTCTTAAATATCTCTGAAAAGACTGGGAGCCTGAGCCACTAATTGCCCTTTCTGAGTTGACCTTGAAACCAAAGTGCCCAAACACTTGCTATCTAGTAAAGTGGCATATGGATAGAGATGAAAGCCAAAGCATATATAAAGGAGATGACATTTGTTCACACCACTCCTATCTTAAAATCCAGATTATCCAAAACTATCATTAGGATGTTATAAAAGCACTTTTATTACAGCTGAGACAGCCTGGATAACACAAAGTCACAAGCTGACAGAATGCGCTTGCTAATGGGTAGAATTTTATGCACTGATACAGGGAAAGAAGCTACAATCAGTGCACCAGAGAAGTACA
This sequence comes from Anarhynchus alexandrinus, assembly GCA_008711295.1. Taxonomy (NCBI): domain Eukaryota; kingdom Metazoa; phylum Chordata; class Aves; order Charadriiformes; family Charadriidae; genus Anarhynchus; species Anarhynchus alexandrinus. The sequence goes on from VUYV01000272.1 coordinate 1,059,952, forward strand.
CTCAGCTTTTATAATGGTGGATTCCACGTGGAGACCTCATGTATTTTAGGTACAGGCAATGCAGCCATTAGTGAGAAATATTTCCTCACGTGCAAAAAAGCCATATGGTCACTAGAATTATTATTATTTGATAGCACAGTATGTTTTACTCTTTAGCTATTGCTTAGGGGTTTTTTATTACAAACAACTGCAAGGCCATTATACAAATACCTTTTACTGGCATCATAATCTATGAGGAAGATTTGAGAAAGCAACCTGTACTACCATCAATCCCAAGTGCATTCTGAGCAGCCCCGAAACCCACAAAATAAAAATCATTAGTTTTCATATTATACATTTCGGTTCTCTTTATCTAACTGAAGGTTTATGTTCTCATGCTTTCTTTGTGAACCATGTGAGCTGGAAACGTTTTTTTCCAATAAAGCAAGCTAAGATTTTCACATCACGTAACTCTAAGTAGAAAACAGGATTGAAAGACATTTTCATGAGTTTCCTGACACAATCCCATGCTATTACATACAACCACGAATAAAATTTTTCACGAAAGGACAAAAATGCTCTAAGAAAAAAACCAAACATACCAAACCATGGTAAGACTTAGTACACAATCCTACAACTCCAAGAGATAGCAAAGTTGGTATTGTATTTGCTTAAGAAATTTTATCTGGGATAGTGAAACCTATTTCACAGGTTATTACTCAGACTTATCTTACTCCTTTCCTGTCTTACTTGGTCACTAAGATATATTATAAAGAAATCAATTTCCAATAGCCCTAACTACCATTTTTCAGGTAAACTTTCCTAATAATTCCATGCAAGGAACTTTGAAATTCCATAGGTTTTCAAAACAAATGTTGTTAAGCTCCACAGCTTTCAGTATCTACTAACACCTTTATCTAGTACAGCTGAAGCATTCATAGATATTTTTTTCCTGTTGTACTGCTGACAGCAATACCACTTATATACAAATATAGTATGGATGAAAACATGAAAACTTTTGATTTTCGTTTATCAGAACATAGTAATTTGGTAGGATATTAAATAAAATAAGAGTAAGAATTCTTATGAAACACCAGTGTCTGAAACAGTCCATTTGATGACACAAAGTTGCTAGAGGAAAGGCAGTATTTTCACATATTACTCAAAGTGGCTTAGAATTGAACTGTGAGACTATCTTTAGGGGTAAATTACCATAGCCATGCCTGCAGTAAAAGCCTCTTCTATGAGTCTGCAAACCTCTGTACCAATTAATTCCAGATATCACAGAGATCTTCTGTGCCAGGGCAATTGCCCACTATAAACTGAACTGAGACCAACTCACTTAATTTGTAGTAGGAAAAAATTTATTGCAGAAATGTCACAATCAAAAAGCAGTACCTAGGCCTACCTCAAGTAAGCAACAACACTACCATCAAATTTGGTGGTGTTAAACAACTCACTTAGGTCCCCTGTAAACTGTCAGCTGGTATTGACTTTTGCCCATTCATACTGGTGATTTACAGATGAAAACCTCTGTACACTATTCCCACTTCCACAAGTCATCCAACACCTAGCAACAGAGATTAAGGATTTGAGGAAAATTGAAAACTTTGAGGAATGGTGGTTTCTATAAACTGTTAAAAATCGCTATGTGACATATTTTTAACAGGTAAATGATGAAAACTTCTTCAGAGATACAGCCACCAACACTTGAAACCTTAACCCTACCTAAAACTACTGTAAATTCCTTAAAACAGTTACTGAGTTCATGCATTCGGATACTCTCACAACTGAATTGCTGACTGCTGTTTGTAAACTACCCACTGCAATCACCACACACAATAGTTATGGGGAAAAAATATCTAATCATTACCTAAACCGAGTTGTTCCTTTGATTTAATATTTTCTAAGCTGCTTTTCAAAACAGTTAGATAAGCTGCTCGGCAGTTCATGTAAAAGATTGCTTCTTCTGCATGCTGGGACTTCTTTGCTTGGGAACTTTCTGAGCGTGTGACCTTCTGAATGGAGAGGGATGTGTTATTCTCAGGACTGCCGGCCATTCTGTGAAGAATACAGTCACAGTTAGAATTTGTTACTTTCTTGCCTGTTTAATAATGTCTCTGCTTTGTCCTCTGAAACACAGACTAGCACGAATTATCCTAACATCTAGGTCAGATGTTCTCCATTCTCTAAATCTGGGATGGGAATACATACCTACGCTTGTAGGTAGGCACCATGAGATCTGCAAACAAAAATAGCTTGAGCTCTACTTATTAGTCACAATTTATTCTTCATTGGCAGTAAAAAGTGTCATTTTATTGTATTTTATTTTAATTTCAGACATTTGATATCATAATTATTATATAGTCATGTTATTTGAAAGCATAAAGACAAATTTTTGAGTTATCTGTGATCTAAACATGGATAGCAATGGTTTGTAAGTAAACCACTTGGACTTGTCCTTACTACCCATTTCTACTAGAATTTCTACTCTTGCCACATTAGCTAAATTCTCCTAATGACAGAAACAACGCGAGAATTTGTACAGAAGTGCACTTGTTGGCTCTGATGACTCTACTACCATTGTCTATGCCTATCACGATTTGTCACAATTAATGAGCATACCATACCCACTACTGGTTTCCTCCCAGTGCCATTCTCATTGTTGTTACAGTTCACCAGCAGCAGGAAAGGTGGCATTTTTTTTTTCCTAAAAACACTCCAATTTAAACTTGGCCACAGGTGTGAGAGGCACAGAATTCCTTAAAAGACTTTTTCACCAAACATCAATAACAAAGTAAATATTATCAAGAATGGATACAGCGCTTATCTCACTGGAGAGCACGCTATGGCTGCATGATCACGACTGACTCGTGTCGTGTTGGATTCTCTATTATATCTCTTGGTGTTAACAGCAGAGTAAAAGCTCCCTTTGTCCTTCAGTGAAAACTACATGTAACTGTGTTTATGCTGAACTGCGTATTTGTCAGGATTTCCTCCCTCACTCAAAAGTTGACTTTCATCTTTCCAAGAGTGATTTAGCTGGAAAACTGGGTAGCTTCGCACAGCCTCAGCAGAGACACTGTGTAATGTAATAAACACGATATAACATTCAGTGTTAAAAAAGTGATATAATAATTATTAAACTGATTACGTGCTTTTTTCTGGTGCCCATACCAGAATGGGCTTTTGTTTTCTGTTTTTACAGTTATAACTTGATGAAACATATAGCTAACAGTAAAATTGGTCAAAATTTTAATCCTTAATCCTTCAAGTATGTAAAGTTAAATACACTTAATTGTACTTTTAAGACTTATTTAATTAATAGAAATAAATAAGTCTGAAGCTAAGAATGTGCATAAAACCACATAACTTAGGCATTTTACATACACTACCCATATAATTGTGAAACAATGAAAAAAAAAACCAAAATGCATTTTTTCTGAATTATTGAAATGATTCAAAGCGGTAACTAATACTATTTGCTCACCAATAGCCAGTAAACTTTAACAGCAGCTTTCTGCTTTTACCAAGGGTGATTAAGGTTTTTAGAAGGCCATCACAGAGGGACACTAAATCGTGTTGTACTGTTGGTCTAACAGCCTCTCATATTATTTTACCCAATGTTGACTTCAGAAAATATATTCCAGTATAATAAATTGAATATCTCAAGTTCAGCAACAAGACAACGACATCATAGGGTCCCCTTCAGGACTCATTGGATTTTTACTCAGGAGGCCTAAATCACTCGCACCTTCTTGAGTTATATAGGTCTTTTACACTTGGGAAAGAAAGATAATAATCGCTTATCATGGATGAAGTACCCTATTTATAATACACAGGCCGCCTGGCTGACACTTTAATATTACACTGGCATTAGAAGGACCCCATAGGGACACTGTGATACAGTCTGGTTACTGCAAACGGGTGTCACGATAATTAAGCGCCACTGTTACACACACAAAATGGAAGTGGGTTAAAGTCAAGGAGGAAAAGAAGAATAAATGTTAATTTTCCAGTAACTAGTTTATGAAATGTGAACTCTCGTTTACACCCCTTAGACTTCACCTTACCGAGATATTTCTTATGTGGGCCACAGTTCTGCCACGAAGCGCTGCCGATACGTTGCTCAGAAACCCGGTGAGCAATAGCTTCGCAACAGCGCTGCCAGCAGCCCCATGGCTTACGTGGTTATGTTTTTACTGGACAAAATGACACTTTAGACAAAATAGACAGAAGGGAGCGATCTGGCCCCGGCTGAAGCGGGAGGACAACACAGCCTAGCTATTACTTTCAATTCTAGTTGCCGTGATTTTAACGAATAGAAAGCATCTTCCAACCAGGAATTAAGCCATTCCCTCCTTGGCAATACTGACCTTTCCGAGGCCAAAATTCACCTCCATCCACAGCAAACACGAACCCACAGGGAAGCTTCGCCCTGCTGCTCCTTAAGCGCCCCAGCCCGAGCCCTCAGGCCTCGCTCACCTGAAATGAGGAAACTTTTACCACATGAATCTCATCACCTCCCTCCCCGGTGGCCGCAGGGATCTTTTTGAGCAAAATTTACCACCCACCAGCGCGCAAAAGGCATTACAACCCCCTTCCCTCAGCCTGGAGGGGGCGGGAATCGACTCTCCCGCCCTGCCCGGCGTCCCCCGCCGCCCTGAGGGACCGGCTCCGGCCGCCCCTCACCTCCCGCCCCACCTGCCTTCGCACAAACCTTCCTGAGGGGCGGAAAGCCGCCATCGCCCCGGCTCCTACCGTCACACAGCACCCAAAGCAAGGGCAGCAGGGCCCGACGAGCCCGCCCGCCCCGACCGGGGCCGCCGCCCGCCCTCTCAGCGCTGTTTCCAGCCGGCGGCGTTTGGCCGGTGCACGGCGGCGGAGGAGGAGGGAGGCGGGAGATCTGCAAAAGGCGGCGGGGAACCGTTCCCAGGCGCTGTAATGTCGTAAGTACCGGGTACGGGCGGCGGAGCGGGTGAGCTCGGCTCCAGGAGCCGCTCTCCGCCTTCTCCACGCCGGAGCGGAGCGGAGCGGGGCGGGCGGGCGGTGGAGCCGTGTGGGACGCGGTGAGGCGGAGCGCTTCTCCCCGGCGGCCTGCCGGCTTCCCCTGCGGCGGGGAGCTTGTTCCCTCAGGAGGAAGGTGCTCCTCGGGGTGTCCCCGAGAGGGGAGGGAGGAGCACCCCGCTGCCTGGGGAAGGGGGTTTTGTTCCCAGCTCTGCCTTCCAGTTGTTGGATGGGACCGGGAAATGGTTGAGGTGGTCGTTCCTCGGGGCAGGGCCTTGTCCAGACCGAGTTTGGGTGGGCGATGCCCACTGGCATGGGTAATGCTTTCTGTATGTTACGTGTTCCTGGAGTCCCGCGTCCAGCTCTGGAGTCCTCAGCACAAGAAGGAGGACATGGACCTGTTGGAGTGGGGCCAGAGGAGGCCCCGGAGATGCTGCGAGGGCTGGAGCCCCTCTGCTGGGAGGACAGGCTGGGAGAGTTGGGGGGGTTCAGCCTGGAGAAGAGGAGGCTCCGCGGAGACCTTAGAGCCCCTTCCAGTGCCTAAAGGGGCTCCAGGAGAGCTGGGGAGGGACTCTGGATCAGGGAGGGGAGCCATGGGNTTTTTCACTCTGAGGGTGGTGATCCCCTGGCGCAGGTTGCCCAGAGAAGCTGTGGCTGCCCCATCCCTGGAGGTGTTCAAGGCCAGGTTGGACGGGGCTTGGAGCAAGCTGGGCTGGTGGGAGGTGTCCCTGCCCCATGGCAAGGCAGGTGGAACTAGATGAGCTTCATATTGTTTCCAATGGGAATAAATCCTGTTCGTATTTCTCCTATTCTTTGCAATTTATCAAGCAATAGTCATGTAAGTCTGGTGCTATTCTTGTATATCTTTGCTAATCGTGGGCTTCTGAGGAACAATAAAGAAAACGTGTAGGACATTGGTAACTTCCACAGCGGTAAGGTGAGGCCATAAGACTTTCGCTGCCTATATATAAGCTTGGGATATTGTCTCAGTTTGCAGCTCCTTATGCGATTTCAAAGATAACTTATGTTAGAGCTAACACAGGTTCCAACTTCTGCCAGTCTTTCTCTTGACCACTGGAAGTTGAACTAATCATGCCAGACAGGAGTAATACAAAGGAAACTTAGCAATATACAAGTTTGGGGGTTTTTGTGTGTAGGTCTGTTTCTCACTGGTTCTACAGTGAGTTTAACTACCATTTAAACTGAACATAGAAAACAGTCGTATACTCTTTCTGCTTTTCCAATTCATAAGATGTTTTTACAGGCAAGTTTTGAAGATGAAGCAGTATGTGAATAGCATAGAGGTGTTTTTTGTGGCGGTGGGTTTTTTTTCCAGTAAAGCAGAAACTTAAGAGGAAGCTAACTGAAATGGCTTCAAAATGCTCTACAATAATCCCTAGGGTATTTTTAATGAAAGAATATAGTCAAGTCCCTGATTCTGTATGTGACTACTCCCATTGTATTCATTCATAAATGAATTATGAAGGAAAGTTAACTGTATGTGGAATTAAAAATAATATTAACAAATCCATTACTTTCTAGAAACTTAGATTGCATACCTAGACTCTCACTGTTAAGGAGATAAGCAGTCTCATCAAAGCGCTAATCAAGTGAGTAAAGGTCTCCCAGTATTAGCAAGGAACTGCCGATATGACCTGGGATGATAGATGAACAATATACTATAGAACTAATATGTAGTTCTTTAACCTGATACATATTATAGAGAAAATAATAATTGCAGGTTTTACAGCTACCTATAAACATGTGCCGTCATACACTGCATAGTTAAGAAAATAAAATAAGCTTTGTCAGGGAATTCTGAACAAATTCAAGGGTGGTAAACTCAGGTAAATCAGTAGTTGTGTACTCTCATCACATATGCTGCGTTTTCTATGTCCTTTTCTTGCTCACTCTCTGACACTTGATTCTACACCATAGCCAAAGTAAGGCTTTTTGAACCATATAAAAAAGATAAACCAAACTAAAGCTGGTGCTCTTCCTCCATGGTGGTTCCTAAAATGCTTTAGGAATTTTGTTTGCACCTAGGTGCACATATTGTTTTTTCTCCATGTTCATCTTTTGAAAGATCTGAGAGAAGACGCTTTGGCCAACTGGGTCTTCATGTTAGAAGTCTGGATGAATTTTGTTTCAGTGGTCCTAGCCAGGGACTGCGTCTAGACTAAGAGCACAAATTTTAATTATTTTGAGTGAATCACAGTTGCCAGAGATTTATCTTCTCATGTTATGGCATTAGAATGACAATCACTAAAAACAAGCCTACAAGCAAACCGGGCTGCTGGGTAGGATGGATTGGGAAAAGCAAGGCAAAGTTGACCTCCTGAAGCCAAAATTTTATCCATGCAGCTCCTTCCAACATTGAAGTGCTTGCCTGGAATGAGGCTGCCTCTTCGCTGCCGTAGCTCAGTGTTTGCAGGGGTTTTGCAGGCCAGCAGAGAGAAATTTGGGCTGACTGCAACTCTACTGCGGTACACAGTACTTGACAGACTTTAAAGAACATAGTCTTGACCAGTCCACAGCTTTCTAAGAAATGTTCTAAATGTTTATAATTTAGTGGGATTTTCATGTAGTTTCTCATTTATCTTCATCCTACAGCTATGTTATGTCCAGATTCTGCTTTACTTTGGCTTCCAGCATCTTTTGAAGTCCATCATAAAAACTTCCATCATAACATGCCTTAGTATAACATGCAAATGCATTGGCCCCTAGAGCATCCTTTCAGAGTAGATGTATTAATAAATATAATGTTTCTCTGCTGCCACTGGGGTGGAAGATGTAATGGAGTCTGCATTTCTTAAGCAATATGGGTTTCTATTTAAAAAAGAAATACATTGTAAAGAATTCCATCAAACTGTTACAGCTTTGACTGCCCTTTGGCAAGAATTTCATACGCTTTTTTAATTTAAATATTACCTGTTTACTTGGCTTTTTTAAGATAGAATACGTCTCTTCCCTTTTTTGTAATAAAGATAGTTGTAAAACAGTATTCATATAAGACCGTTACCTGAGTTATAGTTCAAAGATGTGTTTTCGTTCTATTTTTCCAATACTTTAATTTACAGTTTTGGAATAGTAACATAAATTTAAAAACTGTATGTTTGGAACGAGGTCATCTTAATTCCTTACAAGTCAAAGCGTTCTTTTCCAAGATGAAAACTGTGAAGAAAGTTCTTGAAATATGATGTATTTTCTAAATCCTGTTTAATTTGATATAATATATATGTTTCTTGGGGACTGTTCTTATAAAGATTTTAAATTTTTTCCTCATTTTATATAATGCTTTAAAGTATTGTTAAGATTTAGGAATGTGCTTAAAAAGTTTCAGTTGTCTCTGGGAAAAATAGTCTTAATTTATGTTGACCTTTCTTTCCTTTGAGCATTTAGTCTGCGTTCAATAAAATTTTGATGACTGCTCTTTAGAAGACAGCTGTACGATATAAAGTATTATAAATATTCAGCTTTCCTCTTCTAGCGTTGCCATTAACAGCTGGGCATCCAGTTCAGCAGAGCAGATTTTGCAGAGAGAGCTTGGCATGTTCCTGAATCAGTATAGTGAAGAAGACTAGAAAATAGTTTCTTATGGTTTGGGGACCTGTAAAGACATAGAGCATCTGTTCCCCAGTTAAGTCATAGTCTGGTAGCACTGAATCATGTTAAGAGCTAAAATGATGGGAAGAACTACTTTTTTCACCTTGGCTGTACCTGTGTTTTAAGTGCCTGATATATTATTTCTACTAATGGAAAAATAATATCAACCCATGCTCATAAGGTATGTAAATGATAATGCTTTTGCATTTTTTCATTGTTTATAGTCTTTGAGAAGGAGGTAAATATACAGTGTGATTTCACTTTCAGTGTCCTGATTTTTATCTCTGGTATAAAATGGAGAATTGGATTTTCTTATGCAAACACTTTATCCTTCTAAACAAGCAACAATTTTGTTATACAGTATTTTAATCAGTTAATATGTTTGCTTTGGATGAGATTAGTTTTCTTGTGTAGTATAAAAAATGTGAAACATGAGAAAGGAAAATGTCTTTAGAATTATAGATTATATATCTTACTACCAGAAATCTTTGTGTCTAGATGACCATAAAACTTGTCCATATTTTTCTCTTGCAGAGTTAAGAGAGCATTAAAGTTGGACACTGTTAAAAAGGATAATGTAAGTATTTTTTGGTGTATGGAATCATCTGGGCATTTTGTATGTGTATGTGTGCATATATATATGCACACATGTGTATGTATAAACATGCTATTTCATTAGAGTTGCGTTTATATTGTTACAGATTGGATGTTGTCTAGAAAAATCTTAACAAGGCATAAAATTACTGCTGAAAATAGTATAAAATTTATTGTATTCCATTTGTCATAGAACTGCCTGGCTTTAAGTAATGTACATCTGCATGAATCACTTGAAAATAATGGAGAAATATGCATATTTTTATTGCCATCACTATTTACCCAAGAGCTGAATGAGTTAAGATCCTTGGTGAAATTATTTATTAGAAATTAGCTCCATTATCCTGGAAGCAAATGTTCTGCCATGTAATTGTACATCTAACAATATGGAATTATAATAATGCTGTAATCTGCATATTATAAACTGCAAAATTGAAATGAAAACACTAAAGGCATTTTCATGTCAAGGATATAATTACCTCCCTCAGCTAATCTGGCATAATGAAACAATAAAGTACTAACACTGCAATAAATTTCACCACAGTTATCACAATAAAAATAAAATTGTACTGTTGCTATTATTTTTTGTAAATGCAGCTATAGTATACTCCCAGTACCAGCATGTCATGACATATGTCAGTTTATTATCTGCTCCTACCAACAGTGGGTGTTGCTGCAGACATCAACACAGAGGAGCTTGTGAGGATGGCAGTGTTTAAAGGAAGGGAAATTTTGGAAAAGCATATGGAGAGAAATAGCTGGTCAGCAAATGAGCTCCCTATAAATCCCCATGTCTATGTCATTTTGAGGAGATTTGTTTAGATGCAGCACATATTTGGAGGTCTCAGTGGTATTTAGCAAAATAGAAATTTGCAATTTAAAAAATTTTCTAGATACTTTTTTTTTTTTTTAATTTAAACAAAGGTGGCAAAGTACCGCAGTGGCACTAAAAAAAATCATTAGCAATTTAATTAGCAGCTTAGTGTACCATTACCCAACTTGTTCTGCTTGGAATGCAGCTGCGACTGTAATTTTGCATCTGTTTCGTGGGCTGTAGTAACGTTTTTGTAGATGAGTGGTCCAGCTGAAATTACACACAATTCTTTTTCTGCGTTAAAGCTAGTTCTTCCCTGCCCCCTTCCCATAAGATAAAACGAAAGGGTTACTTGATGGTTACCTGCATTCAGGTTCTGGTGCAGCAAAAAGCTTAACAAAAGCCTATCTGAACAATAAAAACTTTTACTGGAATCTCAGTAATGTAGGTTTCCACTATGATTTTTAGTTTCATACGATGCCTCTAACGGACAGATGTCGAAGATTTAAAGTGTACCGTAATTAAATAATGTTACAGAAAGTAGGAGGGATTGTAAAGTAATAAACACACACGGTTTGTGTGAAGTATCTGGTTTAGCTCTGCCACATCCATTGCTGTTTCTACAATTTCTTTCCTGTTATTCAGGAGGCCCTTATTCCACCTGCTGGTCAGACTACCCAGAGCATGCCTGAACTAACCAGCTCAGAAATAAGTATTTTTAAATTTTTGTAATGTTTGTGTGATATCATTTAAAAAATTCCATAACCGGACCAAGACTCTTCTTCCTGGAAGAGAAGTTCTTATTGCCAAATAAATACTGTCCTTTTAAGTACTGCAGTAACTTTTTCCAGGTGGCTGCTCAAAGGAGTCTTAGTTCACCTCCAGAAATATGGTGGCTGAGGTGACTGCTGTTCAAGCAGGAAAAATATCCTGAAAACGTAAGGAGATTGGAGATTCTCCCTGTTACAAAAGAGATTTGATTACATTTAAATGCTTAAAGTGACATCGACGTTTTACTGTAATTAATATTTCATTTAAAGAAGTTTTGAAACATCTCTTTAACCTGCTTCAATGTAGCAAACTATTAGTGACAACAGACTGAAGACTTCCATCAGGTATTGTTTAAATAGTGACAGATGGCAAAAAGAGTATAAACGGGTGATGTGAAATTATTTAGGGTAGTCAAGACTAAAACAAGACAGAGCAATATCCAGGAGCTATGAGAAAGCTAGGTAAGCAGGCAGCAAATTAAATCTTTTGAAATACGGTGTAAGTTTTATTACTGATGACCAATATTAACATTGTTAGGTTCTCAATTAAGGGTAACCACTCAAGGCAGAGCAGGAGAAGAAAAACATCAAAACTGCAGCTTTGTGTAAAAGTGCAGTAAGATATATCAGAAATAGAACAGCAAGCAACACTGGAAGTATAATGCCATTGCATAAATCAGTATTTTGTCATCACCTGAATTAGAATTGAATGTACTGTCACTCTATTTTAAAGTATAATTGCAGAAACTATACTTTGAACCTCTATCATTCTGTGGAAGAAAATGAGTGTGAACATAGGCTTTGGTACAAGTGGCACAAGAAATGCCTTCAAATGAAGAAGATTAAAAGATGAGGATGTTTTAATAGGAGTTCAGTAGTCAGTAGTAGGAAAGGGGTATAAGAACATGCTGTATACTTTTTAGAGGGGATATTGAACATCCTTTATAATTTTATATAATCAAGAGGAATTTAATAATATTGCAGCGTGGAAAACTGAAAGAAAATAATGGAGACTTGTCTCTTATGTGACATGTTAACTTCTAGAAATCATCCTGAAATTTTGGTGAAGTGCAGAAGGTAGTAGAAGCTGTGATAAAACCCCTCATTCATACAGATAACAAGAGTATGCATATCTATGTAGGTGTGAAAAATAGGAATATTGTGCTTCAGGACACTTAAATCAACTGCTGTCTGGAATCGAGAGGAAAACTTCTGAGGGTTACCTAATTGTCCATTGTACTTCTAGGTACAACTCATATTCCTAATTCTTCTGTAAATGTGTACTTTTTAGAAGCAGTTACCTTACAACACCTCAACAATTTAAGATTAATCATGTAAATGTTAATGTTTTCTATCATTAATTTGCTCAGTACTGAAATGTAGCCTTTTCCTGGGTCCTGGATTCCTGCTGGATTGTGGAGGCTTTAAGTCACCTTTGTATACGTAGCTTTGTGATCTGACATGACTCACATCCTGATACGACTTGTGGCTTTCATACATGTTACCTGGTTACTGCTTTTGCCACCAGTACAGCCCTTTTGAAATCTAAAATTGCTGGAGTTAAATTTTCCAGGGGATATTTGTGGGACCTTAAACCTTATTGGATCAGCTGGTTACGGAACAGTGAAGTACTGTAGATCTGGTAGTATGAATATTGCTTAATACTTCAAATTCAGCTACCTGGAAAATCCTGTAGCCACTTGATCAGCGGTTTCTAAGAGTGTAAGATGACATTAAGATGCTGCTGGTGCCAGTGGAGTCTCCTTTGAGTGCCACATATCTATGTGTATTTCTGTGTGCATCTCCTTTTTGACAAAGTCATTGATGGTGTCATTTAAAGCTGCTAGACTTCTTAGTTGGAATCAAGTTGTTACTAGAGCTGAAACCCTTTATGTGCAAACAAAGTGTGGGTTTCGTTTGTTTTTTTTTCTTCTGTATATTAGTAATGCAGTGAAATCCCAGTTACTCAGAGTTGCAATTCAGCATCCAAGCTAGAGAGTGAACTGTGTCCCAGATAATCCCGGTTAATATTGAATTGCAGACTAGTTCTTCTGAAAAATTCTGTGCACAATTCCTTTAACATCATTACATAATTCCTTTTATATTATTAGACATATTGAAATCCTAAGACAGAGACAAAATTTTGGATTTAAGGGACTCAAGGTTTTTTTTATTTAACACTTGGTTAGAAAATCATTAGAAATAGCTATCTTTTGATAGAATTAAAATCTAGAAATAGTTGCTTATAGTTCATGTGTCTCAAATTCTCAATACTGTAAGAAAAATAATACTAGGTTTTGACCACTTAAAAAACAAACAAACAAATGAACAACCAACCAGCCAAAAAAAAACCACCAAAAAACCCATCCAGGTATTCGTGCCAGAATACCTCAATCTCTGGACACCACATACTTTTTGTTTATGAAAACTGGGAGCCTACTGTTTGAAGGACTTTTTATTCTTTTGAGTAAAACTAATGTGAATGAGGAGGGGGAGTGATAGAGCAGGTTGACGGGCACCTGGCAGCCAGCGAAGGTCAACCCACCACAACATATAACATGGGCTTTCCATAAATGGGAGTACATAAAGTTAGGAATTACTTAGAAAAATCTATTACCAGGTGGTAAATGTTCAGAGAGGCTTTGTCTGATTTGGGGTGCAATATATGTAACTACCCATAGGAAAGGTAGAGGCCAGCATGTATTTAATCTGTAGAAAGGAAGTTTACAACTGTTGTAGGTTTAGATGGACATAGGTAGTTCTTTATCTTTAGCCAATATTCCTCCAAATTCTTTGTCTTTTGCTACATTTTAGCCACCTGATGCAACACCTTTGAAGACCAAAAAGAAAAATCTAAACTCTTACTCACCGACAACAGGAACACGCCAAATGAGTCCATTTTCGTCTCCCACGAGTCATAATGCACAAGATTTCAGAAATCGCCCATCAAATGGTTAGTTGAACGTTCTGTCTTTCTTACTGCAACATTTTTCTGGTTATTGGCTTGATTTAGTAACTTATGTCTCATGTAGTATGTTTGATTTCTGTTTCCTCCTAAAGAATTTTAATCTCCTTTGGGAAAGCTGATGTTGAGTTTTAAAGCTTGAATCTTTTCAGTGTAAATCTTGGGGGTGTTTATGAAACAAGTTTTGCTTTCTGTTGATTAATACTAAAAACGTTTGACTTTGGCTCAGCAAAAAAAAAAAAACCCAAACTGGTATTTTTTTTTTTTATTTTTTTTATTCTCTCTGTGGAAAATGAGAATCATNTGGCATTTTTGTCAATAATTCTGTTAATTCCACTGGTTAGGAATGTTTATGCTAGCCACATCCTTTGTTTGCTTTCTTTCTAAGTCCCAGCTTTCATTGGCAGAACTAGTATGTGCTGCTGACAGTGACTTTGTTCTTTGGATTATAGGGGCAGATGTTCTGAGGTTGCTGTGTGCTATGTGCTGCTTCAGATTATTGCAAGGAAGTCCTGGTTTACTCTTGCAAGGTGGTGCGATCCATTGTTTATAATACACAGCTCAGGTCTGCGCTCTCTTGTGGTCCGGAGAGCTGGAAAGAAAAGACATGTGCAGTTGATGCATTTTTTAAGAACTATGTTGAGATTTGCAATGCNGTGTGCAGTTGATGCATTTTTAATTCTGGGGCATTTTAAGAACTATGTTGAGATTTGCAATGCAAGTCCTGGTTTATGTACTTCCAGGTTTCCAGCAGTAAATGCTTGCATGTATGCATGCATACATACATATAGCATTTCTCAGCTCTGAGTCTTTCTCTATGAATATTGAAAGTTACATAAATTTTACCAAATCAAAGCTAAAAGGGAAGTTCAGTTAGCTTAACTCTTCTGCTTTGCATTCTTTTATGTAATTTTTTACTATCGTTTTTCATAGTAAGGCACTTCAAGGCAATTTTTAATTAATCTAACGTAACACTTGCATGTCACTTGCTTTCAGAAAATATGCCTTTGTATAATTACATTATTCCCAGTTCACTTTAGAATATATGTCCACTTAGTTATACAGTCACAGTTTTTGATGCAGACAAACTATGACTGCTCAAGAAGTATATTTTCAGTAGACTAATGTGCTTTTATAGCTATATAGGTTGTGGGCTTTCTAAGTATTAAGGAACCATTAGGTCACCTCGTGTGACTTTTTTGTATTAAAAAAAAAAAAATACAAAGAGACTTTCTTGTCATCTTTCCCATACAGAGCCCAAGAGCTCAAATAAAAATTTCTTTGCAGTACAACTCCTAGAAAGATGGTTAAGTCTTGACTTGAAGATCCAAATTATTTAAAAAATAATAATAAAAATCCATTACATCCCTTGTTAGCAAGTTCCTTGTTCAATTACCTTCACTATTACAAAAAAAAAATTTCTCCTGTCTGATTTTGAATTTGTCTGGCTTTAATTTTCAGCCATCAGTTCTTGTTATGCCTTTTTGTTGGGTTAAAGAGCCTTTTATGCCCCATATATTTTGGAATTTATGTGCAGTAATTGAGGCCTCACTAACATTCATGAATTATGATGAGTAGAAATATTCTGAGCAGGATAGAATAACCACTGTTTGAAATTTATCTAGATGTCTGAAGATTTTTGCACTAGCTATTGCACCATATGCTCTCATGATGGATCTGCAAAAGTGGATTTTTCCTTCCAGGAAAAAAGGGATTTTGTGGGGTTTTTTTTTGTTTGTTTGTTTTTGGGGTTTTTTTTTAAAGGAATATGATCAAGAAATTTTGGGATTCTGTCAAAGCTGGCTGACCAAAAAATGAAAATTACTAGAAGCCTTCAAGATGAAAATACTACAATCTATGAGCATTACATCCCTTTTCCTTAAGAAAAATAGCAGAGGACTTAAGGGACCATAGAAGTATCGGGCATTTTAGTGGCAGTATAGCTATGCATAGTTACAGGCCTGTGTGCAGAGGTTTTGTTTTGGTTGGTTTTTTTCCTAATTAGTAGTCATGCTAGGAAACTAAACAGAAGCAGCTATATCCCAATTCTTTCTCGTGCTGGCAGTCTTCATTATGACGTGGCTTTGTGTCCTTGTTACCTGTTTGTCAAACAGTTTTAACACAGTCGAGCTTTTTCATAAGCACTCGCTGCCAGTCAGAATATTCACAACTTTTCTACCAAGTTCTCTGCTGATTCCAGTTCTCTCCAGAATAGCTGTTCTTCTCCACCAGTGCTTTGTTTTCAAATTGGGTGTTTGCCTCTGGAACTCATACAAAAGTGACTGTTTCAACCATTGACATTCCAAGAAGCCTTTGGAGGAAGAATTAGACTAATTTCTCCCCGTTCTTTCAGTGAGTGATAGCATGTCTCAACTAGTTGCGCAAACCTGGTGTATTGAAAGGACCTGTATCTTAGAACACGCTCCCCTTCACAAAATTTGAGATATATGCAGGTGATGTGGTTAATTTTGTGTCCTTTTGAGAACTACATTGAGATTTGCAGTGAAAGGCCTGGTTTATGGACTTCACGGTTTGGGATGGAGGGAGTAAACCTCTGTCTACCAGAAAGTAAGGATTTTTGCCACAGTGCTTACCCTGTCTTGTGAACAATTCCTCCTCTCAAAACTAATGGCTTCTTCTTCATTCCTAAAAAGATGATTATTTGGCACAGTGGTATCTCCACACTCCCACTTACTTCACATCCAGAAATATTAAGTGACATTTAATGAGCCCTTCAAAGTATTGACCCCTGCATTCTTAAAAGACTATAGACAGGTTATCTTTGGGATTATTTTCCTCTTCAATGACGTTGCTTAAAACATTGTCCTAAGTATTCCCACAGATACCCCTGGTTATGTGTTGAATTTTCTCCTTGGAATTTAAACCAAGTCAGACAGCAGTCTAACCCCACTGTTTTCCAACTTTCTTCTTACTGTGAAAAGTAACTCTTCCAGTAAGCAGCATTGACTCAGTTTGTTAGGGAACTTATGTCTTTGACACGTAAATTTATCTGTTCTATTTTTCTACAGAGAGAAAAGTATTTTCAAAGTATTCCCAGGTCAGATTTCTATGGCAGTCTCTGTTTTCATCAGTAAAAAGGAAATTTTGTGTTTGCGTGTATTAACTCCTATACCATACCAGTCTCAGGATTTGAAATGAATGAAATGAAATGGATCTATTGAAATTCATCCATTGAAATGGACGAAATGAAGAGCCTATGTGTCTTCACACACACACGTGTGGTAAATCTGAATCTCTTCATCCTGTAGGAAGAAACATTTCAATGAGAAGAGTTTCCAATAGCTGTTCTCCGTCAGATCAGAGATATGGCTGTTGTTAATGCGATCAATTGGTATGCCTGTACTGGCAGCTGTTATGTCGTGGAAAGGTCAGCTCATACCATACTTCAATTAATTGTTTTGTCATGATGTGGCATCCTATGTTCTCACTCAGAATGGAGCAATAAGTATTCAGAGTCAAGCAAAGTGACTGTGTGTTATACGTAGCCGCTGCTGGTCGCTGAATTAAGATTGCCTGTGTCCTGAGGGAAGAATCAGATTAGAACAATCTATGTCCCCATTGACTACAGTTTGAGGCACTGGGAGCAGTACGCTTTCTGTTAGTGTTGCCACATCACAAAAGCAGTTCTGAAAAAAAAAAAAATCTGTGTTTTTATGTATAAATGCAGATGTTAATTTTGTGGCTGTCTGCAAAATGTGAAACTACCTCAGCCTGGCTGGATATCCACTGCACTTAAACACTTACCTTTGCAAAAAGCTTTTAAAATGGTATATAATGATAGAAGATACAAAATTAAAAATGCTATGGTTCTTTAGATATGTTCTCTCAAGTATCCCTACATGTTTGTAATTACGTGCTTTAATGACCTCTTTTCTTTAGTTTTAGTCGATGCCTTTTTGGTGACACAACACATGTAGTAGATTTAAACGTTTGTGTATTATCAAGTTTTAAAACTTTTTCAGTGTCTCTGCATTTGTATTACATGCCTTATCTCTTAGGTGAAAGAAAAAAGGGGGCAAAATGTCTTGCATTAAAATGCCTGTATATTAGGATGTCAATGGGAAAGGTGAACATGTACTGTATGTCTATACTGATATTAAGTATGGACATAGGGGAACATTCTTTTTGCCTATAAAAAGACACATCACATGACCATCGCTGACATTTAGATGGATAATTATTCAGTAATGTAGTACTAGCCATCTTTTTTTTTTTGTGTGGGTTCATATAGCTACCAGATGGTGGTATACAAGACTTCCTTTTATATCACAGGTTTCAGGTTGTCCTTTTAAACCCACAATTTCTTTTCTCCTTCTGAAAAGACACTTTTATTTTAAGTGTTGTGGTGTTTTAATAGATTATGCATATCACCTGTAAGTGAGGTGTTAGAGTATAATCAATATTCTCTTTTTCTGTGACCAATATGTAAGAAAACAACAGAATAAAAATTATTACAAAATTAATGCCATTAGCTGTGAAAACTTATTTTGCCTTGTGTGAAATACACAAAGTAACATGCATCTATCTCGCTGAGAAGACAGACTGAAATTACTTGTCTTATGAACATGACTTTCTTTCGAATAACAGTGTGGAGGAGTGCCTCAAAAAAGACTAAATACTTACGGAATGCTAAGATTGTTCAAAAGTAACATTCATTTTAGGAGAAGACATGAACCAACCCAGTTATAAGATAGTGTGTCTTTATGATGTTGTCCTACATATGTCCTATTGGGCTGCCTGATAATTCATATATTGCCTAATTATCCAAAATCTCACAACCCATTTATGACATAAATTTCTAAAATAACAGAATACTAAATCTTCTCTAGTTTCTCATCATTGTTGCTTAACCTATTTTTAAGATTTATTTTAAATGGTTTTATTTTTATTCAAATCAATCCAGGGTTCTGCCGTTCCATAGTACTGGTCTAAAAGTAGTATCTGTTTGACAATTGATGACTTATTTAAATGCAAGTTCTACGAGTACTTAGATTTAAAATGAAATCTTTTGGAATCTTAAACTTTAGCTACTGTAGTGGAACAGCTTAAACTTTTGTAGCACGTTGTTATTCTGAGGTATTTCTAAATGTTTTACAAAATATTATAATTAAAAGTTAATTTATCCTTGAGTGCTGATACTTGTATGTCATAATTTAGATCTAGCAAGAAGAAATCAAAGTGGTTAATGCTTAGTGTGGCCTCTCTTTTTTAGTCTGAGACATATTACAGTGAAACGTGAAAAGCACCTCATTCCAGAGGGTCTGTTCTAGGATGGATGCATTTGTTAAGGCCATGGTAAAGACCTGTTGTGGTTTCCTCCAAATCTTTCACTGAGAAGTGAATTTCGCCTTACAGCAACAGCTGTTCAATAGGAAGCATTTGTAAGAATGTGTATGTGTCTGTTGGAGGGACAGTAGATAAGAACTAATGGAAAACATGTGAATTTCTTTGGCACCAGGAAAAAAAAAAAAGTCTGTCTTGGGTTTTGGCTAGGTGAGTATAGTCTGATTGGCTACAAGTACAGTGAAGTCTAAAGCTGAATTACTGGTATGCAATTCTAAGTCACTAATTGTCAAAAGCACTAATGATCGCGTTTAAGTGGAAAACTTATCAGAAAAAAAGAATGAATGCATGAATTATTCCTCTCCCCCTTCGTGTGTATGTATACACCTCCACTATTTTGTCTTTAATAAATATCAGATCCAAAAGAAATCCATTGCATATTGTCCAAAAAAGGGAGCTTTTACACTGCAGTAAAAAATGAGAGACTGAGTGTGTGTGTGACTGATACTGTTGAGGGGGGAAATCCTTAAGGTGGCAATTACAAAAAACCCACATTATATGATGTCTTCAACTTTGTCCACAACCAAAGAGAAATCATTTCTGTTATTTGGATGTGACCTCTTCGTTGCTGGGACCTAGACAGATACAACACTTGTAGCGTTGAAAGGTGACCATATAGATTGTGTGGAGCACAATACCATGAATAGTTATGGTCTCCATAGTTTCGGTAGATTCACGAAAGACTATTCTACTGTGGGATCCTATCAAATGTGACAGTATATCCTATTTTTTAAGGATTAGTTAGGAGGGATGCAGTACTTTTTTCTGCTAGTACATCACGGTCCTTATGTGCTAATTAGAGGTCAAGCAGAATTGACAAGCTTTAAAAACAATAGTAATTGATACACAAGATAAAATTTTAATGTGTTTTTGTTCTAATCTGATTTCTGTCTGAATTGTATAGGTTGTGATAAGTTGTGTAAATAGATATAAATTCAGAAAGTCTTTTCTGGTCAGAGGTGTATTGTTATACATAACAATATACATAATGAGGCCTTTGTAAATGCTGTTGAACATTCTCAAGTAGATAGCAGCCAAAGATGTTATTTCAGTGCAGCACTAACTTTCTTAATCTGATCAGCATCACTGAAAACGTCGCCCTGTCCACCTCCTTTGGGAGAGCAGTCTGTGTTAGATGCTTATCTTGGAATCATTTAAGAATCGTTATCATTTAAGAATGCCCAACCTACAGAAAGGCAGTCCACCACCACCACAGGTTTTATTAACAAATCCATGGGAATGGACTTTTGTGGTAATACCCTATTCCTGTTTCCTGATGGAAACATGCAACTGCTCAAAATATCAGTGCACTGAAATGTAGAACTATGACTCGCCATGCAGAATAATGGCAACTGGCATGTGATTTATCATGCCCCATCATATGATGAGCTAGAATATTATATTGTCAATATAGCATGTCAGAGCCTTTGGACGTAATTTGCAGTATCTCTTTGTAGTTGTTTACAAGATGGAATTGGGGGCCAGGCACTTTTTATTAAAGGAAAATGGAGGTTTCATTGCTCAGTCATTACAGTATTTTCATGATAATACTCTGTGCTAATATGCTGTATTTAGGCAGTTAATAGGATGAAAAGCTTGTAAGCAGAACACAGTAACTATGTGTCAGAATTATACTAACTTCCAGTTATTAATACTATAATCCCAAGGTTTCCACAAATATAAATGTAATGTGAATTGATGAGAGGTCAAATTACACAAGAGTAAATTATAGTGAATTTAGAGTGTTTCATTACAAGGGAATCTGTCCTGCTTCATGAGTGGGTTTTGTTTTTTTCTCTACCTAAAAGGTCATTGAACAGTCAAGGTTCATACTAACACCTTTGTCATGTGCTTCAACTGCTCAATATCTTATTTTCGTCTTTATTGTTTCTTTTCTTTCTTGTGAACCTCCTAGGAGATGGAGTTGAGCAGAACGATTCAGAAAGCGGATTATCCAGAAGAGGGCAGCCTCAAACAGAGGAGGATGCGTAAGTGTATTAAGTGCGTTGTGGGTGCAGTGCGGTGATTTTTACTTATGAAAGAGTAATATTTCATACAGAATTAAATTAATAGCAATTATTTTTTAATACTTCGAATTCCACGGGATTGGATATTCAAAGGCACCGAATGGCAGTTGTAGGTACAGATTAATGCAGGGTTTGCAATACAACTGTCCAGCCAGTTCTGTCTTGCACTGGTAGTGTGGGGCATATGACACTGCCAGTTACAGGAGTCACACTCGTAGTACTACACAATGCGGTATCGTAATTAATAGTTTAAATAAAGAAAGGTATGTTTTGCCTTTCCAGACTGTTCTGAAAGTGTACATTCCTTTACCATATTTTTGGAAACATTACCTGCCAAAGGTACAGGGACAGTAATGCAGGACCCTTTTTTATTAAAAACTAGCTGCAGATGGTTATGGTGAAACTGCATGTTTGCTTCATAAACTCTTGTAAAACTCTTGTCTTTTCTGACACAATCTTATTTCAAGCTATAAGCTTCCTGACATTAATGGACTTTGGGCAGTCCACAGTTAGTAAAGCACTTAAATAAGTGTTTCAGGTGAAGTATCTGATAAACTGCTTTCCTAAACTTGATAGATGTGAGGAAGGAGAAATGATAAAATGTGTTAGAAGTAAGGCTGCTGATGTCTCATTTTGTTAGTATTGCTTGATCTTTTCTGTACGAAAAACATTTTTAATTGCTTATAACATTGCCAAATCTCAGCTGAAAAGTGAACTGAAATTTTCTGTGCCAACAGTGAGATGTCAGGCTAAATGTGTTATCTATTTCAGCCAAGACAAACACATCTATCCCTAAGAGTTAAACAAAGGAAATATTTGTTTTGTCTATGATAGAACTTGGTGAAAAAGTGGAAAGCTGTGAATCTCTAAGTTAGGTGGTGTCAGGACGCTTTTCATCTTTATAGGAAGTTACCCAATCGTGGAAGTTATGAGGTTTTTTTAATATGGAAATTGTATATGCTCATTAAAACTACTTTGAGTTTAAGCTTTAGTCGAGCTAAAAATCTGTGAGTTTCCTTCCTCAATGAGCATGTTTGTACTTCTTGCTGCTAATAATATATTATCCTAGATAGTCCCCTGTCCATTTCCAACCTTTTTACTCAACTGAAATTTCATTCACCAAACAAGCTTGTGATCTCTTACTAGCAAATTTAAAAAAAAAAAAAAAAAAAAAAAATTCCTTATTCTCATTCTTCTTCAATACTGTCTACATTCTTGTTCTTGAAACCTTATTATCCTGTTGTGTTGTCCTGCCTTTTTAGTTGATGCTTCAACTTGTCCGCTGGTGCAACCTTGACATATATCTTTGAGATCTACACGAGAAAGTCTAATTCACAGCTCAGCATCAGCATGGCTATACCACATCTCTTCTTCTCTGCTTTACAACATTATATTTTTTTTTATCATTCTGTGTAATGTGTCTGTCCTGTATTTCGCTAAGGCCGGTGCCTGTGCATCCAATTCCAATTGCTATGTAAATTCTCCTGTCTGTAGGTCAGGCACACTTTCTCTCCAAAATCTGAGGTGCATTTCCTGTTACCCCAATTTGTCACCAAGAGCTCAGCTCTCAGTGTAATGCAAACCTCCATTGCCCACGTCCTCCTTTGTTGCGCAGCTTCTTTGTGCTTTCCTTGCGTTCCTGCTTCTGACAACAGGTCATACTGTAAGTCCTGTTGATATTGAAGGCAGAGCGCAGCTGCTGTGCTGCAGCTTGTGTTACTGGAAGAAGTATCACCATGCTAGCGCGGTATTCGTGCAGGCTAGTTAACCGACATTAAAGAGTTGGGGTTTTGTACTTGAGTGAGTTTCTTTCATCATATGCTTAAGTAGACATTGATTATTCTTCTTCTGTATTCTGTTGCATGTATTAAATATTTGTATCACAGTTGTACCTGGTGTCCCAGATGAAAATACCCTTGGGGCTAGATATGTTATGCATGCATTTCTTTTTTACTAACAAATAATATTTGTGACATTTATTCAACTAAATATTATGTTTCTTATGTTTGAAATTGTAGCTCTTCCTTTTGATTATGGCACTTGAACTCTCAATGTGTTTGTTGGGGTTTTTTTCTTGTAATGGATGCTTTCCCTCACCATTAGCTTGACGTTTCTTTGGAGTAGGACAGTAAGTATCTTCTGACTGATGGAGCTTGACAGGTAGTAGAATTGTTTGGATGGCACGTTAGATAGTAAAAAATAAAATCTTACAGTTATACCAGTGGAAAGCTGTAAACGGATTAATTGGGGGGTGTGTGGTTCAGTAAATCCCTTGGTCAACACATTAGACTCAGTTCTTAGTGATAGTAACCTTGAATTGCAGAACAATTTGAGTAATCATAGTCTTCATTGACACGTAAATGTTTCCATTCAATAATTCAGTATGTTTTTTAAAAATTGCAAGATTTGCAGAAGACTAGCAGTTAGTGACGTGCCAGTAAAACACATTTATAAACTAACACCTACACAGTAATATTTATGTGAACTTCCATACACTTTATTTTTACAGGTGGAAAATATGTTGTACAATACACTGACATTAGCATTTTCTTTTCTGCATAGCCTTTTGTTTCCACGTTGAAATACAACAGTGATAAGTTTTTCTCATACTGTAGTTCTGTTTTTAAATTTGGGGTTTCTTATAAGGATGATTCTCTTCTCCCTTCTATGGGAGGAAGCAGTAAATAGATTATTTCTGTTGTCTCCATTTGATTTGTGTGTTTAAATGGTTCAAAGAGAAAATAGCCTAAACACGCATTGCAGGATTTTTTTTCAATACATATTCAGTGCAAATCCTTAACCGTGCATTAAAGTCTGCCATTTAGATCTAATCTGATTGTATAGTATTTTAATTTTTATTGTAAAACCCATTAAACTTTGAAAGCTGACCATCTTTGCACTGGTAGTGAAATATATTTGTGGCTTAAAAGCGGAGATAGTGCAACAAAGCTGAACAAATAACATCATGCGATGTTGTTCCTGTTGGGCTCAATTTTAACTTCTCGTGTTTCCCATGGCTATAAGCAGTGTGGTACAGTCTTACAGTCTGTGGGTTTGGGGAACTCGTCCTCGTGATTAAATTCCTGTTCTTAGGAACAAATGGGTTAAATTCCTGTTTTTACCATTGTCTTCCTGCACAATCCTCTAATATTTCTGAACCTGACTTCCTATCCTTAAAATTAGGATATATGTATTTTTGGCAGTTTGCGTATAAATCCTAACCAAAGGCAAGTTATATTTGGTGTTATGTGACACAATCAGGTTGCACAGCCCATCTGTTCACAGCTTATCTAGATCCATGCTGATTACAAAGTGAAGAAACTCTGGGAAACATTGTAAACACTGATTTTCAGCAAGTGATGTGGCTAATTGAAATGGTTTTATTTTAACTTTTTTTGCAGGTTCATGGAATTGCAGTCCAAAGTGAAAAACTCATTGGTTAGAATTCTGAAAATAAGAGCAAATCTGACAAGCCTACAGGTCTGGTTTACACTGATTTGTTTTTTTAATCTGCTTTTAATATAGGTTTTGAAATAAAAATGAAAATCTTACACGTAACATTTGAGTTTTAAGAAATAGGGAAGCAAATAAAATTCTTGAAACTGGGCAGGTTTGACTTGGAAATCCAGAAAATGGAAAAAAAATCCCAGAATGTAGTAGATTTTTTTTTTTTTTTAAAGTAGAGGAATTGCTTTTCCAAGTACACCATTTTTAATTTGTATCACTCCTCATTTTGTACATGAATCAAAGCATATGAAGTAGTTATCAACTATTATTTATAACTTGAAATATGAATTATTACTGCATAGATTTTTATGTCCTTGAAGATTAAATATCCCTTTGTGTTGAAGTGATAGTACTATTTAATTTACCACTAATGTATCATCATTTAGTAGTCTGTTTAATACATGCTAAAATGCAAATCACTTTTCTGTTTTATTCACATTTTGATTCCTGAATAAATTTAGCACAAGGTTGGCTGCTGTATATCAATATCTGAGAAATAATTCAGTATACCAAAGTATTGTATTGATTTTTTTTTTTACTTGCGTATGTGGTCTGAGAATGTTTTATTTATGAAAAAGACTGATACTAATTTAAAATATTTTAATTGAAATTATTATTTTGAAAACTCTATTAGAAAATCCTTTATATTTCTCATGAGATTGATAGTGTATGTTTTTAGATCTACCATGAAATGCTGAGGAGCGTGTTCAATAGAATCTTAAATGCTTGTAGATTTCCATTTTACTAACATATTATAGCAAGCTTGTACATGTGCCAAGATTGCTTTTCTGCGGATCAAGTGTTAATCTGTTTAAACAGCTGAAGACTTACGAATGAAGCGTAAATAACAAGAGATTTTTAAGTAACACTTTCAAAGGCACCTGAATGCCATTTTCAAAAGTAGCATATGTTCTTACACCCTTAAACTTCTTAGTCCCGCTGACTTTCTGTGAGCTGGAGTTTCACGCATCATTTACAGGCTATGAAAAATTTCCAAAAGCCCTTTCTTTCGGATGTTTTTAATAAGTTGTAGATGTCGAAGTAGGTAGTTTGGGAATGAGATTTAACAATGCCTTTAATTATGTTTTTTTTTCCAGGCTTTAGAGGGCAGTAGAGAGCTTGAA
The DNA here is from genome assembly GCA_008711295.1 of Anarhynchus alexandrinus. Lineage (NCBI taxonomy): Eukaryota > Metazoa > Chordata > Aves > Charadriiformes > Charadriidae > Anarhynchus > Anarhynchus alexandrinus. Next base: position 1,085,709 of record VUYV01000272.1, read on the forward strand.
AATATTATTGGTGTCTCTGACTTGTCTTGCATCTTGAGTGCTGAAGTGCAGAAAACCCAAGTGCTAAGTAAGGAGGATTTTCAATAATATTTATCCCCTTTATAACAATTTAACAATGATCGCTCCAAACGTTTCCTAGAGTCATACCCTGCTCTGTGCTACCATGGAGCGTTATACCTCAGGACTCTGACGTGTGAGTTCTTTTGGTCAGGACAAATGCACCTTAAATGTCCTTGTGCATCCAACCGGGGGCATAAAAGAAAGACAACCCCATCGGCCCACTCTTCTAACTCACAGGCACAGATGGGGAGGAAAAACCTGCAAGAGCAACACCTTTTCTTATGTAAATAGTTAGATACTTAGTGGGTAGTTAGCTAGTGATTAGGCTAAACGTTTGCACTTTGATTGCATTGCCTTTCTTCTCTTTTTGCAAGGAAGTTGTTTTGTTTGTTTGCCTGTTAGGAGGATTAGGCCAAACATAGGTTTCCAGGCTTTAAAAATTGCTATTCATGTGTCTTTAAATGATGGACATACCAGATGCTTATTGTGTTGGGATAAAGGCACTTTACAGATGGCACATCTGTAATACTTTTCCAAAGGAACCCAGAAAGCCAAAGATTCTCATTTATATGTGCCCATTTTTAGGAGACTTTTTATCCTTCCTTCAAATCAGAGGTTCTTGGGACATGTGAATCCTCAGTAGCGAAAAGTGCATTCATACTTCTCTTCCCAACTGCCTCTGCAACTAGAAGGGGAGTATGTGATGGGCAAATATTCTAATGCAAAAAAACCTTATGTTATGGATAATTGCAGAAAAAAAAAATTAAAAGCTATTTGCTTTCAGGGGGAAGAAATAAAGATCTCCCTTACCAGGTCATTCATTTGAGAGTTAAAAGTGGTGAAAGGTAACTGTAGGCACCAAAGGGGCCCCGGTCTTTCTGCTTCAGAACAGTTTGTTCATTTGTTTTCACAATAGCAACACCTTTTACCTGTACCCACATGACATGTTTATGGTACAGGTGTGTGTCTAAGACTGCGTTTACGTACCACTACTTCTCCTCAAAGTTTTGCATCTATAACATTGTTCTTGTAGGCTTTTTGTACCAACCTCTGATAATCTAGTTTCCAGCTGACCAGGGAATATGAAAAACATATGCATATACATAGTCCCTGTGTCCAGTCTCTGGACAAGCATGTAAAGATGATAAAACAGTTTCTTAACCTGCAGCAAATGTGATGTTTTGCCGGTACGCATTATTCTACAATCTGTCTGGTTGCTTTGTTTTCTGCAGAGTGTAAAAACACTGGAACTAGCTCTAGGAAAGCAAAACCTAGGGTGACTGGGACTGCTGCTTTTTCTGCAGTTGGAAACAGGTGGACAGTAACGCCACAGGTGCTAGAGAATTTTTGTTACCAAAGAAGAGCACTGAAACTCTTCTAAGGCATTAGGTGCATGCACCCCAGCAGTGGAATTTATGCACCATGCAATTCCAGCAGCTACTGTTGTTTAAATTACCATTTCTTTCCTGACTTGTATTCCAGTGCTCATTCAGTTTTCATTTTGCATGTGTATACACTGTACTAGTTCCCACTGTAATGCATATAACCAGATGCTTTCTTATACAAACCAAAGTTTTCTGAAAATAGTCTGTGTTTACATTACTACCCTACACTGTGGATAGGGCAGTAAGACTGCGTATCCAGGAGAAGGTTGTAAATGAGATGTCAGACCTATTGTTGACACTTTCTGTTACGTCCACTCTTTCTGTTTCCTTCTTGTTGCCTTCAAAATGGGAATCATCTTTTCCCCCCCATCTCTGAATTAGGAACAAAGCACCATGTCAGCACTAGAAGACAAAAATGGGAACAAAATGTGGTATGAAGCTTGTACGCACAAGTTCTCAAAATTCTATTCATTTTGAAAATGTTTTGTCAATTTTTTTGACCACAATACATAGATAAGGGGGAGGGGGTTTGTCATCGCTTGAAGAAAAATACAGATGCTTTGAAAGTGAAAAAATGCAGCATAGGTATTATTTTCTTTGAAATCTCTAGGGCAACGTTTATTGATTTCATATTTATTTATTTATTTATTTGACTAGTGAGTCAAGCAAAAGAACTGCAGCTCTTGAAAAGAAACAATGGAAAACCTCCTGCCCGAGGTAAGAAACTTTTTATAACTCCTGTGTGACAGATGTTTTGATGATTCCTTTTAATTGATTCCTTCTTAGTTCTTTCCACTTGAAATAAGTTGGGTAACCTCTAGTATGTGAAAATGATGATAATCGGGTATGTTTGTTGCAAGCATGCAGGCTAGCACTACTCACATATAAGTTTCATCTTTTCAGCTATTTTCATTGTATTGGGTATTTCTCCATCAAAGCGTGCAAGGAGAAGAAATCATTAATGGTCTTGCACTTGAGGCACGGTCAGAGTTTACATGCCTTCTGTGTACGCCGGTTACCCTCATTCTACCTCGCTCTCCTCCCTCCCCCTGCATTTTCAGTGTATAAACCAAGTAGCATAGTCTTTGCAGCAAAACCTTTTTCACCTTATATGTATTGTGAGGTATTTAGCACACTCCAGGGGACTGTCAAATCCTAACTATTAGGTTTCTTCATAACCAGTGCTGTGAAAATATTTGAAGTTGGTGGCATTTAATATAGTGTGACCCACACAGCCACTTTAGTGCCCTGCCTAGCTGGGAAGGTGTGGGGGGGGATACACACAAGATTTTTTTTTTTTCCTCACACCCAGTAAAATCAACAAACATCCACCACTGATATTCTGATATTTCTGTTATCTTCACGCATTCTATCTTCAAAAAGGGTAAAACCAGAATCAAAATGGGTGACGGCATCTCTACTGCTCTTTCTGCCAGCTTTCCCGACCAGCACGACTGCTTCACATCACAAGCAGCCCCTTTGGTTGTATCTGCTCTTCCACAGGCCTAAATTCTTTCTGCTGCGGAGAATTCTCTTAAAGGAAAGAAAATTGATCAAACTTAAGTTTCCTTGGCTCCAGCAGATTACCATAAAATGAAAAGGAGTGGCATCACTTTCTAAGGAATTTGGCTCATTTGTGCGATCTGCTGTTTCTGTTTTACAGCTCCCTGTGCCTTTCTGTTCAAATGATCACAGCCCTTCTCCGGCACTGAGAATGGGGAGCGCCATGGGGCATTGCAGATTTAAATAGTCATGGCTTCCTTTGTGCACTGCTTTTTGATGGTCACCAGTATATACGCTTAGAGTTCCGTCTTTGCTCTAGAAACTAGCCCCTAATGCTAAACATATAGGCAGACTTGTTCGATGAGAAATATTTCGTGAAAGTAGGATGGAAAATAGAATTATGAGTTTAAGTTGACCGATGCCAGTTTTGCTTTAATAAAGAATAAATTCAATTTTGCAGTCTTGAAAATACAGTAGTAGGAGAAGTGAAGGAGTATGTAATAAAAGGAAAGCACTCAGAGATGTTTTACTTTGCCTTTTAGTTTTGGATGTGGTTTTTCATAATTATTTTTAATTAGTTATGCTTATGACTGTTCTGTGGCTTGATACAGATGGAATGTCACATTATCATCACATGGTGAGGCATGAAATTTATTTACTTTACATAAACAACCTCAACTTAAAACAACTTAATACAAAACATTCCTTGCTCAATGGGCAGCATTATGTAGGACTCAGTATATCATTTTGTGTGACCAGCATAAAAAATGGCATCATTGTTTGTCCATGACTAGCATTTACAGTAAACAAAATGTTTTTGAATAGAATGTAAGCAAACTGTAAAGCAACTGCCAAGAGATGAAATCTAGTCAGTATGTTGCAGTCTGAAACATGCTTTATGTGTGTTGAGAACAAATGTGTAGGTTGCGATATGCATATTTTAAAGGAAGATTTAATAGGTTCAGAGTTTCGAGGAGTGAAGATAACATTCTAAATGGGAAAGTTACTTAAGCTGGTTATTACAAATTATACTATTACTTTGCTTGCCAAAAAGAAAAACACGGACACAAACCACGTCCGTGACTCTGTAAGTAAGAAACAACAAGAGAGTGTTATAGAAGATCAAATACTTGCAGTGTTAAGGAAGACTGTTTTCAGAGTGCATCTTGTAATAAAATGAAAAATACTTTTCTGCATTGTTGTTCATCCTGCCAAGCCCATGGGCAAATACGATCACCCCTATTGAGTTTAGTTCTAAACATTCCTAACTTTCATATTGTCTTTAATACAAGTGACTGAGGTTTGCACTCTTTGCAACAGTAGTGGTAGCTTTCCAAAAGACTAGACTAGGGTTAACGAGATAGATTTTTCATTTAACACCATTTGAAATGAGTAATGGAAGCAAAGCTGGAGAGATGAGGGACCAAGTAATACTGAGTTCCCACTCGCCTGTTCAATTTTTTGAAAACTACGTGTATGTGGTGAAACATAAAACCCTGTTTCAGAAACACTGCAAAATATAGATGCCTCCTTAAGAAGCAGAGTTCCTTCTCAAAACAGATGAAATGGTAAGAATACAAGATTCCACTGTTTATCCAAATTCATGTCAGTTTGAGTTTGGCCTTTGTACTGGGTCGTTGTGTACAAGCAACTAAATAGCTTGGCTCTGGACTGCCGGTGGGCTGTTGTGAGTGAGCGTATATCAAGTTTACAATATATTTCGACCTTATTCTCAAATAAAGTAGAATACATTTGTTGAACTTTAGACATACTTGGTTGTCTCTCTCCGACCTATCTTTCCTCCTCCTCCTCTTTTGGAATCTTTCCGGGGAGGGAGGGGGGAGTGAAGGGGAATACGTCAGACTTCAGATGTGTATTTTCAGGAAAATATCTGTGGATTTTTCTGACTGTAAAAACCCTAACCTAAAAAACATAGGGTTTTTTCTCAGCCCAACTTTGTATCGACTTGCAGGGAAAAACATGTCATTATACCTTTTGTAGGAAAAGTAAGTCTCGTGAACCGGCTAAGCAGAAATTTATTAAGTCAACTGAATGAGTTCACAAGTAAATTTTTTCAGAAACTGAGTTTCTTTCCACAGTTTCCATTCCTTGAGAGCAAACGGAACAAATACCATGATTGCCTTTGCTTACAGCAAACACTCACTTTTCAGGGAAGTGATGAGATGGATGCAGGGGTTGGACCTAAGTATTGGGAAAGACCAGACAACAAATCTGTAGGCCTCTTTCGTAAGAACTGATACATGAGCTGACTGTGAGGATGAACAATGTGCTCTTGTTTGTGCAAGCCCTACTTCTAGGCATTTGTGATAGAGGCTTTCCTGAGGTTCAGTTCTTCCACGGTTTTAATCTGTTTGGAAAGAGCTGCTAATGCTGACACAAACAGCAGTTCCTTAGTTCTACTAAAGTCCTTTCGGTTAAACCTTAGGCTTCTTTCCAACAAGAGTTTGACAAGAGCTCTCCAGCAGCCTTTTTGTGGTGTGCATCATCTCTAATAGCAACAAAGATGATGCTGAAGGACTTTTTTTTCAAATAGATTATTATTAGATGGAAACTTAGAACTTGTGTTTGCGAACGATATGCTTACTTCGGTTCTTAGCACGAAAGGTCAGTTTTGGTGTTTTGCCACACATCAGAAATGTCTGCTCAGAGTTAATGTCCCTACACAGTGTTTAGAAGAGAGATGATGGTCATCGCTGCTCTTTCACTTAAGTCCTGCAGACAACCAAGATAGGAGTTGCCCTCTTGGCCTACTCAGAAAGGCTGTGAAACTAAGACAGAAATTGAATTAAGAATTAATATTTTCTGAAAGTCTGAAAATAAACTCTTAAAGGCTGGTATCCAATTGCACTCAACCCAGAACCAGAAAGCCGGGATGCCCAAGGCTGAGGAGGCCAGAACTGACGCTTACGCAGACTAGATGTGTAGTGCAGCTGCAGTACAGAGTGCATACCCACCTTCACCACGGGACAGAGAACCCTTAGGCCAAGAGTCTTCTTGTGGCCAGAGGTGGCGCGAAGGGGCTGCAGTCGGGCAGTCCTTTGCAGGATTTCCTCTAGCAGAGCGGTCACCATGACTGGCACAGCTTATGTCCTTAAGGTGCAGGTGAATGGCAGAGAGTAAAGAGAGAGGTTGTGCAGAGGCACTGTGCACATTCCCAGCTGGGAGGTGATTCCTCGGAGCTGAAACCAGCCGATGGAAATGAGTGTACCCTTTCAGCGGTGTGTCCTATGTCATCGGTGAGACAGCCTCAAGGAATCCCAACTGTGTTTGTGTGGTGCGAGAGGGAGCCTGGCCTTGTTCATCTGCTCTTCCGTGTGGAAGATCTATCTGTATTTCTGCTCATAAGGACTTTTCTACAAGTAGATGTGGGGAAAAGTTAATCTCAGTTATGTTTTCAAGTTATACCTCAGTGTGAGACCTTGTAAATGGGACTGCATTAGGCAAAACCGAATTAAAACTGCTTTGGTGCTGAACGTGTGAGTGTGTGTGTGCGCACAAGGACTCGGTGCAACTCATCGGTTTTGCTTACTCAAAAGTTATTTTGAATATTCCCAAGCAGGGAACATTCTGCCCTCCTGCCCTGACAATCAAAACTATTTGTGAGATTGCCCCGGAGGGCACCTGGAGGAGGAGTGTGTTGTATTCCAATTTGTACGGTGTGGGTTGTTGCTCAGGCTAAATTTGACCATATGTCATCTTTTAGTTTGTAACCGTGCAAAGCCCTTTACAGTCTAGTTGAGGTAACAAAACCCCCTTAGCCTGGTACCCAAAATCTGCAATGCGAGTGATTTTTCCTGGGACGAGAATGCTACTGAAAGGTAAAGGAGCTGGCGGACAGGTCTCTGTGTGCCCCCCAAATGCTGCGCTCTTCCCCAGCAGGTGATGGGTCTGTTGGATTGTACCTGCCGCACCTTAGGAGTGCGTATTTCCAAATACAGCCTGAGAGTTGAGAATTGTCTGGGTCTGAGGTCACTGACATGATAAGCTTTTTGGATAGAAGGAAGGGGGCAAATTACAAACCTCTCCGATGATTTAACATCCTCTGCTATGTAGATGAAATATTAAGCTATTAACTTTTGTGGCAGATACAGAAATGCACATGAGACATATGACTATAGGCCTCAGACATATATACATATAGAACTGTCAACCTGCATTTTATATTTAGGTGTCAGCCATATTTATTCATGAATTTCACACTTGTGTTTATACTCTATTTTCCTATGTACCTTTTTACGGACGCGATAGCTATTAATTTTTGATTCTAGCGGATCTAGACTTTCGAGTATTAAGCTTAATGAAAAATTAAAAAGAATTGTAGTTCTTTCAACAGCTACATGTAGCAGCTCCTACATGAGAATAAATACTCCTTTCTCCCATGAATATAATTATTTTAAATAAAAAAGAAAAGAAACATTAGTTTGGACTCACTTAGTAGCAATTATATGTTTAAGAGGTGTAAATAACTTGCTATCCAGACATTACAAATATCCAGGTGCTCTGTATGTGCTGATGACAACAAAATTGAAAAGAAAGACTGTAATAATTCTGACTGGTTTTCTCTGCAGAAGATATTGATTATTTGTGTGTGGTGAGAGATTTGGAAAATTCAATTAAAGGAGTTGTGCAAAGGTTTCATAAATTTTCCTTGTACAGCGTGTACACAGACATTGTTGCGTATTAAATCAATGCAGCACTTCACAATATATTTTCTTTGAAACATAAAAATAAATAACATTTAAACAGTTCTGCTTACTACAGAAACAAATTTTATTTTCTGTGAAGCATTTAGTCATGTGCTATCACTGACTCATACACATTTGCCAGCTGTAACAAATTTTATAGACGTTTCCTCCAGAGACATAGCTCATATACTATGAATTTTTAAATGAGCAAATGGTGAAGAAGGGATGTCAGCAATATAAAAATTGATCAGTTAAAAGATAAAAGCATAAGTAAAGAGATTTGTATGGTAGTCTTAATAGGTTTTATTAAATAAAAATACTATAAAAAGACAGTAATGAATAGACTGAAGGTTTTAACTGTGGTTGAGGTGGAGAAAAATTATTCTGGCACATTTAGTAGAAGATTGGTTTTATATCACCTGACAGGTGAACATTTTTTTTCTCTCTGCTTTTTAGATCTGTAAATGTTTTAGAGCAGTCAAACTTGCGAAAGAATGGCGGTGGAAGTAGGAGAGGAAAAGAAACTTGGGAAGATTCTGCCCTTTTAATGCTTTTGTGGGCCGGGGACAGGAGACGCCACGGCAAAGGGCAGAAAGGCTTCTACCAACCCTCCTGCACCCGGGTGAGGTTTCTGGTGCCTCTCCAGCTGCTGCCTTACCCTGTGCACCCCTAAAACACTGAGCTGGTGGGAGGAGAGCGAGGGCGGGCTGGTGCTGAGCCCAGGTAGTGCTTGTGCCGCAGTCAGCCGCAGCCCAGACGCCTTTCTGGTCGCCTCCACAGACCCCTTCCTTTCCTAGCTGCTCTGGCCACAACGGATTTTCACACAAGTTTTGCTACTGTTCACCTTGTTTTTATGTAGTTTAACTTACTTAGGATTTCTGCATATAAAAAAATCAAGAGAGAAAAGGGTTGTTAAAGGGGTTTTTGTCTGTTTTGTTGGGTTTTTTTAAAAGCAACTCATTGTCTTCATTAGCTCATACATAAAACCAAACCAAAACAAAACCCAAAAAAGCTTAAACTGCTACAAGCAGCATTGGATGTTTTTTGAGCATGAGTAGTAAATCGCATTATTTGGTTATTCTAATATCTAAATCTTAATGCCATCTGTATAAATATTACTATAAATAGGGCTGTTTTGTCAAAATGTGCTGTCATGGTGTATGTTTGGAAAGGAAGTTGAATTAATGATGTTTTATATGAATCTGGGCAGTTTGCCTTTGTTTAAGACAGCTCCTCAGAGTTAAGTGCAGATCGTGGCAAGGTCGCTTTGGCGTGTGTGGGTTCTTTAAGTACTGCATAGTCAGAATGCTGCAATCGGCGATTAAAAGGTTCATAAAGACTGAATTAGGAAATTGCACTTAGCACAAAGAAACCAAAGAATAGCGACATGTCATTAAATATCAGTCTTTTTCTCTTACTTGTCATACAAGGCTGGACAGTTTCCTATTTTAAGCAATAATTAGTGGTAGGTTTTTGATGGTAATCTGTGTAAACAAATGGTGTTTATTAGGTATAATGCTGACAAGTTGTACCTGAGGGGAAGATTACTTTTATGGAGTAACCTTATTAAGACCTATCTTAGGATAGAATTTCGGGCTCAGTCTGCGTCAGCTCCAGGTAACGTCACTGGTACCTCATGTCAGCTCCACGGGCAGGTCTCCTGCGTCACATCACGTACAGGGAGCGTGTGACACCTGAGGAATCACAGCATGCCACATGAGGAGAACAGAGGAACTGAGGAGAATCTTCCCCACCACCCCCTGGGTCTTTGGTGGCTTTGATGCCTCTCTCCGTGTAGGTTTATCTGCAGCCCCTTTCCTCATAGTAGGAGTCTTTTTAGCTGTAAGCTGCTGTAAATATCTGTTTGTTGTTCTCAGTATGTTTAATAGAAAGCGAAGAATTCTGAATTCTCTCTTCACCCTTTTGTGGTGGTGGGATCAAAATGCAATATGAACCATCAGCAGACACTAAGGGTGCTGAGCCCAGAGCTGATCATCTGCTGCAGAAAGCCATTTGGAAATCTCGGCACTCGGATGCACCTGCTTCCAGACCCTTTCCCCGTATGTTCTCATTCCCGGAGTTCCTTTCTACCCTTGCACACTTTTCCCCTACTTCTTCCAGCCATCTGCTCAGCCCTTCGCCACGGCCCTGCCCTCCGTGAGGAAGGGGCCCAGGTGTGGTAGCATCTCTTTTTGCTGTCTTGCACCCCAAGAGGACTCGGGGTGGCTGTTCCTCTCATGCTGTCCTTGACTGGATTCTGCTGAATCTGCTGATACGGTCATTTATTCTTTTATTATTAACAGCAAAAAAGAAGGACCAGCTTCTAATACTCGTAACGCATTCTGCTTTGTCATTGTTGGTAATGATGTAGGACGTGTGCATACACTCAGAAGTAATTAGGACAGTCTCCTAAATTACTGTTGAGACACTGTAGCTGTTTGAAGTGAAAGGGGTTCTGTTAACCACTGCAGTAACTTATTTCGCTCATATTTGGGTGGGATTTTCACAAATTCTGTAAAAACCATTGTTGTGTTCATCAAAACTGGGTTTCCTCCCCCACAGCGTTCGTTCAGACCGGCAGCAGCTCTGCGTTCCTGAAGTCGCTCCTTGACTGAGGTAAGCAGCCCCTCGCTGCTGCGTGCCTTCCCCAGCCGCCACGCACGGGCAGTGTAATCTTAAGGACTCAGGTACTTAATTTTCAAACGTTTGCAGAATGATGGAGTATGTAGGCCGGCAGTCAAGACTAACAGCTTGATGGGCAAACAGTTGCTACTCTGCGTGTGGTATTTCCCGTTACTGGTTTGTTAAGCAAAATGACATACTGAATCTGTAGAAACTTGTCCCACTCTGAAACATCCCAACAGCATTTCTCCTCATTAGCACTGTCAGTTTCTAACTGGATGTTTTTTCAAGAATGGCAATTCAGCTGTAATACATGGAATGAAAGCAAGAAATTTTGTGTACTTCAGATTATACCTTCTGAAATGCCAGGAGTGATGCCCCGGAACTCGCCAAGGAGGCTGCCTGCTGCAGCCCCGCGGTGCTGTTGATGGCAGGGGTTCGTCACTGCCTGGGCTCAGGCTTTGCTTTCCCACAAAGCTGCTGCCTGCGCCCTTCTTCACTGAGCTCTGGATGCACAGGCAGACTCTGCTGCTCACTCCTGGCGGGCCGTACGCAGCCAGCCAGCACAGCTCAGCCAGGGGCCTCCAAACCGTGCACTTTGCCGAGAGAGGCCAGTGGGCTGCAGGGCAGATGGGCTGGTGGAAGCAACAGCAGCCCCCTTCCAACCACCTCCTTCTCCAGGAGCATCTCGCCCTCCTCTTCCATCTCTGCCCGTGCACCTCAGCCAGGCTGGGCTTGCTGCCCATCCATCCGCCGCATCAACTTTCTTAGCACTCCCAGAGCAGAAACCATAAACCAATATACTAACAGACACCCCAAGACATGGTTAATGGGGTTTTTGTTTCTTCCCCCTTTGGCTACTGGTCTTTGTACTGGTGTTGTAAGCAAGAGTCCAGTTAGTGAGGGACCTTTGTCTATCACCGCATGTTACCTGGGCATGACAAAACTGGTTGCTTGTATCTTTCATAAAGTCTGGTGAGACAAAGAAGTCTCTAAAGATGCGAATGTCTGCAGATCATATCAATTCCCTGTGTCGTGTGAGAACCTCTCTCCTTTGGCAAGTTAAAGTATTCTGTTCTGTAATCCAGGAATGTGGAAAAGTAGATGTAGAGGGTTTATGTGCTGTATAATGGAGTTAGTGCAGGGCTGAGCTCAGACACCTGCATTTTGCTTCTCAATGAAGGTTAAATTTTATTTTGTAATCACAAGTAACCTAGTAGCAAAAAATAAGCTTTCAAACCCTGCTTGTCCACAAGCTAACGTTACCCTCCTATTTATTAGCTGCATCTGCCAGAGATACTTTCTAGTCCTTACTCCTTCCAAACCAGCTACCGCACCAAAGGCTGGGAACAGAGTAATAGAGGGATGGAAACCAGTGCAGGAGATCCGAGCATCCTGCTTAGCAGCTCATTTTCACCATTCTGCATAATTTCAGAGTCCTACAGAATGCAGACAGCGACCGTTCTATAGTACAATAACCAGTTTAAGTCAAGTCTTACACTGGCTCATTTGCTTCAGCTAAACTCATCCTGACCACAACTACAGAGCTTCAATTTGACATTAGCTCAGAGGATGCTCACATCTCTACTATTCCATGGTATCGTCAGTGAATATTGTGTTTGCACTTTATGGCCAAAAAAGAGACACATTTACTTTTTCTGGTTCTCTCTATCCCTTCCCAAGTGTGACCAACACTGTAAAGCCCTTTGCTTTCTTATTGTTTAAAAAAAATATAGTTGTGATGACAGCCAAGTGATCTTCTAGCAATTATTTCTCAACTTTTTCTACAGATAAAAACTACAGCATTTCCTTAAAACATCTTACAGTGTTACTGCAGTTCAAGGGAGACTGCCTGTTGCTCTGCATTGCCTTAGAATATGTCTGTGTCTGTATTTTTTAATGCAGTGAGACGAGTACTGGACATACGACAGACATACAGTTCTGACCAGATCACATGAACGATGATGCTGTTGTCTAATTGCTATTTATTTTAGTCATTCCTTATCTCCACACAGGCATTATGTGAAAAATGCATTCCGCATCAACCCAAAGTTCTACATCTGCTTGACTGTACTTAAAAGGCGAGAAGAAATGCCTGTAAACCTATCTCCCCAGCAAATACCAGTTCGGGATGGCTCGTTGCGCTAGGCAGGTGCACATCTAGATAAAATTTCTGGCATCTATTTAAACTGAACAATGTGCACAACCAGATAATCTCAATGCAAATAATACAGCACGGGCGCTTTATGCAAGCGTGTGTGCAAAATGCTGATTTAGGTTTGCTACTGCGTGGAAAATGAACTGTATTTTCTGTATGTTCTTACTGTAAATACATAATTATGCTGCGTTGTGTGTTGGTTTGTTTTTTGTTTTTTTAAAAAGGCAATATAACCCCCCCCACCCCCCTCCAAGAATGGGGTGAGAAGCAACTATGTTAAAAGCTGAGCTTTGGGTGCCAGGCCTCCCCTGGGAAATGGTCGCTTCCTGCCAGGGTGAGTTGAGGGGTCACATGCTCATTTAGTCAATTCATAATCCCCCCAAAATCTAGCAAAACGTGACTTAAATGACTGCATACAGTTTTGCAAGAGCCTGCCTAAAAATTTATGACTTTTTCTAATGATGATTGGGCTCCAAAGATAGAGGATGCTCTATTGTGTTAGGAATTGTTCTGAGTGCTGAACGTGCACAAGCTGTTCACAAACAACAGTGTCGCTGGCTGTGGCTGCCACCATCGAGGACCTGTTTGCCACCTGCAAAGATGTTTCCTCTAAAATCAACCCAAGCCCCACTCTTTAACAGTATTGGCTTCAAGCCCGCAGCGTTAAAACACACAGCTCTAATAACATTTACTTTTTAGCTCAACATTCTAATTTAGTTTTGGTATTTAATGGTACATGGGGTGAGCTGTTAGAGCAGTTTCTTCTCGTTCATTATCCTCACACCCACCTCGAATACCCTTGTCTCAACCCCGTGCGTAAGCTGCAGCCTCTCTCATGTTAAAAGAAGGAAGGAGAATGATTTTTTTTTTTCCTAGAGAGAGAACATTAAAAAAATGCACACAATTGAATGGCATTTCTACCACTGCAAAGTACCACTAGTGAAACAGATAAACAGATTTTTACAACTAAAATTCTGAGAACCAAAATGATATGTTCTGTATATACTCAAACTTTAGGAGTTTTTCATTAATAAAAATGTTTTTCCACTTGAATACCTGTGCAGTCTGATTGGAAAAGATATTTGTAATTGAAGAGAACTGTATCAGTTACTCTTTAATTTCTGCACCCTTCTCCTTTAAGCTTTCTGTGCAGTTGGTGCATCGCTGTTTGTACAAGCCTCACCAGCTGATTGCTTTGTATGACACCGGAAGGTTCGCCTGAACCAGTAATAGTTTGTATAACCCGATTGTAACCACTGTAGCTGGAAATTAAATAATTATTGATCTGAAAAGAGTCTGTAGCTGAACTGTATGCCAGTCTGAATCACGCTGCTCAGCGTAGTCTTAGAAGAACAAAATAAAACTTGTAATGAAAATAACAGTAAAGGTGATGATGGACAAGAAGAAGTTACAGCAGTAACTTACACCATGGCAATTATTAAATACTATGAAATACCATTTCATCATTATTTAGGGAAATTACAAAGTTATATACTAAGGTTCTGCTGCAAATACTCCTCATACATACCGTAGCTGTTTAGGCAGTTACTGATTCGTTGACCTCTTGCTGTACTGGGCTTTTGCCTTTCAGAAACAGCTGGGGCTGTTAAGAACCATTTCCAGTTCCCCACAAGGTGGATCGTATGACTCTCACTTTATCACCCCTGGAGGCCATCTCAAGGACAAAGACAAGAGATACACTCAAAACTAATGTTTTTCTATGGGGGGGAAGGATCGCACCATGATATGGTGATGAACACAAGAGAACAGGCTCATTAGAACCTGAAGTTGTCCTGAGTCCTTCCACCTTAATTTGCTCTTTCAGACATTCATTATTTCCTAGGAAGCAGACGTTCTTCAAGCTGCCTGAGCGCTTGGCAGTCTCTCACCCAGCCATGCCTGGAGGGAACGCTGTGGTTTTTAGCTTTCGCAGCCTCTGGAGACAAAGATTCCTATTTCTGCGTCCTGATACACATCAACACCACTCAGCCTACGCTTCTAAAAGGAAAGGCTGTGCTGTGGGCAGAGCTCTTGCATGCCATGGTTAGTCACACCCTCGGAAAAATTCTAAATACTTGTGAAAATATTTAAGTTTTGTTGCTTTATAGTGAACTGTAACAGTGTAGGTAAACTGCCAAACTGTACTCACCCCAATAACCTTACAGTTGCTATTCAAACACACCTTTTTTATTTTGTCTTCACTGCCATGGGTATAATGTTGGCCGTGGTTACTTTTTCCACAACAAATAAAGCTGGAAAAACAGAATAAATGCACTCAGCCCGTAGCCACTTCATTTGCAGTATTCATAACTCACACAGTTGGAAGTTCCCAGAACAGCTGATTCACACACTCACAACCGACGCTGCAGCGACAGCCCCAGAATGTGCCAATGTCAGTGACAGGGCGGTATGTGACAGAGCCCGCGGAGAAGCTTTAAACAACGAGGGGTTTGGTTTGGTTTTTTTTTTTTTAAATATATATAGCATCAGAGCAGAATTAAGAAAAAGGATAGACTGATTCCCAATTAAACTATACTACCATGACTTGCTTTATGATTTATTTTCTTACTCCATGCTTTGTTATGTATATAATTATTCTGTCAATTTGTATTCTCTGAACTATTGGCAATTTAATGCATGCAGAGGCAGAAACTGCAGAGTTTAGTTCAGTTTACATCTGCAAATTACTATGCAATAAGAGGTGCTTTTTCTCGGGGATTTTGTTGTTTGCTTTTTATTTTAAAGAGCCTAGTGCCTGCACTGCAGTACCTCAGCTATTACTTCAGTAAAACCAAGGATTTTTTGGCTTTTCAGTCCTGTCAGAAACAGTGGAGGGTTCTAAGACTACAAGTGTTAAAACCAAGTCAGAGCTGCTGCCCTACAGCGAAGAAAGCAATGTACTCCAACCTGCCACGGACACAAGAACCTTCCCCTTTCCAAACATCAGAGCCTCTACTTCTGTGCCCAGCACTAAATTTGGTGCACCTCTGTGGCTTATGTGATTCTTCAGCATTCTGAAAGTACTGGGAATGTGGAAAATAACACACAAAACAAAACAACACAACACAACCCAAAGCCTGTGGGTGAAGCTGCTACAGAATTGCTGGCTGGCTGTGCTACAGACCATGGGTCCAGCTGGTAGCTGAGGATATATATCTCCGGCCAGTGACACTGCTGGAAGGTGGAGTTTTGTTCCCTACAACATCAGCTGAAGAACCAAGTGCCTGCTGAGATGACAGCACCCGCAGAGTGCCACACGCTGACACGGTCTCGTGCAACAGCCTGGCTGGATGGCCGTGGGCTATACGAAACGACTACGCAACAGTTTGTGTCATAGAAAGTTCAGCAAGACAACTTAAGAGCTACCAGTAACAAGTTTCTACTTAACCTGCACTACTTCGCTTGCTCACGCTTTTTATGCTGGGAAACACTTAAACTTAACGCTACCAGCACAGCTTGCTGTTTTGCTAATACAACTAGGGTATAGTAGCATCAATTCAAAATTTGGTCCTTTATTAGGTATATAGAAGTTTACAAATGGTAACAAAAAAGTATTACACCTCTGAAGAAAACACACCAAATCACATTTCCGAGGGCTCTTCAAAATTCTTCTCCTTTAAAACAGTCTGATTATTTTGTGTTTAAAATGCATAACGCGTTTCCTGATTTTCCTTTGGTTACAGGAATTGTATTACATCACAAACACATTCACCTGCAATGCCAGACCGTTCACTGAAAATACTCTGTCCTTTCACAGTTTAGTCCTTTATTAACTGATTTTCTTCTGACTTCTACTATTCTTTGAGTCCCAGAGTATAACAACATTAAAATACACCAAAAATAATAAAAAGTGTAAACAGGAAATAATGGACACGGATACAGGGAATAAGTCCGGTAACCTCTGTGGAGGAGACGCTGCAGCGCTCGCTAGAGACAGGACGCCCATCAGGGTTATGGAAAGAAGAAACTGTAAGATAAGGAATGATATATTAGCTAGCAGTGATTTAACGCTTCAAACGAGTAAGCTGTTACTTTCATTACTTGGGTGCTCTGTATTCTGCAATCTATACATAGATGACATTGCAGAAAAATTATAGCACATCTCTACACTGAGATAGCGTGGCTCTCCCTGTTCAGGGCTTTATACGCAGTTATGGACATAAAACTGGTTTATGCAAGTACTTCAGTACCACAAAGAGCTGCAACTAAGAATTATAGGAATTAAAATTGCTTACCAGACTCCTGACAATCTTGGGAAAAGACTTAAACCAAGAAACATATCCCTTCAGGGAAAGGGAGAAGGGTTTCAGCTGCAGGTCCTCTGCTGAAGTCTTCTCAAATATGGAGAAGGAAGCCACGCAGACGGAGAGGAATGCCAGCATCGTCACAGCATAGGGCAGCAGCAGCCCGTCCTTCAGTAGAAGGGGCAACATACTGTTAAAACAGAATTACCCGCAAAAGTGAGCTCGCATTCCAAGTTATATTTCAAAGAATGTAAAAAGAAGAGGGAAAAGAATACATTTATACTTACTAGAATTGGGGGAAGAACACTGTTTTAAATAATGTTAGTGTCCCAACTCACCTGAAAGTTGATACAAGTAAAAACCACGTGGCCATAAAAGGGATTTCATTTAGGATTAAGCAGACTGGTCTAAAACGAAAAGAGAAAAAAGAGATATGCAAACACTGAAGTGACAGCAATTCATCCTCTCAGCTTTTCACATAACTGCTGCACTCCCACCCCTCTGGGAGGCAGGACAGAGCTCTGCCTGCTCCCCACTGGTGCCCACACAGAAAATCCAGGCACAGGCAGCTCCCCAAGCACAGCATCCTCTGCTGGCGCACCCTGCTCCCCCCTTCACCCCACTGGACCCAGCCTGCAAATACTTTGCCCTGCGCAGGGGCCTGCAGCAGGAAAGTCGCTCAGCAGAACGCTTACAGTGTGTACCACAGCCAGGTTAGCGCCCATCTGTGCAAGGCTTTGAGGGGCACCTGTGCTGCAACATATAGACACCTGCCTATAGACATACCAGGAGTTCTCTAACCAACGGTTCAGCCTTCCTGTCAGGTATAAACGAGAAGCATTAAGAGGGCTGCTTCTCCAAATCTGCCTTTATCAAACACTTCAGGCACACGTAGGACATCCAGGCAGAAGAGTAGAGCTGCTGAGTGTCCCTGCTGCCTTCACCTCCTTCGGGGCAGAGGATGGGAATAATATATTTTAACGACAGAGGGAGAGGGGGCCCCTTTACTGTCGCTGTTAGCAAGGTATCAATCGCCCAGCTCAACTTGCCACCGTGCTCCAGCTCTGCTGGGCAGTTAAGTGCACATCTCTGCCATCTGCAGCAGCATCACCAGAACCAGCCCCACAGGCAGCCTGTCCCTGGGCAAACAGCTATGCTCTGTGCCACATCATACTCCAGCAAACACAGTCGGAACACTGGCCCAGAGAGACCAGCGCGGCTGTATTTGTATACTTTTGTTCACAAGTTATTCAGAAAAATCAAACATGTAGAGTTTTTAAAATCAGATATATTTGTAAATGAGAGAGCAGCATGCAATAACAAGCCAAGGAAAAGAAGATCAAAATATATCCACAGAAAAATAATTTACTTACACTGACACTAGAAGAATAGATTTTTCATGTACTTGGAAGGAGAACAGGAAAAATGACAATGCACAACTAACCTTAGAAAAGGAAATCAGAGGTATATTACTATATGTGACTGCAATGCAAAGTGCTGTTTTAGTTTCTCTGCTGGCATAGACTATACATCAATGTATGAGCTAAATGATCTGATTTTTCTAATTAACTGCTACATTTACTCCAGTGCAATTTACAAATACACAGAGCTGCTTCTGTAACCACCTATACGTACAAAAAACCCACATTGTTTGAAAGTTTACCCAGAATTACTCAGAAAACTCTTCCTGTAAAGAGCCCTCACTCTTGCTTAGCTTTACTGACAAGAGCATCCCCAGCAGTAACCACGATATTCACAGACACAAGCACTGGCAAAGTTCAGTCACGGTGAGAGCTACCCACCTTTTGGGCATAGGATTTTGCTCATCATTACGAGCAGCCAATACTCCAAAGTAAACAAACTATCTTCCTCCCCCCCCCCCCCCCCGAAATAAAAACACACTGTAAAACATATACCAATTCTTAGAAAGGATAAATGTTAGTTTTAGGCAACATTGCAATAAACTCTCAAACACTACTCACATAAAATTAAAAATAGAAATTATCTTGTAACTCTTGAAACCTAAGAACCAGCTCCATATAATTTTGATTTCAAGGAAAATTGATTTTTGCATGTAAGTCATGTTAATGTGCTTAAATTCAATGATATAACATGACTAAGAAAAGGCAAACATTTGGGAAAACAGTATCATTTTCTTTTCAAACCGCTAATGAGCTTACAATGTCCATCTTGGGACTTTTTTATTGAATTTTGCAGCCAACACAGTATGAAAAACGAGCATGTTGGAAGCTAAACAAAGAGAGGAGAAATTCCAACTCCATATGAAGCTTTAACATGTATGGAATCTTCTAAAGATTCTTCAGAGGAAGATAATAAAAATACAGCATTAAATAAAGAAAATTGAGGCTAAGGAAAAAAGCCTGGATTTAAAGACAGATCAGACCCCCCTTGGACACACGACAGCAAAACACTTTAACCACTCTCTTCAGCAGAAACAGGACACAGTTAGCGGTACACACGCTTGTGTGACATTGCAGCGACTGTAAGTAGAACTGTTGGTCGCACACCAGTACTGAGTATAAAACAAGGAGCAATTAAAACCATACACTTACCAAAGCAAATTTAAATCCTCGGAGAGAAGGCTGGACGGTTAGTTTTATACAAGTAGGAAGCAGGCTCAGGAATGTTACAGCAAAGCTAGAGAATTTTGTAAGAAAACCAGGTTAAATACATGAGTAACTACACCCATGATATCATATAATCACTTTTGGAAACTCTGGAAGTTCGGGATTTGATTGTAATTTTCAGAAGTACAAAATCCCTCAAGGAGACTCAATCACAAGAGAGGAGCACTGAGCAGTCTTCACTGACATAAGCACTTTTAGAAAAGTAATAAAGCATTTCCATTAATATTTCAGACGCTCTAGATGTAGACTTGAATTCTTCACTTACTCAAAAACGTGAACTGTGAACTCTGACTTCTAAGAGCACTGAAAGAGGTAATTCTTTGAAGGGGAAAGCATGCAAATTTTAACTCAGTTTTAACCAGCCAAGTAGCTTAAATCACTATATAAACAAGCAGGGAATTTTTCAGTCATGAAAGTTCCTAACAGGACTTGGGGAAACCCTTATCACTTGGGAGATAAGTATAGTATAGGAAAGAAAACATTTTTTCAAGATTTTAAACACCACTTCTCATAATTCTTTGGCAAAAGTTACTCGTTATGCAAAAACTAATGCAAATAAACTACCTAAAGCACTTCAGTTGTGTCTTACCTGAGTTTTAGTTGAGTTTGAGGTGATACTATATTCTTTATCTTTATAAGGACACTTAGGCTGCACCAAATATTGGCTACTTTATCCTGGAAGGAAAAAAAAAAAAGGTAATTAGTGATAATTATATTCATTGAAACTTATGTTTGTGACAACAATGGGGCTTTGGAGGTGAGGGATTGTTAGGTTTTTACCATGATGCTGAAAAAAAACACCTCCAGATATACATCGTATTCTGAGATGTACTTTAAATTATTCTGATCTTGAAAAATTGAAAGTTTCAAGAGACTCAGTTAAAACATATTCTAAAATAACTGAGAAATAGTTTTTCAGCACAAGAGACTACTTCTTAACTCATGAGATCACACATTTTGTGAAAATAGGGCTCTGAGACGATCTGTCCCTGATTAAACAGTGGCATATATGAATCTTTTTTCAAATGTGAAGACATTCTGTACACTGTCACATTTCATTACATACCTGAACGTATTTAGCTGTGCTTACTGCTCGCTAGCAATGACAGAGTTAACCTCTAATAAATCAAGAAGTCTAAAGACATTAGCAGTTGTGCTAGGATCACTTTCAAAATTAAATTTGTAACTACAGCTATCATGCTCGTGAAACTCATCCCTAAACAGCTGCTTGAATCACAGCTGTGTAGACATAACAGCAAGAAAGCTACTCGCACCAACAACTGAGCCATCTTCCTCACGCGCTCACTAGCAATACAGAATATGCACTTCAAATCTGCTGAGGATTACAAGGGAACAGAGGGTTTGGCAGCACCAGCAAACACACAAGACGCCTCCTTAATAGCCAATACGATTTTACAACCATCAGCATTTGTTACCGCTTCTGTAAATGGGAACCAATTCAAAGAACCTGTTACACGCACCCCAGTATAAATTTACTGCGCATTGCTTACGTGGACAATTTCTCATTTTATCTAGATTAGCATCCAGCAAGTCACTCCCCTGATCAACTCCGAAAATATTTGGGCTAATATTAGACTAAAATCCTTAAGCTCTTTCAGACTCATTGGTTATTGTCATTTACAGATTTCATTTTTAAACTTCACACTACATAAAAAGTGCAGTGACCAAAACTTTATAAATTCCAGATAGTTCCCAAGGAATAGGGTCATTGGGTTGGTTTCGGGTTAGGGTTTTTCTGGGAGGTGTGGGGGGGGTGTCTTTTGCAAGGGTTATGATGGGGGCAGGAGGGGAAGGGGGCTGTTTCTTTTGGGTTTTTGTCGGCTTTTTTATTTGTTTTTTAAGAAACTAGTAGAGAATACAACAAGAAGACTTCTGTACAGCTGCCTTAAATGCTGCCTTCGGTACATCAGCATTAACTTTTGAAGAAAAACATGCCAGTTGTGATATTATTTATATCTAAAGAAGATTAAAAGAAAGTTTAACATGAATCAAACTATTTAAGTATTTGCTTAAATGCCTATGACATCAAACACGGAAAATTCAAAGCTTCATTTTATTGGTAAACTTGAATTTGCTTTTAAAAGTGTAATATTAAGACTCGGGCCCTAATTAAGCAAAAGAACAACAGCTCACTGTTACTTGGGAAATGAGTACCCTTTGTGTTATCGGTAAGATTCCTGTGCTGTTAGCATTGGGTAAACGAGTAATTGCTTTACTGGGTTAAGGCTGCAGCACCCAGCACCTTGCAGCACACAAATGTCGACAGCAGGAGGAAAAGTAAAAGCAAGACTGGCCTAAAACGTTTGGAAAGTATTGTGGAAACTTGCATTGGAAGTACAAGGTGGGTCAAAAAGGTAGTTCTAGGCTGCACCTAAACCACTATTTTTTAATTTAATTTTTTTTTTAATAATGAATCCTGTTGAAAAAAAGCTGAGCAGAACCAAAGACAGAGACTGAAGCTGTTAACTTTTAAGGTTACATCTTCTGACACCGTCAATTACTATGGCATCTATTTCAATGGAAAAATGTATGGATTGAAGTATGGGTTTGATGATGGGATAAGTGTTGTCTACTCGTATAATATCCTGGAAGATGCCAGCTGAGCTGGGGTTAAATACTGGATTAAATAACTGGCAAGAAATGACTGCTGAAGAAGCCATCTCAAATTACTAGTTCTGTGGTGTGTCTCCCACATGAAATCCCTAAAGGTCACGATGAAGGTTTCTCAAGGGATCTAAGAATACAGAACATTTACAGCAGGGTGGGGGAGAAGAAAACATGCATGCCTCAAACAAGCCTCGGTCAATGGGAAAGAGTCTTCTGAGTACTTGCATGATTTGTGCCATGTCGGTACAGAACGGGAGCCAGCAGACAGCAAAGGAAACCACCACTGTCCCTGCTATTTTAGTTAACAATATTAATCTGCAATCAAGAAAAAAAGCTTACATCAGAAAAGATAAATCCTGGCAACAAAAGTCAGTTCTTAGTTTATAGCATAAACCTTTTTTTTTAAAAAGAGATACAGAAGGGCAGGTAATAAATCTAAACAAGAGCTACCACAGAAAAAGTTCATCATCCCCAGATTAGTATGAACAACTCCGTGAGAACCACAGAACCACTGCTGTCAATCTAATCACATCGCCCACTGCAGCCCACGTTTAATTTAGCTTACAGAATGAAGAGCACTAAGAAAGGACACCTTAACAGATTTTGCTATTTGTTGAGTGGAAATACTTAATGTGGATCTCAACAAGAAATATTTATTTTGCTGAAGAGAAATACACTACAACGAGGTAAGTATCTTCCACTAGAAATTAATTTAGAAACGCCCACATGCAAATAAGGAGAACCACATTCTCGGTGCCGGACTGCCTGGGCGTATTCTTGAGAAAGATAAAATGGTTTAAAGTCACTTACCCCTTTCCTTTCAGTCCCTTCTTGAAGCACTTTCCAAGTAAATAGCAAAAAAAGGGCAGAGAATGGTAAAGTTCCATTTGCTTGTAATTTAAGGCCAAGCAAAATGCCACTGACCCCAGAAGGTCCCAGTCATAAGACAAACAAAGCACACCCCACAAGGCAAAGCCAAGGCTCACTGAGTTGTATATGGTTTTTTATGTCAAGGACAAGATACGCGTCTCAGTACTGGAAGTCAGTAATGAATGCCCTGAGGGGCAAGCATAAAATACCATGCAAAATAAGTTTTTCCAAGTTAGTTTTAAAAAACACATCACCAGTTGTAACTACAATGTTCACAGACAGAAATCATTTTACTTCTATTTAAAGTGTAATTTTTATATTTACAAGGCTTAACTCAAAGCTTGCACAGGCAACACTCAGGACAAATAATGCAATTAACACACATGCGCGCGTGCGTAATGTATACTCAGTCAACCAAGCTTTTGGTGACAGTACTTGGTAAGATGCATCAGGGTAAGTATTTTTTCTTGGTATTTACATGATTAGGAATAAAGCTTTCAAGAGTCTCTCCTCCCAGCTCCCAAAAGATACGTGCAAAATATCCAAATATATCAGTATTTAATTAATATATTATTTAGTTCAAGGACTCCTGAGGTTTTCGTGATTAGATTATACTCACAATGCACCCTCATCCATGACCAGTTCCCTTAGCTGCTAATACTGTACAAACAATGAATAATAGTTACTAAAAGCAATGTTACTTCCTTATGACTTTGAGAACAGGTTCCCAACCTTCCAAGAGTTTGAAGAGACTAAGCTGCACTTACTATTAAATTGCAACAAAAGATTAGCTTTGTCTTTTACTGTTTTTACACAACGAGGGAAACCAAATAAGAGATACTTGTATTGTCAGAAGTTTCACAATATTTTGTTTTCTCCTTGTCAATAGAAATAGCTGTGACAGCACATTCAGATTGCCTATGTTGTTTTCAGCCCACTCAATTTTCCCACTCAAAATCACCACGTATATTTGAGATCACATCAGCAGACTGTTATACCAAAAGGCTGTGATCTTGCAGAGACGGGCAGCAGTAATTAAGGTTAAGGAAATCTAACGACTTCTCATGAGCTGGTCACAGATAGTGAAGTTATTCACCTAAGAGTCACAGGGCTGGAAGAGACCACAGGAGACTACGCAGAATATCGATTTGCTTCAACACACTGTCTGTTACACCTGTAGCAGTCCTGACATAATGTTTGCTGGACCTTTTCTTAAAGATCTTGATGCTGCAGATTCCACAACATCCACAGACAATCTATTCCAGCATTTCACTCTAATTAAGGTTCAAAAGATTTTTTCCATGTATTAAAAAAAAACTAAACACCCAAATATTCCCTATGGTAACCTAAGGCCGTTTCTTCTTGCCCTGTTCAACGTAAGACACACAGAACAGATTATTGCCTCCCTCTTTGTACATCTTCGGCATATTAGACAACTGTAACCATGTGCCTTCTTCTGGCCACCAGCTCCTCTCACCTAAGATGAATTGCATTCATTCCCATCCCCATTCTGGTAAGTGATGTCTCCAGATGATCCACATCTTTAAAGAGTCAGGCCAAAAATAGAATTTCAGAATTCCTGAACTGTAACTCAACTATCCTATAGCATGATGAATTTTTTTTTCCTTCCAAATCCGCTTTCTAAGATGTATCGTCTTCCAAGTTCACCACACTCTTGTAAGAAAACCACAAGTTAGTAAACTTGATTTAGTAGATGCTGAGACTCAATATCTCCTTGGGATATTTAAATATCCACATTTATCACAATTGCAGGACTGTGTCCCTCTGGCTCAACTGCACTGAGCAGCACAGCCTGGAGTAGCCAACTAACCGCATTTGCTTGTTGATGTGCAAAACAAGTATAAAAACTGAAATCTTATTAAAAAAAGACCCACCTATGAAGGCGTCTGCCACCAATATTGACTAGCTAGCTCTGGCAGCCTAACTCATATTAGAGGCCTAGCTTTTAAATGGTTAGGCATTAAGTGAAGTGAAGCCAGTCTCGAGTAACTGTAAAGGCAAGACAGAATGGCACACTTTGTAGAACTGAACATTTTACACAGCTACACTTGACACACTCCTCTGCCACCTCAAGAAGAACTAAGGTGATTCTCTCTCCAAACACAACTCACAGGAGCACACACCATCATTCTTTTCACTGTCATAGTGCCACTGACATATTCTGCATAAAGTGACTGACAGAAAGACGAGCTTGAGGCGCAGAAAGCAAGCTATTAATGTTTGGATTATTTGTCCCAATATCAACTATTTACCTCCAATATATTTCAGACTTACAGTTTTCTTCAGTAGTCTCTGCTTTGGGGTAGGCAGAAGCCCCTCAGATGACTTTGTATACAAAAGTAACCTTCTGCCCAGCTACAGACAAGTACTGAAGAACAGTGTTACTCTGTAAATGGAAATTCATTTCACTGCAGAACAAGGATACTGGAAGTGTCCATGGTCTATAAGAATGAGGCCTGGATAAAGCAGGATGCAGAGAGCACTGGAAACCTGGAAAGAAGGATCAAAAAAAGAGAGAGGAAAATAATTATTTCTAAGTTAGACATTAGACAGAGGAACTTACACTACTTTTTCCAGTACATGCCCCTCCATGGTGCATCCTGTATGTAGAAATCTTCTTATCTACAAGTAATCTTCTGTCAGTAATATTTTGAAGAATAAAAAAGGATAAAGATTTTCCATAAATAAGAAAACATTGACTGCAGACCAGCCTTCCCTTTGCCAACCAGCTCAAAGATCACCTGCACCCATCTTAAACCTTGGAACCACTCCAAAAATCAGAAGACTTATTATTCCAAAATGTATTGGTTCTACTATAGGAAGTGTGCAAGACAAAGCACTTCATAGATGCCCCCATGTCACAGCAGAAATCTTTGTTTGACTGCTCAAGTAATAAATTCAGGAATAAATATAATTCAGGAGTTCATGGCTACTAAACTTCAGAACATCTTCTTATTGAAAGTATTAAAATAATTGCTGTAAGATAACAGGTTTTTTTTAACCTTTTTAACTGAAAAGGCTTTAGTACAAGATATACTGATTGTCATCAGTTTTATGTCAATTGAAGCCATCACTGTATTATATACGTTAATTAACTCTGATACTGTTACATTTTTACCATGTTTTAACATTGTTTTCTTTGTTTTTTAATTTACACACACACTAGATACTTGCCTTCTTTTTAGTAGATGTTTCTTTCAAGGAAAAACAATATAAAATAACTGCAGGAATATAAACCAGCAAATCAGCAACAAACACTGAAAAATAAAGATTAACTTTATGTTAGAATCCTCCTACATACCTCATCTTAATGCTATTCAAGTTGTGTATTTTCATCTGGATTGTGAATCTTTAACTCTGCTTAGTTTTAACTTCTTGATGCTCCGCATCTTGCTTGGATTTGGTGTAAAAAACCTCAGACGATAATAACTACACAGTGCTGGAGTGAGACTAGTTGCCTACCTTTTGAATGCGGGGTTTGCATCTGTGTCCTCACTGAAAACTTCATTTTAGTCATTCAACTGAAGTTCAAAATTGAAGTTCAATGTAATACACTTTTCTATTGTCTTACATTGCATTGCAGTACGTTTCACTGTTTTAAAGACAGCTCAGGTTTGGCAGTTACACCAAAGCTGATTTTTTTTCAATAGTTTTCAGGAAGACGAGGAAAAAGTATAGGCAAATAAACATTAAAAATATCAGAAAGTCTTTCATTAGAATAAACTGGGTAGTTCCACTTCAAAGGACAAAGAGAAATAGGTCTACAGAATTTGATCTTGTTAATGTTTCTAACACTATCACTTCTGATGTCCAAAAGCTGCTGCTTCCATGCGTTCAGCTGTTTTGGCTTCTGGCACAGCCTCAGTCAATAAGGGAGCACACTCTAGTTCCTCACATGCCGAAACGAGAGAAGGCATTCTTAATTCTCAAAAGAAATCAACTAGAACTACATCCAGTCAAGTTGTTTGATGGAACAGATAGTCTGAAGACACAAATAATTAAGAAGTGCTAGATTGTAACAATCTCCATTGTATCTGTGTGAATTACTGGAGATGTGGATAAACACACCAAAACTAGTTATTTGGCTTTGATCATCTGCCTACAGCAAATCATATGCAAGAGGGTCGACAAGAAAACAAAACCTGCAGGTTCAGCTGCCTAGAATTAGGTCAACTCCTGCTTGCGCTTAAACCACTAGGTGAATTCTTCTTGAGTGTTCTCTTAAGAACCTGAGAAAAATCTCAGATTATTTCTATAAATCAGTTTTAGAAAACGTGCAATTATTCTAAGAGGGAAGTATACTTTGCCTCTTTTTAGTCACGGGCTTTGGAAGAAACGTTTAAAGATATCAGTTATTCGGTGATGAATCATTGTTCAGGCTTAAGCCACAATTAAACAAATGTACCCAAAGTGTTAGCAAAACAAATACACTGACACGTAAAATAAAGGTGTAATACCAACAGTTGACATTGACCACCCTGAATTATTTTAATGCATTCTTCTAATGGCGATTTTTAAAAACGGGTAATCAGTTCTCCTAGATTTATCAGTGGTTTGTCAAGTGAGTTGATTTCAAAATTAATAAAAACCATTTCAAGGGTAATTAAGTTCTAGTGATTTTTATTTTTTTTTCAATTCAATCAATTACTAGAGACAAGACTGAGAAGTTTGTGAAGTACAGAAAAGCTACTGATGAACAGAAAGCATTTTGTGGAACTCTACTGTTATGCAAAGCAAAAGACAAACAGTAACAGGATAATATGGCATCTGCCATTGCTTAGAGAACAAGAGCTTACTGGCCACATTGTTTGCTGTCCTATGATACAGCTACTGAATTAAGTTATCCACATTTTTTTCTGCCTTTGTTTTATCCTGTTCTTTGTAGAGACAGTTCAAATAATCAAATGGTCAGATGAGTGACTACAGGAAAATTAAATTTAGTATAAAAGTGGTAAAATACATTTTTACTTTTTTGTTAACAGAAGTTTATCTCTAAAAAGTGGTGACCGATTGAAAGAAAAGCGACATCTTTAAAAATATCAAATCTCTCTCCCTTTCAGATAAAGCATACAGTTCAAAGATCTCTAGGACTTCAAGAGGCTGTGAAGTCAGTGAATGCCACTCTACATGCAAAATAATTTTACAATAAAAACACAGCTAATCTGAAAATGAAAAGCATATTTATCGGAAGGGAAAACAACGATGCTATTTTCAAAATTAAAAAACGGGTCTATACTACAAGAAAAAAGAAGCTTTGTCTTAGAGTTTTTAATGAATCAATTTAGTTGAAAACTTATTTGTAGATTTTATATTTATCAGCTTCACAAATGATGGCAGAAGAAAAAAAGAACAGAGGAGTCTGGTTCATAAATGGACCTGCAAAGCCACCCAAGTCAAAGTACTGAGAATAAACTGGTGAAGACAGAGAAGCTGCATGATATTAAACATGCTAAATTAGTAAGCGAGACAAATCTGTACGATCATCCTAAGGAAATATAATTTTCCTACCTGTTGTACGCATAAATAACTTATGCGGCTGACTCTCATACCCCCGAGATGTGTGCAGAGCAATCCAATCAGGATTTATTAACTTTGCACTGTAAAACAAAGTACAGACACATCAAAATGTAGACAGTTCTCATTTCCCTTTACACTCCTTTCAGCAATAAAGATGACATGCAGAGGAGCATATTCCAAGAATTAAGATGAATGAGAAGAAATATTTCAAAGAGCAATAGTGATCAATGAAAGATCTTCCTCACCACTAGATCAGTTTACACTATAGACTTTAGCTGCTATTTCACAATTAAAAAAAAAATAATCTTTGAAAACAGGAAAGATGGAATACAATATTTATTAGGACAAGATAACCACCTTCAGTCTAGTTCCACTGACTTTTAAAAAAACAATTGTAAATACCTTTCATGCTTAAGTATTAAATATAAACCATTTACAGTTCACATAGATGCCCCGCATAACTGTGCCTGTGCACTTTAACCTACATTCTTATTCCATAAGTCTCATTCCAACAGCAGTAAAGCCCTTGTGGAAAAAGTATTCCAATAACAGAATTCTATTTACATGATATCCAGTCATCAAATGTCACTTGGGCTCTCAACACAAGAGAGGTTTCCCATGCGATGCACCCAATTCCTACAGCACTTTTCTCTGTGCATCACTGATCCAACAGCAGGTTATGTGGAAAGCAAAGTATCTAAGTCATATTAAATCTGCTGAAATTTACAGACCTGGCAAAAAGAAGAATGTCACCCTTCAGTCCCCCCGCAATAATTACAAGGCAGAAAAATACCAGTATTCATTTTAAGCAATAGGGACGCATGCAAAATCTATTTCCCTAGCTTTAAAGTAGCAAACAATACTTTCCAGAATGGTAGTTTTTAGCTACTAGTTTCTCTCCTCGGGATACAGATTAAAAAAAAATACAGAGGTGAATCTGGTGTTTTGTATTCTCCACAGAAGTAGGCATTTAAAATAATGAACTTACACGTAAGCACACAGAAAACTGTGATAGGCAGTAAGAGGTGGATAATCAAGGCCCCAGTACAGTAGGTCATTATCACTTGTATTGAAGTACCTAAAAAAAAATAAATTAAAGAAGGATCTACATTTCCAGCTTTGTTTCAGCCCAAGGAAAAGGCAGAATATTAAACCAAATATTTTTATCAACATATTCAAAATCCAAAAGGAAGTTAGCAACTTCTATATCTGCTTTATTTTACTTTACACAAAAAAAAATCTCAAGCAACAAAACAAAAGCACAAGTGATTCAGAGCACACTCACTTGTGTTTGCAAAACAGAAGATTTAAAAAAGCTGCTGCTAGAGCTTACTTACCTGGAGAGGGAAAATCCTTAATGTGAACGGTTTGACAAAGATCCAGAGACTAAGACAAAGCCTGCACAAAAATAGTTGTACACATCTACTGTAGCTCTAGATTTGTTTACGTGGTAGGCTTTACAGGTCCTCACCTCCATCTACAAACCAAACCTACATTTTTCATGCATGTCAATTATTCCAGAAGACAGCAGTCAGTTTGCCAAAAAAGAAATAAAACCAATGCAGTTAAAAGGAAATTTCAGAAGAAATGGAATTCACTAGTGATTTTTTTTTCTTATATTAATCCTAGATTCCTTTTTTTTTCCCCCTGGACTTGGACAGCATATTTAATACATGACAACGACTTCTGAATAGTTAAACTTTACCTGCTATTCTTTTAGACTGTAACACAGCAAGTTGTGAGCTGCTTCTGCTCCACAGACCTTAATAGGAAAATTCTGAAAAACCATCAGTTGAAGTTATACTGCTGGAAGGCAACTGAACAGAAGTGGAAAAGGGCGGCATAAAGATATTACACAGGCAAACAAAAAGCAGCACAGGTTTGGAAAAAAACTATGCCACAGCAGGTGCACCTAGGCAATTCTGTCAGCACGAATGTAGGAGGCAGGGGGCTGAAAAGTTCCTTAGCAGGCAACACCAAGTTATCAGAGTAACACCTCCTGAATAACCAACACAAGGTCACGAACCTCAATCCGGTATGTCAGCCACAACCATTTTCCCCAGTTCTACCACAAAACTCAGGCGGACCACGTGAGAGAAAGGAAAAGGATTTTTCCCATTTGTAATTACGTTTTGTCGGTATCTCTACGGAAGGCCTGCAGCAGTTAAAATTAAGCCACCTCTTCCACATGACAAACAGAAGGTTTTATCCAAGGAAAACATAAGTTACAAAAATAAGGCATCAGACCCTTTTTATCTCACTGTGAGACACATAGACTAGTCTAACTACCAAGGGGCAAGCTCTCGGCTTTTCCAGTTTCTCTCTTCAAATGCAGCCAATTTTTGACATTTATTATAGTAAATGATATTTCTTGAATTCTTTATGAGCTGCCTGAAGTATCTTATGAACTGATGATAAATCATATTGCTTTGAGTTGCATCTCTGCTTCTTATCCTACAATTCAAGATTGCTCATGCCAAGGCAGATCAGATTCTTCACATAGACTGTAATAGTCTGCAACTTAGTAGTTAACTTTCTAGTTTTGGGGGTTTGGGATTTTTTTTTTTGTTTATTTATTTATTTTTATTCTACCTTCCATAAACTCATAGTTTCAACAGAAAAAACCAATCCCTATATCCAGTAACCCAGTAATATTTAGCAAAAAAGCCTTCACAGTTTTAATCAGCAGTATCATAAGAAAGGCTGTTCTTAAAGTAGCCTCTAATAAATAATGTCAGGACTCTAAAGAATAATATAAAACAAATATTTAAATGCTGGCCTCTGGCTCAGAGAAATCCCATACAAAGAAACTCAGTACAAACCACACTGTAGTTTACTGCAGCATTATTTTTTTTAATAAATCTTTGTTTGGGATCAAAGAAAATAAGCATGGAACATGCAGCTATATTACCTATACATGCCTGTTTAACAGTAAACATGCCAATTTAAGTCCGTGAAAATATCAAGAGATCTCATAGAACTATGTCCTCATGAGAGAGCTGCTCTCTATATTTACCTAGACAAATATACAGAAGAACACGTGCTTGCTGCATAGACAGCTTTTCTAAATACTAAACAAACAGCAGCACTAGAAGTGATTAGAATCTCAACTTCAGATTTGAACACAATTTTTACATCCCATAGTATAACGTCTTTTCACCCTGCGTATTTCTACAATACAGGAGGTGAAAGACAGCTTAGTATTCTAGAATGTAATCCCTTGCACGTCAGCCGAGATGTTATTTTCCAAATGCCCAAGACTGAATATGACTTCGCTGTATTAGAGATTCAATTCCCAAAGCAGACCCAATCCAAAAAACTTCTGTTATAAATAAAACGAAGAGCAAATACAACAAGACTGAGGTGCCCAACTGGCAGCCCATAGGCTAAACCCAGCCTGCAATATAGTTTCATCTGGCCCCTGGGAACGCCTAGAAATAATGACTGCTATAACTCTTAATTTTAACTACATATAGTTCCATGTAACAGTGGATCAAAGCTGCCAACTCTGTTATTATGTCAGTTCTCCATTATCCAAACTCTGGCACAATGAGGGGTTTGGATATCCCAGAAAAACGTAAAAGAGAAATGATAATGTAGACACAATAGGATGATCTGAAGCCACAATACAGAGTCATCTGCAGGGTTCCACAGAGTGCCACGCTTTCAGAATTGGCCACACATATTTACAGAAATACAGTTGAATTAATATTTTATTCTGTCATATCGGTCTGTTCCCCAACAGATAGCTGAGGAAGAAATTATACCAGACAAACAGAATGTCACTACCCCTGCTGGAAGATGACCTGGAGTTCCAATGCTTTCCAATTTGTGTTGTAGCACATATATGGACTAAATAATTTTTACCATTCCATGCAAGCTCTAAGGAGTATTAGGAATAATGTAAAAATAAATAAAATATTTGGAATCATTTTCCTACTGTATTAAGTGATCTGTACAAATTAAGTTCGCTATCACCTAGATTCCAGGCACCCACATTTAAAAATCTATATTAAGAACATGAGTGTGAACAATGAACTCCCAGGTGTAAAAAAGAACCAGTGCCTCCAGCACAAGAACTCAAGTCTCCACACTTACTGGCGTGCCCCGGCTCTTAGCTTAGCTGAGATGAGCAGAGTTCGTTTTGGTAGCGCTGATAATCATGAAAGCTTTTGTGCATTAGAGAACTGGAACTCAGGAACCTGAACCAATATTTTTTCTAAACCAGGAGACCAAGCTTCCCTATGATCTCTTGTAAGTCTGCTAAAAAATTGCTTCTTGATCTTTCCAGTCAATACAAAAGAAAGCTGGAGCTTCACAGAGACCTACCAGTCAGAATACTTTGTCATACAAGCTCACAGCCAACAAGTCAAAGTTCCAAATTTTAGCTTTTTTCTTTTTTGTGGAGAAAATGGTACCTCAGTCTAAGAACAGAGTGATATTATATTACTACAAAAGGGTTTTCAGAGTAGTTCAGAGAACAGTAAAAGACGTTGCAGAGATCTTAAACTTAAAGGTATATTAACGTAAGACGTGAACCAAAGTTTCTTTACGTTTTCCCCTTTGTAACCTGAACTACAATAGCACTACGTACCACTGCCTGATGGGTAAATTGTAAGTAACTTCTTGCCAGTGCCTCTGAGCTTCATAGTCTCCATACATAGGTGGTTTTCCTGCACCTAAAAAGAGATGACAGAGTATGTAGGAATTTATTCAGTTTATGCAGATTGCTTTTTCTCCAGATATGTATTTGCATATTAATATAGTACTAATTTTATTCTCCATTCCTCCCTGATATTTGAGAACAAAATAGAGATCTCATGTGCTATGCAGTCTAACAGGGAGGGGGAAAAAAAAAGTTATGTGCTCTTTTGGCTTTCTGGATATTTCTGTGATAAGCATTTATCAAGATATTCCACTGTGAAGAATTGCTTCCTCATCTGACAAAAAAAAAAATCATTTCCAAGCGTAGATGAAAAATGTGGCACTTTCTCTGAAATAAGAGAATGTACATAATGGGCATCTTATACTGATTTTGTGTGAACTACTTTGCTTTCTTAGTATATAATAATTGACAATGTTCTCCCTTGTGTTTCATCCGTGTTGTGGTACCTCACTATTAAAAGTAACAACCAGCATTATTTTCAAATTTCTTCAAACTAAGACCTGCTGCAAGTCCCCCAGTTCCTCTCCCTTTCCTCTGTTGCCTGCTTTGCAACACTAGCAAGAACACTGCATCTGATCCTTTCCCCATGATTCTCAAGAAAGAGTTAATAAAGATGAGCCATTTACTAAATCAAGCTGTTCAGTTTTTCCTTATAATCTACAAAGTCTTCTAAATAATAA
Source organism: Anarhynchus alexandrinus (assembly GCA_008711295.1). Lineage (NCBI taxonomy): Eukaryota > Metazoa > Chordata > Aves > Charadriiformes > Charadriidae > Anarhynchus > Anarhynchus alexandrinus. The sequence goes on from VUYV01000272.1 coordinate 1,119,417, forward strand.
CTGCTCCATTTTGGTTTACAGGAATTCTCTCTCACACATTTTTCAGCCGAGTGATTCTTACGTAGCTGTTCTGCAAAGTGGATTATGTTAAAGGACACTTCACACATGCATACATAAGTCTCTCAGGAAACAAAGATCTTTTTTTTTTTTCCATGGAAAAAAGCTTTATCAATGCAAATACTTCAGATGTCTATTCATAAACAGTTCCCTCGATGTAAGCCTAACTCTGATAACAGCAGTATCTTTATCACAGAGTTTATTTACTTCTATTAGCCTGTGCTTATTGAGAACAGAAACTGGACTGATAGTACTTCCAGTAAAATATTGACACCAGACAGACAGAGATTTAAGAGTTTCTTTAAAATATAGGAAAGCCATCTATATTTTTTTCACATGATCTATGTCCGTGGGAGTCACACAAGCTCAGATATGTACTATGTATTCCTGCGTAGTGGAGAGAACAGATTATCTCCACTATACGACACGTTCAACTAAAAGTTTCCCAAATAAGTGAGGTCACTGGAGAATAGAAGTCTTATCAGTGTCCATTCTATAGCTATAAATCTAGTGGAACAAGAAATCTGTCATAGGATTACTGAAATACAAAAAAAGGCATTATCCAAATTTTAGAGTGTATGTATACATGTGTGTTACACAAACATATATACATAAACACACACATATTTTATTTCAGCTTCTCCCCTCCTCAAAAAGACAAAAGAGGAAAAGAAATTACTTGGCTTCAGAATAATCAAAAGAGATCTTAATTCAAAGGTTTGATTACTAAAAGCCAAATACAGAGACTGATCACACATCAGTTAGAGAATGCATATTTAGCTTCCATCTACAGCAAGCATCACATATACAGCCAAACAGAATTCAGAATTAACAAAAATCGAGTATTTTATTTTTAAAGGGTCTTATTCACTTCTATTGTTACCTGGAAACAAACATTTTTAAGGAAGCTGCCTTTCAACGCGGGTATTTAGCTTCTACTCATTTAGCAGGAGTTTGGCAATGCATTAAAAAAATTATGCATTAATCTATGAAGCCAAGTTTTTCCTCAATAATTCTCCAAGACCAACTAATCTAAGGTCATCGTAAATGGTAACCTTTCAAAGCTAGGCATTAGTTATCTGCTTTCTCACCATCAAGACCCTAATTCCAGAGGCAGATCCAAAAGCATGCTAGATGACAAGCAACAACAGAATAGAAATGATACAGCAATTTAAGACTATACAGTATATGAGGACAGAATTAACCTCTTTGCTTCTGGCCATCCACGTGTGGTTTCAGACTATGCCGAATCAGCATTTCTACCAGAGTCTGCTTCAGAGAATAACTACTTCTAATCCTTTGCTCAACTTTATTGCATTAAGCAGCAGCAAAAGCAAAACAACAGGACCAAGTCAGTTTAAACATTACCCTGCCTGATTTTTTTTTCCTGGCTCCTGTCATTAAAGGTTTATTACATCTGAAGGAAGTCAAAGAGGAAAAAAAAAAATCCACTGTACTTATGCATTTGACAGCTCTTTCTAACGTTCAGGTTTCACTTTTTTTTTCAGCCAGCCAATGCTCAAAGTTAAGCACATGCTTTAATAATTCGCTGGACCAGATCAGGTTCAGCTTTTGCTACTCCGAAAAGTTATACAATCATAGGGTAGGAAACAAGATTTTAAAATTGTTATTTCAGTTCAGGCATTATTTTGAGACTCTCTTTCAGAATCTTGATTTGTTTGACATTAAACCAAGTTTAAAAAAAAAATAAATCTAGTTAGCAATGTAATTGTAAAAGCTTGCAGTACGACAGAAATGTAGTCTTGTACGGCAAAAGACAGGGTGTTGCTTTTCTGCCGATAGATGGGTAAAAAGAGAGCCTCAGTTACCTACAGATCTCTCATAATGGCATTTTCAGAAAGTAAACTCAAAATAAAACAACCGTGCAAGAAAGCATGCATGCAACTTATCTTCAAGCAAATTCCTTCAAGTAAATGGAACCCAGGAGTTACCAGTTTATAATCACTAGGATACTACTGAACAGTTTCAGCTGCTCAGGGGATGAGGCTCCCAATTGCCTTAACAGAAAACTAGAATTGAATTTGACTAAGCTTGTGATTCTTTCGGCTGATGGGGACTGAAAGCAATGGTTCATTCTAAAAGAAAAAAAAAAAAGTAAAAAATTGCAGAGAACAAGCTTTGTGCAAGCTTATTGTAAGTGTAGGAATGGCATTGAG
>VUYV01000273.1:0-108395 GCA_008711295.1 Anarhynchus alexandrinus
TTGGAAGGGACCTACAATGATCATCTGGTTCAAGATCACGCAGTTCAACTGCCTGACCACAAATTACTTTAGAACTAGTTCCTCTCTAAACTGCAACAATACTCTCACTTGTGCAGTGGTGTAACAGGAACAGCATCACTTTATCATATGCCCAGTTCAGTTAAGGCAGTGTCCTGTCTCTCGCATTACAAAAATAATGTCTTTTAATGGCAGGTAGAAAATTCCAGTGGCAGGTAGAACTGAGTTTGCTTTTTCTCCAGATTTGATATCCAACAGTCATGACATCCTTTTAGCGCTGAAACAGAAACTTTAATGTCATTTTGAAAATGTGCCATCATTAGTTATGAAACTTCTGGACATTCCCAGAATGTATGCAGCCTTCTGAAAGCTGTAAGATGGACGTATTTTACACCCTTCTCACACTACAGGCCTTGATTCACTTATTTTTTTTTCAGAATTGAAGAAATATTCTTGAAACCTGCAAAGCAAAACCACACAGCAAGCTTTTAAATGTGCACCTAGAGCCTTGATTGATTTGACACTTTAAAGCATTACAACAATGTTTCAAGGGTGAGGATGGAAAAATGGTGAAGTCTTGTTAAGTGTGGTGGGTTTGAAAAATCCCTCCTGAAGCTGTGGGTTGCCTCTCACTTAGACTCTCTCCTGCCTGCGCAATGCAACAGCTCTTTCCTGAAATTCAAGAAAAAGATATTGTACGTGCATTAACATTTGTTCTCTGTGAAAGGGAGTTGAATGAAACAAAGTATGTGTCCATCTGAAAAAAATAATAAAGAAGGATCTCTAATTTTTGAATAACACCCTCATCACGGAGCTAACTTTCCTAAAGCCAATGAATGCTGTGCACTCGCAGGACAACACTGTTTGACAACGCATCTGTGCATCCAATAGCTTTAAGAGAAGTAAATCTTAGGCAAATGGCAATGTCATTTCAAAGATTGGTGAGACCTATTCCAACTTCCAAATTGTATATCTTGTAATCAACAGCAGGGGAAAAATAACCCCATGTTGTGCCTTTTCAATGTTATTTTCACATGAATAATTTTTGGGGTTTTTTTTTCCCCACTTCATTTTGCGTGTACCTTTTTATTCATTTCCAAATAACATCTAAGGAGCAAACACAAAAGCATTTTAAAAGACAGAGCTAGCAACCAGACAACCTCATGGGCTTCATATAAGGATATCTTTGAAAACAGGCCTGAAAAAACAACAGATCTCATAAATTAATCGAAAATGTTGCAAACTGACTTTTGATGACGTAATGACTTCAGTGAATTTCTTTCCATATTTTCTTGAGATTTGAAGAGGGAATTATATTTTTTTTAACCTGCCTGACAGCTTCCAGCAAGCACTGCCTGACATCTATCACAAAGGCAAAAATGTACTTGCTGCAAGACATCATCATTAGATAATACAGTTCACAAATATTAATTTTTTAAAACATGCTAATGAAATTTAACATCTGGCACACTTTTTAATGTATCTATCGACTTTGTTTTCCCCCTTTTTTGCACTAAACATAAGTTATTAACATTTGAGGAAGCCATGAAATGTAGGCTCTGCAATTAACTACCAACATCCTGCTATGAAAGCATACATGAATGTGTTGATGAAAATGTGGAAAATTCCATAGTATTCAAATACTGTCTTGAAGAAAGTCCCAAGCTTTGAATGGAAGGACAGCTTGACTTTTTGAAATGCATGTCACAAGTAGTTGAAATTGCACGGTAGATAAAATTTTCTGTTCCTCAGCTAAACCTAACTGGTTGATAGCTAAAAAGAGAGAGAGGTTACAGTGAGCTTACAAAGATTAGAAGTGTAGTACCATAATTAAGTCACATTTATAATTTTCACACTTTTGATTTTAATCGCTACATTAGACAAATGCACTGATTTTTAGTGCATTTTTTCCTATGTTTTCGTAGGAGCATGTACCTTTGCCTTAATTTCTCACATAATTGTGTAAACCCAGAGAAATTGATTGGAATTGTAACTTTTAACAAGACCAAGAAATGGTGGGGTTTCTTTTTTCCCATCCAGTTAATTCTGCCAGGGCTGGTTCCTCCTTCCATACAGTTTGTCGAACTTTTAACCTATCATATGTATGATTGGTTTTATCAGACAGATCTCCTCAGAGGCTGAGTCATCATCTGCTGCATCCTATGCTGTATCTCGTACCAGACTGTCCACAGTCTGCCTCAGCCAGGTTTGTATTCTGTTCTGCAAGAGTAAAGATGACATTAAAAATACAAAGGACTTTAAAAAGGCCTTAAAAAAAATGGGACTGTTGTACTTCAAATATTAATCATCTGAGCAGAAAGGGGCCTTTTCTACTTGCATGGAGGTAATCCTCATTAATTTTCTTTGTAACAGTTAACTACAGGTAAGCATTTTAGGTAAGTGTTACACAACTAAGTAATGAACATTGTTATAACTATTTCTGTGCTACTTTCAGATGGATTTCCTGACATTACACTTGTGTCCACCTGCTCTGCTGCATCAGCTTGCTAGACAGGTAAGAAAGACAAGACAAACTTTAAAGAAAACAGAAATAATCTACGGATAGTTTTACATATTTGTAGGTTATCATTTTATCATTTTGCAGCTGCAAAAGCAAACAACAGGTGATGCACGTTCAGCTCTTATGAGGGCCAGAGATCATCCGTGCCCTCAGCTCGTCCAAGAAATGCTCCAGAACCTGAGATTTTACACCCTGAAATCCAGCTGTGGCACCCACAATCCTCTGTTTGGCACCCCGGCTGCCCGCACAGTGCTTTACACAAGAGGTAAGTGCCTCCAAATTGGATGCAAATTGCAACAAAAGACTAAGCAAGGAGTGGCCTATTACAATTTAATAGGAAACAAGCTTTTAATCCTCCTAATCACTTCGTGCTGTGGCATGCATAAGGGTTACAGATTTCCCCTGGCAGGGCAGAGAGCTATAAGAGGCGGTTAGGACCACACATTTGGATTTAAGCAGCTGTATTTCTCCCAGAGCTGTCTGTAGGGATCCTTTAATCTGGGTCTCAGCCTGTCCACAAGGCAGCAATTGCTGTAATATGTCAAGAATAAATCTCTAACTTTTTCAGCTTTAACTGGCAGGGACTGTCTATTGCTGTAAGTATATGTATTACTCTGCCTGTAATATGCTATGGCCATAGTTTGCAGAGTTTATCATTTAGTAGCAGTGCTGTATCAAGCATTTTCTGTCAAATTTTCCATAAGTTGTGCTGTAAATGCTCTTCTGACTCTTTCGGGGGGAGCTGTTTTTCAGAGAGCTGGTCTACAAGAAAAAATACCTTGTGAAAAATCAGCTATTTTTAATCTGGGTAAGCTCCTGAGCACAATTCACCATATGGTCCAACATCAAGTCCTTTTGTTACAACTTGAGGGGCTGTAAAAAGGCAGAAACGAGCTTTGTGGAATGGGGGAAAGTTAAACTATGCTATAACTTCATGCATAGCTCATGGGTGGGATTTCAGATGTAATCTGTTAAAGTACAGAGACTGAGTTTGTAGGGGTGGAATTAAGAGCAAAAAATTACTAGAGCAGTTGGGCTGTCTCATCTGACAGCACCACGGGAGCAAAGTGACCTGGGATGGCTCACGCAGGTTACCACTGTCGGAAGAGGAGGATCAACCCCAGTGCCAGCGCTACGTTTCCTCCTTACTGAGGTGATTCCATTTCCTAACCCAGCAGAAAACTACCCACAGTCTGGCTGGTACTGAGACATGCAGATGCAGAACAGAATAGAATGTCCCCCAGCAACAGTGGGAAGCTATTAGATGGCTCCAAACCAGCTGCATCCCAGGACCGTATTTAGAAGAGGCAGCTGAGCTGCCCTTTTCTCTCCTTTCATCTGTTTCCCCACTTCAGCCACCAGCACAGTCCCTCCTCATCCACAGTAAACTGATGTGCTTGTAGTCCTCATCAAGTAGATGTGCTGTGAAGGGAAAGAATTAGAAGGAAAGGACAAGAAAGGCAGGGCTGTGGGTGGGAAGTGGTCCAACAGGCTCACCTCTACTGGAAGAACTTCTTTAGGTGGAGATCCCCCCAGTTTGGTGGGAGGTGACCTTTGAGCTCACCCCAGCTTTCTGCATGAGTGGAAGCAGCATCTTGTCCCAGCACTTTCTTTGAAAATGCTGGGGTCTCCATGTCTGAACATCTAACTGTGAAGAAAGGGGGAAATCACCTGACTGATGTAACAGAAACAGCTGATGATCGATCCCCAGTATAAGGAAGAGAAAATAGTGCCTCCACACCTGAGCTTTGTCCACCTGTGGCTGGGCTACGGTACAAACCACAGGTCATCATTGGGTAGGAAGATTTTTCTGTCTATTTTTCTGTGAGCTTTCTGGTTTTTAGACAAGGCAGAGCTCAGCAGGGCTTTGTCACTCAAACCTTGTGTCCTGGTTTGATGTAAAACAGAATGGATTTTCTGTTCAGTAACTTCACTTTTTAGCTAACTCTCTTCTAACTACTGAAATTAACAGCATATTGTGCAGACACTGTTTGTTCTCAGAGTGATCAGACCTATGTTTATAGCTGATGCCCAGACATGGTACACAGAGGGGCTCTGCTTATACTTATTGCTCTAACCCCCCAGGGCAGTGAATTTTGTTATTTGCCCCATTGGAGGGTCAGAAGTGGAAAAGTGCAGTGGGATCCCACCTGCGGGGAGGAGCGGACAGGACAGGTGACCCAAAACTGACCAACGGGGTATTCCATCCCATCTGCCTCATGCTCAGTGCAATAGCTGAGGGATCAAAGGGTCAGCCTCTTTCTTCAATGGGCGGTGACCGAGGAGGACTCTGTCTGTTTGTCTGCCTTTGATCCCAATCCTGAATCCAGATCTGGAACCCAGTTCCTGTCCATCACTGAGTCCAGTCTGTGACTTCCCCAGTGCCAGCCGGTGATGTGACTGTCATCTTGGGAGCTTGATACAGTTTTGAATATATTTTATTATTTTCTTTTTATTTTATTATTAATATTTCATTAAAGTAGTTTAGTCCCTTCTGAACTTATAAATCTCTTTCTCTTTTTTTACTGCCTCTCCTCAGAGAGACGTGGGGGAGAGCACCTGTCATTCCACCTGAGTGGCCAGGGTCTGGCTCATCTACTGTTAATTCCATCTGTAATGAGGCTCAGAGAGAGGGACACATCCAATGTTTCTCATTTCTTTAAGGAATACAGTCCTGCAGCTGCAAGANTATAAGTCTTTTTCTCTCTTTTTCCTGCCTCTCCTCAGAGAGACGTGGAGGAGAGCACCTGTCATTCCACCTGAGTGGTCAGGGTCTGGCTCATCTACTGTTAATTCCATCTGTAATGAGGCTCAGAGAGAGGGACACATCCAATGTTTCTCACTTCTTTAAGGAATACAGTCCTGCAGCTGCAAGAAATTGGCAGCACTGTACAAATCAGTGCATTTAATTCCACAGTCCTCAGCAGTAAAGGAAAAGAAGTAAGTGAAAGTGTTGGGATGGTCCATCTTTATGTAGTCACAGTGCTGCATGGAAATAATTCACTGTGTTTTCCAGGGCTTCTTTTGCTCCTCCATTTACAACCACCGATGTGCCACACTTCATTCTGGGGACTGTTACCAACACCCACACCCCTATTCTTCTTTGAGTAACTGTTATTTATTACCTGCAGAGTGGTCAAGTGTTTCACACAGGGGTGTAAAAATTAGGTGCTTAAGCCCATTCTGCCTCAGTCAGCTGTACTAATAAATTTTGTGAATAATTTGTCTCTGTATCTTCTATGTGGAATGTATATTCTTTGCTTGGTCACGTTGCTTGCTCCACCTAGTTAAGGCATAATGGTTGCCTGGACAGTAGACAGGAGTTTGTGTAGCACCCTTTGGGTCAAGCTCTAAACTAGATTACCGTCCCCTCACTCCACCCTTTGCTATGAGGTTCAGTACATCAGTTGTATACAGATCAGATCTGGCCTTCATTCTCTGTATGTCTCATACTCTAAAAATCAGTTTCATAATCTACAGCAAATCAGACCCTTTAAACAGAAGTTTAAAGCTATCCGACGGAAAGCAAATATCTTCTAAGCACTTAAATATAAATGCCTAGATGTGTCAGTTCTGGAAGATGGTTGAAAATATTTCACGGAAACAATCTCATTCCCCAGTCAGTCTTTGCTGTTGAGAGTCATTTCTCATGACGTCTAATACTCACGAATAAACATACTTCTCGATATGAATAAAGATCTCAGCATAAAGATAGGGGAAACCTATTGTAACAGGCTTGAGACATTAAGTATTCTATACTAGTTGCCCCTGTACGTGCTCTTATCCTTGAGGAAACAAAACCCGTGATGAAAAAGAGACATTTTACCTCCTATTTTTTACTGAGCATGTGAAGAAAGAGCAGACACTTGAGGAATAATAGTGGGTAGGTTTTTATTGCCAGCACTAGCTTATCCTGGGATAACTGGATTCAGATGTCTGCACACTCAGGATCTAGACTTTTTTGTGTAATTTTGGGGGGACTTTGTCCTTTTAACTTTTCTATAGCTATGGCTTGTGGTGAAGACTTTTTCATGTCAACCCTGCTTCATTCTGGCTGGTGACAATTATTCCCATTGATGAAGAATTCTATGACCTCTTTACAAGGTCAAAATGCATGAGCCATACTTCATAAACCTATACGTTTACTTTAAAATCATGACTTTGTAAAACTAATAAACTCAAGGGATTTTTTTTTCTCTCTGTCTGGTCTTTCTCAAGGTCTTTCAGGATTTCATGAGAACTGCACAGGCCAGAAGCAAAACAAAAGTTATGGTTCCTTCTTAACCAAGGGGCTGTGTGGGCTGGAGATCTGGAAGAGACACTAAGCACCTCTTAACCATGTATTAAAGAGCACAAAGGTGTAAGTGCAAGAGCTGCAAAAGCGTAATCCCTCAGTTTCTGCTATGGAAACCAGGTAGACGTGCACTTTGAAAGGTTTCATTTCCCAGCACCATTTTTAATAGAAGGGGAAAAGCTGCGGAGAGGCTTTTATCCAAAAAAATGAATGAAATACAAGCTTTCTTATTAGCCCCTTCCCAGGACACTGACTTTTGGAAACCTTTCTTGTGAGAGTGACTGGCAGGGATTTGAACCCCTTGCCCAGCCTAGACTGGTGAGGCGTATGGCGTGGCCGAAGGCCCTACCTTCTGACTTGGAAAATTATAAAAAAAGGGATAGCACATTAAGAAAGCTGCATCTTACTCACTTCCAAATCATTAAATCAGTCTTCTTCCCATTTGAAATCAGCTAGGAGAGAGCATGCAGTAGCATGGACTTGCAGTGATTGGCAATCTTGAATACTAAGTATGGCTTGAAAACTGGTTCATCTATCACGTTTTCTTTCAAATTTTCCATTCTTTATATTTCAGTAAGCCCTTGAAAATGTGCAGACAAGTATTAAAAATGTCATGATTTAAAGAGGAGGTGAGCACATTACCGCAATTTAGTTCAGCGTCGTTATTGGGCTTCCTACGCAGCACTGAAATAAAATAAACAGAGCCAAATTCTCACAGTGGTGTGCCAACAAAAACACTGTTTGTGTCCTAGTACCATGATCTTTAACTGGACTAGTCACCCAGTCAGCTTTAGGAGTGGGAGATGGAGCACCAGGCAACGTATGGGGGAATCCCATGCTCTCGCCTGCAGTGACACCATAGCTCAGTTACTGCTCTCTCTGCTTTCCTTTTGCTTCACAGCATCCCCTTTCCATGATATGTTCTCTGGGCAGAAGCTATCTCCACAGTGTATCCATGCTGTTGTTAATTTAATGACTGAACTCCATGTGGCTCTCAGTGTTATTTTGGAACTGATTTTATGCTGGCTGTAGCTCAGGTGATACCAGCAGCTCACACCATTACCATCTGACGGGCCAGTACTAACAAGGAGCTGCATTTTCCTTTTCCCCCCTCACCAAATCCACTTCTGATTGCTGTAAGAAGTAACCAAGATAGTTTTAGCTGTCTTCAACAAAAGTGTCCTGGTGCCCGATTCACCCTTGCTGAGATAAATCAGCACACTAACCTAGCAGAAATTCTTCCTCTAGTTAATTTTCTCTTAGAGGGGATCACTCCTCTCCTCTAATCACAGCATCAAAGCTAACGCAAAACAGGACCTTAAGCAATTGAACGTGTTTGACTTGCCTCTATCCTGTACCTGTCCTGAGCTGCTAACGTTAAACGCCCACATTCACACAAAGGCAGAAAACTTCCCGAGGCATGGGGAACGGCTAAACAAGAATTTGTTTCTAGTTTAAATGTGCCTTAAGATCTGCAGCTGCAACACCCTAACAAAACAGAAAACAGGTCAAAAGAAGCACTCGTTAGATGAAACCCCTCTATAGTGTTACTGCTCAGATGATAGTGCTGGGGGAATACATTGCGGAGTCTGTCATGTATTTATCTCTCCGCTTATCAGAGGATTGTGTCAAAGAAAATGATAAGTAAAAGATAAGTTAGTTCGAGGCTGACAAGACCGTGTCGTCCAGGTTGCTTGAACAGCAACATGTTAACCAGCATCGTTAGCAGAATCGTGAATAGGAATCGCATGCCTGATGGCACTTGTGAGGAGCAGCCACCATCTAATGAGTGCCACGGGTCTTTTGGTTAGCGCCGTGTACCGCCAGCTACATCTGTGAAACAAGGTGAAGATAAAAGATAAGGAATAATAAAGTAGGATGTCATTAATCAGCTTCTACAAAAGTAGCATATCAGTAGATAGCATTTAATAATACATCGCCCCAAGCAGCTCGATGTCTGAGCCTGATCTCATCTTCTGCATAAAGCATCTCCCTTGAGCCCAGGCTGTCTTTGTTCACTTTATGAACTGCATCGTCGGACCCGCTTTGCCGTTAGTGGGTGGTAGCAGGAGGCTAATCCTGCCAGGAGGTGGTACACGATACATAGATTACCTTTTTGCTGCTTTTAAGGAACTAAAAACAAATAACAAGGCCATTCATGTTAACCCATCGCTTAATGAGCCATAACTGCCAACCAGTCCACCCATTGCCGCTTAATAAGAAACAAGACTGCACCGGTTAGGCACTGAAGACACCTGTTAGCCAAGAAGTAACACACAGCTCTTGGGTCAACCAAAGCAAAAAAGCTCATCCATCAAAACATCCGGAATATCAGTATGGGGGGTGAGATCTATCTTGAACTACTTTAGCCATCTACACCCAGTTTGTTCATATTGACAGCCTTTAATGGGGAGAAGGGAGAGAAATTTGTAATTTTGTGGAGCAATTCATAAGAAACTCAAAATTTTTCCTGAAAGAGAGGCATTATGTGATACTCTGGTTTGGCAAAGGTCTACACATAGGGCTGATGGGTACTCTACAGGATCTACAGAAAAAACAAAGGGATGATTTTAGACTGCTAAAAGCAATTGCTATGGGCCTCCATCTTCAATCAGTAAAGCTGTTTGCCATTATATTGATTTTGGCTAGGATAGAATTAATTTTCTTTGTGGTAGCTCATATGGTGTTATGGTTTTGATTTGTGACACAACAGTGTTGATAACACACTGGTGTTTTATCTATTGCTGAGCAGTGCTTACACGGCATCAAGGTCTTCTCTGCTTCTCAGATTGCCCCACCAGCAAGTAGGCTGGGGGGGTGCACAAGAAGCTGGGGCGGGGACGCAGTTGGGACAGCTGACCCCAACTGACCAAAGGGATATTCCATTCCATATGATGTTGTGTTCAGCAATAAAAGCTGGGGGAAGAAGGAGGAAGGTTGGGGGACATCTGGAGTTATGTCATTTGTCTTCCCAAGTAACTGTTACGCATGACGGAGCCCTGCTTTCCTGGAGATGGCTGAACACCTGCCTGCCCATGGGCAGTAATGAATGAATTCCTTATTTTGCTTTGTTTGTGCATGCAGCTTTTGCTTTATCTATTAAACTGTCTTTATCTGAACCCATGAGTTTTTGCACTTTTACCCTTCTGATTCTCTCCGCCATCCCACCGAGGGGGAGTGAGCGAGCGGCTGTGTGGGGCTCAGCTGCCTGCTGGGCTTAAACCACAGCAGCCATAGAACCTTTGTCACCTCTCATGTTGTTCCTGCCCGTGGTAGGAGGGCTGAAACTAGATGATCTTTAAAGGTCCCTTCCAACCCAAACCATTTGTTGACTCTGTGAGATGTAGTGTTCTGCATGAAAAGCAAATTTTTTTCATGCCAGGAGTGTCACGTAAGTGCACTGTGCAGGTGAACGAGTGTATGAGCTCAGTTCTGGGGAAGTAGCAGGTGTGTTTGAAAGACAAAATAGCAGTTGTGCAACATGCCTGGGTATTCCACATATATGGAATACGTATGGTATGTGTAGTGTTGTCCATCCTTGTGAACAGGTGGTGTGTGACGGTGCAACTGGGAAACACATCAACAACTGCACTGCACTCCAAAAATAGCCCTCAGATCTAGGGCAGGAATGGGTGGCGTGTACACACCAGAACTATGAAGGCAATCATGATTAGCCAGGCAGCTGAAGAAATGGAGAGGTGCAATTTTGCATTGCTTCTCACAGAAGAAATACAGCACATTTTAATCATTTTTACAGACCACACAGAGACACCATCAAGCAAGCTCCAAAGTTAACATGCTGATGAGAAGGTGAATTAGTTGGGAATAGGTTTTCCTCCTGGTGACTTTGCACTGTTGTTCCCAATAAACATGAACTAGCTCAGATAGGTCTTCCTTACTCGTGTCCATTGCAGCCCAACACATTCCCTGTGTATTTTAGAGGATACATACACACTATTGGTCAATCACTGATGGCATTCTACAGAAGGAAGAGCAAATGCTGTCTCCATGGCATGACCTGAATCTATTCTTAGCTTTAGGCATTTTTCTAGATCTTCCATCAAAGCCCTTTGATCAATTCTTTTTTCCATGTCTCTATGTATAACGATAGGCTACAGAAAGGCAGAACACAGGCTTGAGTGTTGATGTGATTTTCTGTGTCTGTATAAACTTGGTCATTGACACTAGATGAACTCACTAGAGATAACCCATATTCGACTCCTGAATCTGTCTCCTCCTGAAGCAACATTGCAGGTTCATAGGAGACCTCATATTCTTGATCTCCCTTTCATAATATTATGGATTATGAGTTTGGCCCAGAACAGACAGTGAGTGACTCATTAGCTGGAGCACAGGAGGTACCAGGGTGGAGAAGTGTCATCACGGAATGATGCAGTCGAGGAAGTAATCTCATAACAAAACGCATTTGTAACTAAAAGCTGCCAAGCTTTTCTCTGTGATTTTCTCTGCTTTTGACGAGACCAGCAGGTCACAGCCACACGACATCTGTAGGTTCCGTGAAGACTGGTGATTTTGTAAAGCACCTTGTCCAGAGCTATAACCAGCTGGGAAAACTATAATACAAAAAAACGAACCAAACCAACAAAAAAACCCAAATGTGGTCACAGGAAAAACACAACTGAGAGAAAAGAATTTAAAAAAAAAGCATGTTTACACCTGTGTTATCCCAGCCTGCCTCTCCCTTGTTGTCGCAACTGGGTTCAAGTTAACATAGATGCTGAGTGTAACAGTTTGATTTCAGGCTGTTCCTTCTCACTGCCTTTACAGGAAGGGAAAAGCATTTACCTATTCAGTTTAAGAGTTGCTGTGAGAATTTGACATGGTGCCAGAACTGTTAAACCATTTGGTGTGTCACACTTCCAATCCCTGCTGACTCTGTTCATATATATATTGGTCAAATTACCAGAAGACTTTATTTCCTCCTTAAACTGCCTTTGCCAACTATTTCAGTAACTAAAGAATGAGACTATCTTTAATAAATCCTTAGGAGGTAATTCAGCCTTGGCAGAGCCTGTTAAGAAACGTGTTTTAGTCTTATATGCTTAGATGAAACAAACCTCCAGTTTTTCCTAGCATTCTTTAGCATTCTAGCATATAAGGTCTCTGGGGAGACCTTAGAGACCCTTCCAGTACTTATAGGGGGCCTCCAGGAAAGCTAGGGAGGGACTCTTTATCGAGAAGTGTGGTGATAGGACGAGGGGTAAGGGTTTTAAACTGAAAGAGGGGAGATTTAGATTAGATATTAGGAAGAAATTCTTTACGCTGAGGGTGGTGAAGCTCAGAAACAGAAACAGCCCAGAGAAGCTGTGGCTGCCCCATCCCTGGAGGTGTTCAAGGCCAGGCTGAATGTGGCTTTGAGCAACCTGGTCTGGTGGGAGGTGTCCCTGCCCATGGCAGGGGGGGTGGAACTCGATGATCTTCAAGGTCCCTTCCAACAAAAAACATTTTATGATTCTATGACTTTTCTTAAATAAGCTTTGGCTTCCTCTTGTGGATGCCCTAAAAACTACACTTTCTCTTCTGTCATCATAAACCAGACTACTTAGATTTTCTTCATCCAAGCATATTACCTTAACTACAGTAATATCTTTATAAAAAAGAGGAAAAAAACCTAAAAAGGGCTCAAAAACACTATATTGCATGACTCCTGATAGGGACAGCGTCCAGCTAAACTAACAAGGTCTTCCGTATCTACAGTTTTGAGTGCAGATATTTGGGGTTTATTGTATATTGATATAAATTCACGAACATCAAAGCTAAAAAAATCAACCCAGGCTGCATTAACTGTTGAAGTGATTTAACTTTTATAACAATGTGTATTTCCACGAACTAAGATAAAATCACTGGACAGTGCAAGGGCTGGAATATTCCATAGAAAATGCTGAAATCTGGTACCAACCCTTGTGACACAGGTGGTTTCCTTCCTTCTCAGGAGGAAGACACAGATCCCTTCAATCCCAGGTTAACTCGGGTCATAAATTGGCCACAACAGACACTCTTTGTATGAACTGATTGACTATTTGTTTTACGTGCGTCAGCCTGACACATCCGGCACGCTGAAGACTTGCTGTGCACGACCGGCCAGCAGTGGAGGGTACCAGATGATGCACAGTGTTGACAGATGTGCGACGAGGTGAATCCAATCCTGCATTTTTCTGCTTGCCGTGTCGCAGCTAGAACTGTGGCATATATGGCAAGCTGAACGTTGTTCAGAAACTTGCCTTCATTAAAAATATAGGAGTGCCCTCTGGTGGAAAACTGAACATCTGAGGCCGAAGTTTCAGCGTCGCTAAAAATTACCTTTTTCCTCAGCTGCAAATGCATGCAATTCTTTGCTTGCAAACCAAAGGAAACTGCAGGGCCCAGATCAGTTCTTAGGTACATCACTGGATGTTTTCACCTAGAAATAAGATAGTTTACTAAAACATTGCCTCTGGTTAGGCAACCTGAAGTTTTTTTTTTATTCTTAAAAAATAAAAGTGGGGTTAGATTTCGTCTTCTTTCCTACTTTAATAAAAGCACTGGGACGCAGCTTTTCTTGGTGTGCTAAGGATTGATGTTTCATCTGCTGAAACTTAAAAAAAACTATCTGCTTAGCAGTTACCAAGCATAACACATTTTATATTGAATATATAGTTTTGGTGGGATAGCAGCATATGTGAGTCAGGGGTATATGATAGAGATAATGACACATTGTGTACTAATTGGCTAGTAGTGATATATAACCTAAAAGACAGGCCTGATAGTTTACTGAAAACCATACGAAGCAAGAAGTCTTGTGATGTTGTCAAGGACAGCTCCTGATAATGAACAAGAACCTGTCTGGAGAAGCAGTTGAAACCGACCCTGTGGTCTGGACAAAGACCAAGGAAGAACTGAGTCTGCGCAAAAGCAAAAGGTTACTTGCAGTGATGAAGAGGAATCATCAGCCTTCATCCTCACGACCCTCAGCGGCCACCACCAGGAGGCAATGTGCAAACGTAGTTGGGAGGAGTTTATGAAAATGATGTAGTAGAGTTAATTTTAATACGAAGCGGGGACAGGTCATGCATATGTATAGGCATATTCGGAAATCTTATGTTTATGTGATTAAGTACTATATATATTTGAGAAAGCCGCTACACTGGGCGCGCACGATTGTGGTGGGGCGACCCCCCGTGCTGCCCGGCGCTGAATAAACATACCTACTTTACAACCATCTCGGTTGTGGAGTCTCATTTCCGCACGTCATATGGAGCTTTGTTTTAGATGACTAAACTTTCTCTATAGCTGTGGGAGAGTTAGGCACTGCCAAAAGAGCATTTTTTATTGTTAATATGCCACAAAAACTACTCTTGCAGGTAGTGGCATAAACTCCCCATGTTTTAGACTTTGGTGAACATCCTGTGCAAGTATGTCTATAATCATAAAGCAGGTCTAGATCTAAATATATAACTTATAGATCTTTATGCCAAGGTAGAAGAATCTCCTCTTTTGGTGATTTTGGAATAGGGGACAGTCTGTGTCTGTTTAATGGCTGTAAATTCCTCACATAAAAGGGAGAGCACAGTAAGAACAGAAAAGCAACCTCTTCCCACCTCAGCACTAGACTTCTGATGGCTTAGCCTTGTGATAGAGAAATGCTTTACATCTAGCAGCATCCCTCTGTGTTAAAATTATTTATTTAAAGCTAACAGTCTTGCATGAAGAGTTTTGTTCTCCAAGACGCTCAGTCTTTTGGCTTACATATAAAAACTCCTGTGCTTAAACTTACCTGTATGCTTCAGTATTTGTCTGGATCAGGGCCCAGTGCAGTCAAATGTTTCTCAGAATCACAGAATCATAGAATGGTTTGGGTTGGAAGGGACCTTAAAGATCATCTAGTTCCAACCCCCCTGCCATGGGCAGGGACACCTCCCACCAGACCAGGTTGATCAAAGCCTCGTCCAGCCTGGTCTTGAACACCTCCAGGGATGGGGCAGCCACAGCTTCCCTGGGCAACCTGGGCCAGTGCCTCACTGCCCTCATAGTGAAATATTTCTTCCTAATATCTGTTCTAAATCTCTCCTCTTTCAGTTTAAAACTGTTACCCCTCATCCTATTGCTACAATTCCTGATAAAGAGTCCCTCCCCAGCTTTCCTGTAGGCCCCCTTCAGATACTGGAAAGGGCTATAAGGTCTCCCTGGAGCCTTCTCTTCTCCAGGCTGAACAACCCCAACTCTCTCAGCCTGTCCTCATAGCAGAGGTGCTCCAGCCGTCTGATCATCTTTGTGGCCCTCCTCTGGACCCGCTCCAACAGGTCCATGTCCTTCTTATATTGGAAGCTCCAGAGCTGGACGCAGTACTCCAGGTGGGGTCTCACAAGAGCGGAGCAGAGGCGCAAACTTCTGTCAAAGTTGTACTTAGAAACTAGTTCAGGAACACCAAAGAGTTTTGCACAGCTGTGGTCATTCCCTCAGTCTTTGTCATCATTAACACAGCAGAGCTAAATTCTCAAATCCACGGTATCATAGGGTACAACATAGTTAATAAATATGCTGCTAGTGTACCCAGAGCGGGGTCATTCCAGAAAAGCAATAACAACCCTGTTTGAATAACTTGTAAGTATATGCAACAGGGTTTATGTATCCTACCATACATGAAATGTGTCTTAGGATGCTTGGAAGAATGCAGCACAAAGTAGAGTGAATCAGGAACTCAGTTCTAATTTGTCAAGTTTATGAAAACGGGATTATTTTTATGCTAATTTCTACTGAAAAGTAAGGTGGGGAGGTTCCATGCAAAAGCACAATGACTGGTTTCAAAAGCAAGAAGGTTGTTAAGTAAAGACGTGGTACCTGACTTTCTGTAGATGGTAATGACACCTGCAGGTATTTTAATATACTTTTTAAATTTAATATAATATATTTTAATATAGTATTTTAATATGAGGTATTTTATTATACCTCGCCTTGTATGAAGTTTTCTTCTTAAAACTCATTGCATTATGTTTTTGAAAAATGTTGTGGTTTTGAAGGTTATTAGGCCAACTTATGAAAGAAAAATCTGTCAAAGATATTAAATACAAAGACATAGTCTCTAATTCAAGGAATCCTGCAGAGGCTGGGAGATAGTCTGGAAAGCATCATATCTTTATCCTGCACTTCAAATCTTCCTGAGCGTTTTCTTTTGGCCTTTTCTGCAGAAAGACAGTGAGGTAAGGCTGACTTTTGGTGTGATCTACTGCTGCCATTTCATCTTGGACTCACCAGGATCATTCTGTAACACTGCAAGACCAGCTGAAAGAGCTACGTGGAAAAGTAATGTCTGCTCAGCCCTGGAGAGCAAAATTATCGCTTGTCTTTATCTTTAGGGCTCTGAAGACTTCCTTTCAGACTGACAAAACTCAAGACAGTTTGAGGTTCCAGCAGAGCTTTCCCTGGGGCTGGGATGCTGAGGGAGACAGTTGGCATGGGGAAATTGCAGACCTTTCACCTTCAGAGGGCAGGACATGAAGGCAAGTGCCATTTAATCCTAACTCCCAGAGATGTTCTATGTGTTATATGGTATAATAAATAGATCTGATATTATAAATAGCAGACAAGTAAACATAGAAAACAACTGCAGGTAGTACATATTCGACACAGCTTTTATAATCTTTATAGAGAAAAATATAACAAGAAATCAAAGATAAGAAAACTCAGAAGAAAGAAAAGAATTAAGGCTTTTCATGGGAAATACAACCTGGCTACAAATCAATCACTGTTTATATAGAATAAGATAACTGTGCATTATCTACAAACACCGTGTAGTGCTAATGATATCCAATCAAGTTCCACAGAGGAAGAAAAATTTTAATTATTAGTAAAATAATAAGACAAATATTTTGTGATAGGACTTTTTTTCTGGAACTGAACCTGTTTTCAGGAAGAGATTTCTATTCCCCCATACTCCTCAAATTTTTGAAATTTTGTCTCTAAAGGGACATAATCTTAAACATGAATTTTTTCCTCATATTTATTAAGTTTACGTAGATAATAAGTGAAAAAGAAAATACCATACAGTTCGTCATACTGTAATGCATGAATCACTGGAATTGCGTTTGCTTTTATTTAATATATAGTACTGTGTTTAAAGTTTGATTTTATTTTAGTTTATTATTTACCCTGAGAGACCAATCTCTTGGGAGGGGGGTGTGTGTGTGCAATTGGTTCCCAGAGCCAATTCAGCAGGGACTAAATTCAACAGAGACAAAGCCAATTTAGGCAAACAGCTGTCTGGAATGCTTTAGGTCCGTGGATTCTGTATCTGGACTTTCAAAGTTTCTTCCAACTCTTTTTTTTATTCAAGCAAAGTGAAGTGTAAGCTACTTCTCGTTGCTCGCCATTTATTTATAAGCCTTAAAAGAAAAATGAAAAGCATTTTCTATAAGGAAAAAATACTAAGTGGGTACTTCAAATTAAAATGAGAAATCTCCAGGGGCTCCTAGAGATATTGCCATCACCCCATGAAAAAATAAAGCAGCGCAAGCCAAGACTATTATTTCAGTTGCACTGACATGAAACTGTCCTATAGTGATACAGCTGTCCCTACTGGGAGCAGGTCTGTATTAATATAATAAATATAATATATATAATAAATCAACCTAATAAAGGCCTTTCTGTCTGCATGCCAATGTGTGTAGATTGGAAACTGCAATCAGCTATCACACCCTGAGCAAATCTACAGAACTTCTATAAAAACTTGCTAGGTTGGGCTTGCAGAGAGGTGGGAAAGCCTCTGTCATGACACCCGTGCAGTCTTATCCCCAGATTAGCCATCCTAATGAGTCTGCAGCAAATTAATGTGTGTGCAGAGCACGCCCAGGAAGGGGATGGATGGCTGCTCTCCCTTAGAGGGCAACAGGACACCATGCTCATGGGAAAATTACTGTCTGGAACCGCTTATTAGTGGCAATACTCAACAGTAAGTTTGGTGGCCTCTGCTTTCTCCACAGTAAAAGGTCTGGCCTGGGTTTCACCCTCCCGTGTTCGGTCATTCCTGTGGGCAGGAGGGGCAGCTTCTGTGTACCAGCTGCCCAGAGGTAATGTCCCACCTACGCTACAATTAATGGTCAGTGCAAAATCTCCACTTAGACTGGAAGTGGTCCCCTAAGCCGTTCTGGGGGATCCACCACATTGAAGTGAAGGGTATACCACAGCTGGCTGCACTTTGGACAAGGTCCTCCATGGGATGGGGTTAGGAAAGCACCACTGATTTGCCCCACCATGGTGCCCTGCAGAGAAGACTCTCTGCAGATGGAGTCTGGGGTGGCTCACTGAGTATGTTAGGTAGAGGTGACGTGAATACCCCCTATCATTTACCCCTTTGATTTGAACAAGGGCAAAATAAAGTGAGACCCCACCTGGAGTACTGCATCCAGCTCTGGAGTCCCCAACATCAGAAGGACATGGACCTGCTAGAGTGTGTCCAGAGAAGAGCCACGAGGATGATCAGAGGGCTGGAGCACCTCTCCTATGAGGAGAGGCTGAAAGAGTTGGGGCTGTTCAGCCTGGAGAAGAGAAGGCTCCAGGGAGATCTTATTGCGGCCTTCCAGTCCCTAAAGGGGGCCTACAGGAGAGCCGGGGAAAGACTTTTTACTAGGGCATGTAGTGATAGGACGAGGGGGAATGGCTTTAAACTGGAAGAAGGCAGGTTTAGATTAAACATTAGGAATAATTTTTTTACTTTGAGGGTGGTGAGGCACTGGCACAGGTTGCCCAGAGAGGTTGTTGAGGCCCCATCCCTGGAGGTGTTCAAGGCCAGGCTGGACGTGGCCTTGGACAGCCTGGTCTGGTGGGAGGTGTCCCTGCCTATGACAGGGAGGTTGGAACTCGATGATCTTTAAGGTCCCTTCCAACCTAAACCATTCTATGATTTTAAGATCTTAAAATAATATTTGGACTGTATAGGTTTACCACATCAGCCACCTCCTCCACTTCACAGGAGACTTCAGCTGGCTTAACTGTCCTTGTGTATCTGACTTGATGCACATCTTTGACAGCCAGTTGAGCATCCTCACCCTCACCAATGAACTGTTCCTGCTGCAAATGTGGAGGTGATGGCAAGAGCAAACCAGCGTATAAAGCTTCATTCACCTGTCAAAATTATCGTCACTGGACGTCACTGAATCAGAAATTGCTCAGCAGGCTTGCAACAGAAAAGTACACACACACATACATGTGCAAATAGTTTGAGCTTTGAATTTTACACTGAGCATGAGTGTAAATCTGTTGGTCTGTAACCCGAGATGTGAACTCCCCCCAGACCCATGCTGTCTGTGTTCCTGATGTCCGTAGCCCAAGTACATACCCCAGACTCCTACTGCTGGGAAAGACCAGAGGGAAGTTTGTAGAAAGACAGCAAAATAAAAAGAGAGAGAGAGGAAAGACTGTTGGCATAGGCTTGTAAGTAGCTGAATGATTCAAAAAGGAAAATATCAACATGGAAATGTATAAATTCCTAAAAAAAAAAAAAAAAAGGGAGGGGGGGGAAATGCTAGGGAGACAGGTAAGGAGCTAGTCGGGAATCACCAGGCTTTTGGGTGAGTCAGTAGAGCCATCTGTGTTCACAGAGCTGGTGGAAATTGGTATCTCAGCGCTACTGGAGATGCACTCTAATGAGCTGGGGAGGCTAACCAGCCCCCTCGGTGCCTGCTCTGCCAGCAAAGATTCTGCACGGCTGTGAGCCTATCATTACTAGCCTCAAAGCTTGTCAGACCGTGGCCACCTTTGCCTATGATAAAAATCACATAAAGCAATAAATGCTTGTTTTATGTTTTGTATCTCTTGCTGGAACAGTTTGTGCTTGACTGAAGATGCCAGAGAAAACAGACCCGAGAGAGAGGTCGTAACACGAGAGGTGATCGAACACAGAACTGGGAAGCTGGAGGCGTCCACTCAACCTCCCTCCAAACTACCTGACCCTCACCCTGATCCACACATTTGACCAATATTGTTGTCACTATGCACAGTTTTCTCTGTGTTTGCTCAGGCCTTTCACAGAGGAGTAAGGGACAAAGAAATAAAAAGATTTAGGAAGGAAAATCAAGGAAAGGAGATGTAATTTGCTCTTAAACTCAGGCTTTCAGATGGTGACGTTCTTTTAAGGTAAATATACATTAACTTGTTTATTTGATAAGCTGAACAGAGCTTGTGATTTGTTGCTTGGCACTAAAAGTGTTCTTGCAGCAGGTGAAAAAATGCCCTGGTTGTACAACATGGAATATTAAAGAAAAATTGCTTTGGCAAACAGAAAGTTTCCTGGTAAACACTCTCTGGCTCTGTGGGAGTGGTACTTCACTGACCCAAAGTGTTTGCTTTCCACAGAGCAAAGGACAAGCAAGACAAAAGTCCGTGAGACTGTAATCTGCAGATCTGTCATATGAGAATGTCACAATGTAAAAGCTTTTTTTCTATTTCTCTCCTAAAGCTACACAGATATGTGGATGACCCAAGTAGTGAAATTTAAACACCTACTCATGCACAAGGGAAATGCAATAAATATTCATGTAAATTGTCTTCACTACAATAGAAGACAGGACACATCCATCTGCAAGATTAAAGATAGCAGTGAGATGGAAGAGGTGCAGTCAAGCCTGATGAAATTCACCACCGAGGCTGAAGGAACTAATTGAACAAATCTGTGAACCATGAACAGCCAACTTCACGAAGGCAATCACCTCACCGAAGAAGTGATTTAGAGCTTTGGGAAGATGAATATGGAACTTCTGCCTAAAAAGGGAACTAAAGGAGTATTTGAATCATTGGCCTGGTTTCATCCAGGGAAAAATTCTGCATCAAATTATTGAAAAATCAATGCATAAACTCAGAAAGGCTTTGTTGATAGCAAGACACATCTCATATTTCAAATTTCCATCAAGCAGGCCTGCGAGATGAAGAGGCCTCACAGTAGCTAAGCCCTTAAAAGGGAACTTCTGTGGTTCCCTTTACGTACACAAAGCAGAAATGTGAAACAAGTTACTCTGCTGCTCTGGTATGCAAACTGCTGGTGCATAAGATAAGAACCTACTTGTGTTCAACTGGAGCTAGGCAGAAGAATCAAGCTAAAGTAGAATTATTATGTCAAGTGACTGGATATGGTAAAGTAAATGCAACCAGTAGGAACTAGAAAATGACCAGTATAAACTAGAAAATGACAGGGGTGTTTTGAGTTGCTATGGCACTCACACCTACCGTACTGGTACCACCATAAAAGGGCAAGATTGCCTAGGGAATGCTATCAGAAATATCAGGTTTTGGATAAACTAGAAGCAAAACTAGGACCAAAGGGGAAAATGTAATTAGGAAAGGACTGCTTATTTGAGAGGAGTTTGAGAAGAGAAAATGGGGTGCAATGGCAGTGAAAAGTTGGGCTCAAACTCAGAAAAATGGAAAATAAAGAAAAAAATCAAAGAACAACAGTAAGTGAATCTTCCAACAGCAAGAGTGTGGACACCTACAGACATCAGTGATGCCAACCTGCGGACCCGAGTCCAGGACAGTTGAGGGTCCCCCACTGGACAACCCACTGTACTTTGTATCAGGTCAACAAATGGTGGTGGTGGGAAACAGCATTGTGTCACAGTATTTATAGAATTGTGATTTAATAGTGGATCTAGATCTTAAATTAGATTTAAGATCTGTAATTAATAGTTTCATAGTTGCACATAAATGCCTGCATAGGTGTATAACAATCAATTAGTATCAGTTGCTGGTTATTTTGCTAATTGGATTATGGATTATTTTGGTTCCTTAGATTACTGACTGAGATTACTGGCTGCTTTGCTTATTACCTCAAAGTGTGTTCACTAATCAATAAATACCTTGATCGGTTTGCATAAGTTACAATTCAAGTGTCCAATCCAAAGGGGGAGTACCAACCCTCAGCTGCAGCAGACAAAAAACTAGCAAAATAAGTAAACTGAAAGCAATTGACAAAATGTACTTTGACTTTAGTACAACTTCCGATATTGACTTATATGTCATTAAGTATAAAGAAAGAAAGTGTGGTTTAGATTACATCTCCATGAAGGAGACACACACTTAGTTGAAACTTGGAAAAATTTTAATTCATATCTTACTTTGGCATGAAGAATTGATATCAGGTAAGGGTCCTGAGGGCTAAAAAAAATTTTATAACTGAACCTGGCTAAGGTTTCACATGATGTAGAGGATGGGACTGACATTCAAAAGAGAGTCTAATAAATTGCAAATGTTATCTAGGCTAACAAAAAATGAGACAACAGAATAACAAAGTATATGAATGCAACATGGAGGATAGCAAGCTTTCAAATGGATGAGACATCAAAAAAGGCATGTTTTCTTCTGGGATGTATTAACCACCTTCCTGTGAGTAAGACCTGTAAGTTAATTATTTCACCCTGTTCATCATCAGTAAGTCCTAAATTGGTGTGTTAATATTCCAAAGTAATTTATAATATATTGTTAAATATTAGCACAGAGATGACTCAGTACATAACAACTGTACTGCACTTTCTGGAAATTCCTAGCCCAGGTTTTTAGCACAGGAATGTGTGAGTTCAGCTTTATGCTGCGCTAAGTAATTTGCATGGTAGCGTAAAATATTACAAGGCTGCAGTGAGCAAGAAAGTGGCTTCTTTTTGCAGATATTTGAAATATTTCCTACTAGAAATTTACAGCTGTAGTAATCCCAGTAGCATCATTTCTCCATCTAGAGCAACAGTTTACCTCAGGCAATGGGAATTTTAGTGAGGATACATTTGGCCCACACAATATATCAAGACCTTCCTCAGTTACTCAAGGTGATTTTGAGACTGATAATGTTCAGAAAAAAGATAGCAGGAGGCCACCTGAGTAACTAGAACTAAGGGATTTATATATTCTTCGTTTCTGAGGGGGAAGGAGTAACCAGAACTACATGAATAGATGGTCAGAATGAAATACAACATGCAATGTAATAATAATCAAAGACAGAGTTCTGGGTGGCCTTTACACTGTAGTGCAAATTTGCAAAAAGACATGATCCATAAATCAATATTTCTCCTTCATAAAGTAGCAAGCCTTAAAAAAATGACAGGAAAAATAAGAAAAAGGAAAAAAATCAACAAGCATCTGTAGCAGAAAGCCACAGCTAAAGCTTTAAGATTTCACCAAAATGCTTTAAATGACAGTGTTAGAATTTTAATTGCACTTGAAACAAGAAGCCTGAAAAAGTCACTGTCCTGGGACTCCCGTAGATGCTCTTAAGTGCTCCCAAAAACCAGTCATAGACGTTCTCTATATTTTGCATCCAATGAATTGTTTCTCCAAGATTATGAGACAATTCTTTGACAAAATGCTTAAAATTGTCTGGAAGTTATTTTTGAGCTCTGGATAGAGACTGTTCCTTTCTCCTACCAGACCTTTACAAATGCTTACATCTGTCTTATTCCCAAACCTCTCACACCACAGACGAACTGAAAGCTGTCCATGGTTGTACTGTACTAAAGTATTCTCAAAGAGAAATATGAATGTGAAACATTATTGAAAAAGAGCATGGCGATCTGTAATCAGGTGATAGCATTATCTGTTAATTGCCATGTCAAACTGTGACTGTAAAAACTAAATAAAACACAGAAATGTCTATTGAAGAGTCTCTTTAAAAGACACAAATTTAAAATTAAGTCTTGGACTTTGGAAGTGAAGCATTTGATCCTGTGAAGATGATTAAAATAATTGTTACTCTTCCAGTGCTCTTTTCCTGCAGCTCAACCAGGGACCTAGAGGTGGTACTTCATTTGAAATAAATAAATATAACCTTTTTTTCCCATTTTCTCCAACTCATTAGGGAAAAAAAAGAATAATTCAGACTGGATCACTCCATTCAGTTGTGAACAAGGCACCTAATTCAGGACATTTATGGGAAAATCAGAGACAAAGAGAAGTGTAAGTAGTGCTTGGGTCTTCATTTTCTTCACAGTTGGGAGCTACATGAATAAAACACTTCACTCGCAGTGTAGGAGACTTGGATGGATCCTTCCCCTGTCTGTGTTGAACCACATATCCCTCCTGGAAAAGTGTCCTAGCCCTCATGTCACCAGGGATTTGGAGTGGCTTACACTCATTAACACCCCCTCTTTATACCCTCTTCTCCCTCTTCCCAATGACTTTTGGAAGTGGTTAAGATCCCCAAACATAAGTGTCTACTGTCATACTAGATGACCTATAGTACCTCTGTGTGGGGCTGGCAGACGGTTTGTGAGAGACCCATACCCTTCTGAAACAGAAGGAAGAGGCCAGGAAAGACCTACATGGCATCCACAGCCACTCTGGGCACCTATATCCACACAGGGTTTGCAATTTCTAGAGCAACGCTGGAATACATCTACTCTGCTTCCTAGGGAAGTGTCTTAACCATGAGCCTGCAGAGTTGATATCAAAAGGGGAGAATAGCCTCCTCAATGTATAAATTCCTTTTGAGGAGCTCTGTTAAGAGCTGCTATGTCTTCTCTATTAAAACAGAAGGAATTAAACTGGATTTTATGTAGCCTGCTTGGATGTTTTAGTCCCATGCCAGTAGGGGAATGGGACAGTTTATCCAGCTCCAAAAAATTACTTACTGGCAGATGTGACAAAAATCCCCATTAGTTTCAGGATAACTAAAACAGTGCTCTTCAGCTAGCTCACAATTTTCCAAACAAGAATACAAAAGAAATTCTCTCCTACTTCTACAGCTGAACATTCTGTGCCAGAACCAGTAAAACTTGTGTTCATGGTTTTGGACGCACTGGAGCCTTCCCACTCTGAGAAACTGCTTTGGAGCTACATCAGCAGCCAAACCACAGTTCTGCTCTGTCTGAGTGCAAAGTCATCTTGCCCATTTTCTGAAATTGTTTTCTTGCAATTTTTCACAGGACTAAAAACTCACGAATTCGAAGCAACCCAGTCACATACCAGAGCCTCATACCATTTCATTAGGTGAGACCATGCAGCTAAGTAACTCCTTTTCTTCCGAAGAGGCTAGTATGCAGTTCATGAGTCATCTAGGTTGAGGAAAAGCTTGTTATAGCTTGGAAAGGGGACATTAAAACGTGGATCATGTCAACATAGAATCATGGAATTACAGAATAGTTTGGGTTGGAAGGGATCTAGTCCAACTCTCCTGCAATAAGCAGGGATATCTTCAACTAGATCAGGTTGCTCAGAGCTCCGTCGAACCTGACCTGGAATGTTTCCAGGGATGGGGCATCTACCAACTCTCTGGGCAACCTGGGCCAGTGTTTCACCACCCTCATTGTAAAAAATTTCTTCCTTATATCTAGTCTGGCTTATCAGGGAGACTACACTTTCTCTGACCTTTCTTTTCTGGCTGACATACCTGTAGAAGCCCTTCTTATTCTTTGTGTTCCCCGCCAAGTTCAGCTCCAGCTGTGCCCTGACCTTCCTGACCCCATCCCTACACAACTGGGCAGCGTCCCTATACTCTTCCCAGGATACCTATCCCTGCTTCCACTGCCTCTGCATCTCTTTCTTGCCTTTTAGTTTGCCCAGCAGGTCTCGACTCAGCCATGGTGGTATCTTACCATCCTTTCCTGATTTCTTACCCCTGGGGATCGAGAACTCTTATGGTCTAAGGAAAGCATCCTTAAAGATCTGCCAGCTCTGTTCTGCTCCCTTGTCCCTGAGGGCAGTTTCCAAGGAGGTACTATTGACTGACTCCTGGAAGAGCTGGAAGTTTGCTTTCCTAAAACTCAAGGTCCTGACTTTACTCTTCCCATGACCTGTATCCCTCCAGACTGTGGACTCCACCATTGCATGATCACTGCAGCCCAGGCTGCCTCCAATCCTAATGTCACCAATTAGCTCACTTGCATTGGTGACCATCAGGTCCGGTATCACATC
This sequence comes from Anarhynchus alexandrinus, assembly GCA_008711295.1. NCBI lineage: Eukaryota > Metazoa > Chordata > Aves > Charadriiformes > Charadriidae > Anarhynchus > Anarhynchus alexandrinus. The sequence goes on from VUYV01000273.1 coordinate 25,716, forward strand.
TCCTCTGGTGGGGCTGCCTGTTACCTGGCTTAAGAAGTTATCTTTGATGCATTCCAGGAGTCTCCTGGATTGCCTACAGCTCGCTGTGCTAGTTTTCCAGCAGATGTCAGGGTGGTTGAAGTCCTGTGTGAGGACGAGAGCCTGCAAGCAGATGAAGTTAGAAGGCTTCGTCAATAGGCTCCCCTTTATTGGGAAGCCTATAGTAGACAACATCACTGTCTACCCTTTCTCTGTAGGCTCTGTTCTCCTAACGATGAGTGAATGTCAGCCCAGCTGACTTCAGAACCCAAGCTGCCAGTAAAAAGTGGCATACTCTCGATAGCTCTTCTTCATCTTCAGTGTCAGAGGTAGGATGTGAAATATCTGCTGCTTCCAACACCACAGATTTTTTTTCAGCTCTAGGTTGACTCACAGCTGGTGTGTTCTCCCCCTTTAGACCTCAATTTGTCTGGAAAGCACAACTGATTGCTGAGCTTGAGCTGGATGGATAAGAAATCAAACCTGGAAAAGCTTCAACCTGCAACGAATGGCCCCAGATTATTGCTGTACTGTTCACATAGTGCTGATCATAAACGTCTGCCCTTATGCTTTGGGTTTTATGAGCCTTTAGCCCTATGTTTCCCACCCTACCCATTTCCTCTCTGCACACAGCTGCACCTTCTGAAAATCCACATCCACAGCTGTTACCACAGAATGGATCTCTCCTGGTGCTCTGCAGCTGTACTGATGCAGTGACAGACAGGATTCCCATCCCCCAAATCCTAAATGTAAGCAAGACAGTAGCCAAAGGTATTAAGCTGCTAAGAGCTGAGGACAGGAAAAGAGAGTGAGCACCTATTTCTTTTTGCATCTGCAGGTTGTATACCCAGGAACTTTTTGAGGTGACTTCTCATTGCCAGCAGTGGACATGAAGAGAAAAGAGTGTCTGCTCTTCTGGGAGCTAATTGCTAATTTGCGTGTTTAGCTGTTGATTGTGTGGTCAATGGATACAATAGAGCAGAACTTAGCTCTGACCACTTGAGCAGCTCACTGTCAGACTGTCTCCTCAAAGCATAACTGCAGGTGGGTGTAAATTCAACAGTCGCTATGTCCTACGATGGCCCCTTTTTGTAGCTGACCTTGTTTTGAGTGTACCTATATCTTCCTTTTGCATGGTTCTCTTTTTACATACCATTTCTTTCCCCTGCTCCCAGAAATTCCTGCTTATTTTGTTTCGTATTAAGGTTCTACCATGTCCAAACATGTACCAGGAAAATCAAATAGAGAGGTAGTCCCTGTTCCAGTTTTGATACCAATAAAATACTGCAGCATGTCAGAACACACGACAAAGATGGTAATTTAAACCGGCTGTGGTCAGTAAACGCACTTGAATTTGGAATAGTAGCTGAAACAAAGCCCTCAGACCCACATCTCTGAAGAAAATTGTTCTGAGGAAGATTAATTTATTAGTATCAACATGATTTATATGACATCAGTCACACAAGGAAAAGAGAAGTCTGGGAGTATTTATTTACTGTGCTTCTAAAACAATTTCTGGCTACTGCAAGTTCAGGTTTGGATGATTTTTTTCTTTCTACAGATACATTTTGGGATGTCTGGTCCAAACTAAACTTCCTCATAGATAACAGATACTTCCAGTTCGTTACACTTCATTGCTGAAGAGTAGGAGGTGAGATTCAGTTCTCCTGGACTGAAATATCTATAATGCAGACTGTTTGCTCCAAATTCCTTTTATTGTTAGTCGACAAAAAATACGTTTTTAATGCCAGATTTATGTGGTCTGGTTGAGGATGAGACATTCAGGGCAATGTACATTACATCTCAAAAATGAGTTTTTCTCCAGTAACTATAAAGGGAACTAATTTTAGATGAAGGCAGCTACACTATAGGTTTTTACAATTTAGTAAGTTGAATTCTACCCTTGTTATTAAAAGACTACAATGGGTACATGGAGTTATAACAACGTTATTAAAGCCATGAAATAAAATGTACAGGAGTATGCACTTAAAAAACAGGGATGCCTTGAGTGTTACTGATCTCATCTGCTTTTCACCTGGAGATTCACCTGAATCTACAAGGTTAGCTTTTCCAAAAAACTGCTCCAGGTTCCTCTCCTTGGTGGAGCTAGGTCAATGAAGACAACAGAACTTAAGATGCAATAAACATGCCAAAATGTAGACATCTTAGCATGGGATAAGTCTCTCCCAGGACAGCCCTTATTGTCTCATCTAAGGGCTTAATTCAGTTGGGTGTCCAGAACCTGCTGAGATGCCCCAGAGTATCCTACCAGGCCTCCAGCTACAATTTGGAAGGGCATGGGTCTTCTGTATGTCCTTTGTAATGTCTTTAGCACTGCGAGGGTACCTTAGACATCTTGTTTTATATGCAATGGCGCCAAGGGCCTCCATATAGGCTGCTGATTTAGACTTAGGTCTCCACTGACCTAGAAGACCTCCTTCCCACTGTTGGGATAACTAGCTCAGATGTAGAAACCATCGTAGGAACACTCTTTTAGTTAGACACAATCATATTTTATGACTTCTTTCCAAAGAGTCTATCCATTGATTCCTGAAGAAATATGTGTTTGCTTTTCCCTGCCTTAATCATAGGAAAACATTAACGTAAGCACGTGTGCTTAGATATCGTCAATACTAGTGTGAATAACTGGATACTTTCCAATATCAGAAACTTGTAAAAGACATGTATCAGATTCAGGCAGGAAATATTTTTTTTTCTGCGGTTCATTACAGAACAGAGTGTTCCAGGTTCTGCTTCCTGGGCTGTGTGTACATTTTCTATCAGATCGTGTCTCTCTAAAAGAAAAAAATGTTACAGGATGCAGAAACCAGAAATCTTTGCATCCCTTTACATTACTTTTTCTCAGGGCCTTGAATGCAACCTCTGTATCATCTGCGCACTGCAAAAAGTTGAATTCCTTTAATGGAGGAAGTCCCCTGTGGAGGATCTAGACCCATATTTTTTGTTTCAGGAGGAGTACTTTCATAACTTAGCTGCAGTCCAAAGGACAGGTACTAGCTGTAGGTTAGCAGCCATGATTAGCTTGTGCATTGTAGTCAGTGCTGTCTCCATTTGGCTGAGAGATCTGGAGCAGGAGAATTTAGAAAAAATAACATCCCTGTGCTCAAAACATCTAGAAGTATCTTGTGTCCTCCCACAAAGGGGGAGCATATGGAAGAGATGTGGTGGGACTGCTTGTTAGTGTTCTTAACTCCTACTTCGTATGCTTTTAATTCAACCCACGTACCTGAGATCCCTGACTTCCAATGGAAAGAGTGACCTGTTGGTTACACCTGCCTCATCCACTGACTACTAAGGGTTTAGACAATAAGTTTGGAGTAGATGTTTAGCTTCTCAACAGCCAATGCAAGGGAAGTGAATCCTGCTTCAAATCTGGTAGTCAAAATTTTATTCAGTCAAACTTGCATATTAACACATACTTAGTGGTAATTTCTTAATGTGGTGCTTATAAGAAATGGTAGATTAACCAAATAAGATAGACTTATATTTGACCATGAAAAACAAAATAAAAATATACTTTTGTTGTATATAAACAATATTGTTTTTCAAGTACCAATATACTAGGGTTATTATAAGGTACTGAATTCAGTTGTGAAGCCATCATTCTTTTAAAAAAGATTATTTCTAACTAAGAATCAGACTAGTATTTTAGAACAGATGTTTTGATAATCAAATCAAAATTGTATGGGAAATTAAAGGATTTAACTGGCTAGTCCTTGCAGGTAGTGGGAGTGACTAACATGATTATGCCGACAATTTTATCTCTTATTTTATTGATTTGCAAGATGACCTCTATCCTTGAAAAAAAAAAAACCACTAGCTTTTATGTTTTGCTCTCCTGTGCTCTGTTTCTAGGGTGCTAATTTCTCTGAAGAAGACTATCAGAGTAGCAAACTCCTGTTTACAAGTCACAAAAAGTTAAAAATCTCCCTTTTCATTCCAAAGCAAGAGATTGGGAAATTCAGAAACACTTCCTTCCTATATGCAAAATTATTTAACTATGAAATCTATTTATGAGATGATTTGTCTGTGACAAAAGCGAGTAATTATTGAAATAACCATAGCCACACACAGTTCTGTGTGTGCTTAGTCTACGGCCCCACTTGTTCAGAATTTCCTTGCTACTGGCCAGAGAGCAAATAACCTGAACAATATTTATTCACAGTAGTTTTAAACTTACAAGTCAGTCACATTATATTATGTATATAAGCATACAAAGCTCAGTAGCAGCCACTAGAAGGACAAGACCAAAACAATCTCAGGACTGAGCAGAAGTCTCTTCCCAGATGTAGCTTGTAGGCGATGGTTTGGGTCTTCCTCAGCTGCTCCTCATCCCTTCCCACCGCAGATCTGAATAAGCCATGTCCAGCAGAGGCTTAAACTCAGCAACAGTGCCTGAAATGTCTCCTTTGTAAAGTGAAAGCAAATTTCAGCTCTTAAAGACCACAGCTGGACCACAGTGGGCCACAATCTAATCAGCACATCTGCTTGGACTGAAAGATGGCGGAGAAAAGCCATGGTGAGTATCTTCTCTCTCTGAAGGTTAAGGGCAGACGTCGAACGGTGTGTTTCTCTGAGGAGGGTGGATTTGCTCTACCTGCCCTCCATGCTGGCTGAACACATGCCTCCTCCAGTTCAAAAGCGATGGTGCGGTATTATAATGGTGCTTAGTCAAAATTTCCAATTTGCAAGCTGTCTACGCCCATCATCTCAACCCTGGTAGTCCTTCAAAAAGATTGGTAGCTTCTGCACTTATGTGCCTTGCCTTTGCCTGGGCTAGCTTTTTTTGTGTGGCCATCTGACAGTAACTGTTTGAATCGCTACCCTGTTGGTTATCTCCCTAAGAATAACCTGCAGTGGAAGGCGAGTTGGGTTGTGTGGAAGAAATGAATAATGTTCCTTCTTTGCAAAACAAAGTTAGCTAAAAGGATCAGGTCTGCCAGGTGCTTTGTACACTTAAGAAGAAAATCTATGAAAAGCCTGAACCACGCAGAACAGCATGAATTTTAATCAAAGGCACTAGTTAAGCTGTCATTAACTTCAGTGGAACTGCAGAACTGAAGAAACTGGAATTTTGCCTTCATCCCTTGAGCTGAAATCAGATTCTTGTAGTTCAGGTTTATATAAGGGCTGGAAGAAGAACTTCCACAGTCAAATCTCTCAAGCTGATTTCTTTTCTTTTTTTTTAAGAACTTTCCATAGATTTATCTTTTAAAAAATACATATAAGTGCAGAATCCTGTGGAATTAATTTTTAATGTTTTTTTAATTAAGTGACTCCGCCCCTACAGGTAATCCCCATGAGGAAGTGGGAACTGATATGCCAAACTGCTCTTTGTACCATTGTCCCGGATGTCAGTTTTATTAATCTTTGTTTTCTTCCCAATTATTTTACCCATAGACCATGAATTGTAGCATATCTGACAGACGTTCTTTATCGAACAAATTGATTTCAGTATTTAAACAGGTGTGGCACGCTTTAAAGAAATACTTGCAGTAGTATTATTTCATTTTAACAATACAAATAAAGCTCAGGTGACTGTACCAAATTAGTGAAAATTACTGAGTGCAGCGGATGGGGTAAAATAATGGAACTATCTCCCATGACATTGAGCATCTGGAGGTGCTGGACAGCCTGCCCTCACAGTCAGTAGAGATGCAGTCTAAATAACTATAGTAGGCAGTTTATTAGGCATTCTGATGGTGATAATCCTGGTCTCATCAAAGTTGTCACAAGCATTTCAGATAAAAAAGCGCCCTTGCCCTTATCGCAGAACATGGAAGGATATGGGAGACCTTATCACAAGCGACTTCCCGTAGTGCTGCCCGCTATACTAATAAAGAACAAAAGCAGCTGTGTTAGAAAGGAATTATAATCCGATATTAAAATGCTGGCAACAGCATATAGCTGCAGAAATACTGCAAAAAATGGAAAACAATGAAACAATATTGAGTTGTGCTATGGACAGCAACCTCCACCCAGCACAACGCAATGGTGCTCGGGCTGCAAGGCATCACAGCAAAGGCGAGGATGAGGAAGGGAACTGCAAGGAAGAAAGTATGAGGAGATGTGCAGATGCTTTATGCCTTCTGAAAGCCAACAGGCAGCATGGAAGGAAGCAAGACAGGCGGTGTTTAAATAGGGCAGAGTTGAGCATTGAGGACCTGTCAAAGCTGACTTTGTGATATTACCTTAAAAATGAGCAGCAGCAAAGATTCTGCAAAAAAAGGAAAGGCGAGCTGAGTGATGCTGCACTAGAGCAAAAAAGCAAACACGTGCCACACATCTCTTCAGGCTAATGGGGGAAGATGTACACATCTGTAGCCATTCTACAAGCGGGTTACTCTTGGGCAACACACGGGGTGAATTGCGTGTGCAGTAATACCTGGTGCCACAGCCTTTTGGCCTCCGTGAGCTAACGCAATATAAATTTTATTTAGCAAATGGAAGTTCAGGAACCACTTGGAAGAAAATATCACCGTGTTGCCCAGCGTGCGGGTCATTCTGTGCACACCTATGAAGTGAGTTGGTGACTTACGTCTCTGCCTCAAAATACTTATTCCACTCTTTTGCCAGAGCCAGATAAGACAATTGCCAAGCAACCATGTCTAAACTCGAGCTTTCATTTTGTGAACACAACACTGCAACACTAATCAAGCTGCAAGTATTTTGGCAAAGTCAAAGTGCTGCAAAAGGACAGGCCCTTTATCTTCTCTCTTTCCTTGCCCTAGAGACAAGCAAAAAATGGCAGAATGATGTAGTTGGATTGGTTCATTTTGAGTCACCTGTTCCTTAAAAAAAAGTTCTTTCTTCTAAAATGTGCAGCCCCAAAGCTGATGTCATTTATTGGCAATAAATATTGACAAAGAAAGAGAAGGGAACGCGTATATATATATATACAGCCCAAGACTGAGGAGAGCCTCACACTCCTGCCACTCTTCCTAGGATACAAGAGGATTCTGGCTGGACGGAGGTAATGTATGCAAAATTTAATTTCAGTATTAGAGATTTTATCCATAGAGTCACTCAGTCAGTATTGATTGGGCACTGTGCTACAAAGGCTAATGCAGTTAATATCTAAGTTGTACCAAATGTGATAATGAAAGGAAAATGTTTGCTTATAATAATCCCAGGGGAAGAATTTCAAACTAAAATATATCTTCTACGTAGAAGGCACACCTGCCATCCGTGTGGGTGCGAAATGGCTTCAGTGAAGTCTAATTCCTATATTTCTTTAGATCAAAAGGTAACACTTTGGCTCACTTGCTTCATTCTTCAAATGTGAACATAAATTAATCCATTTTGCAGAGGGTGGTCAATCATGGGAAATGCTTTTCTGATGACATTGGAATTATCTTTATGTTGAATTTATTTCACCTGAGTATTGGGATATGCCAATACAGCTGAACTCAGAACTTTGGTGTCTAGAAATGTTGACTATCTGACCAAGCTTTCAGGTATAGAGTATTTAAATGTCTATTGTATCTTATAGCATGCAGTAAGCTGATTGCGTTTTCTTAATGCATAATGATTTTTTTTTTTACAAAATGAAAGTTAAAGATGTAAACTTGGACAAGGTAGAAAAAACTTATAGCAAAGTAACTGAAAAGACAAATATTCCCATTCTTACAAACTTTCAAACCTGGTATGCCCTGAAAGCTCTTATCAGCTGGCAGGAAAAAGGCTCTGCTGAGGAGTGAAGCACCAGGACTACACACAAAAAGCCAGGACTGTATTTTTCAATTAGAACTTTGTTTCTCACTTTTTAGCTATAGATTTTATTTTTTTATATTGGGTCAAATTTTCATGACATTCCAGTTTTCAAGCAGAGCTACCTAAAAGTACATTATTAACATTTGTCTTTCAGAAGCACAGAAGTGGTTTAGTGGATTGAACACGATTGACATGGAAGGATAATTATATCTGGGAACTGTCGTGTTTTGACTTTGAAAGTAATGCCATATACATTTACTCCAAGAGACAGATTTGATTGTACAGCCTGACAATCAAAGATGTGCAGCAGTATTTTAATCAAGTTTAATTTCTGGATAAATTATTTATGTTTCCGATTGCAGCATTTATCTGGGGAGTCACAGAAAGATCTTGTTTCTGCATGTAAGGACAAGATAACTCCTTAGTGGCCAAAGATATTCCTTCAGTTTAAGAATTTATTCTTCATTAATATGAGTGAGATCCCCATCTCTACTTTGTGCAAGTGATTTCCTTATGCAAGTGTGGGTAAACAAGCCAAAGACTGAATATCTGAATGACAGGAAGTCTTTGGTGTGATAGTGTGTGTCTTGTTGATTTATATCATGCTACAGAATACAGTACTGAAATAAATGATCAATCTAGCTGCAACCTACCCAGTGCCAGGAGCACTATAGTCACCAGATCACGTTCTCTTGGTTCATTCATAAGCTGAATAGACCTCCTAAGAGTTAAGATTTCTTAGCCCAGGCACAGTGCCATCATAATGTAACTATGAAGCCCATGGGACTCAAAGACACATTTCTGCCTGGCACTGCTGTGCTGCCATTTTTGTTAGTGTCAGTCTGGGAATCGATAATCCAAGCTCATTACCTTGTGAGCTCATGAAAAAATACAGCACATTGTGCAGAACAACCCAACAGCTTTTGGTCTGAACTCAGACAACTTAGTCTTGCACTGCTACCATGCAAGTGAAAAGAAAATAGTGCTTTCACTTTTCCTCTTTTATTTAATTTCCTGAGAGGTAGGTTCAAGTTCTGTATAGCCGGCAATCTAAAAATTAAAGAACTTATCTTGTTCCAAAACAGTGGCCTGATAGCCTTCTTCCGACATATGGGCTTACACTTATGTTTGTTCATGGACACTTTGCTGTGAATATTAGCCCTAACATCTTTCGTTTGGGTTTAAAACTCACACGGTGCATTAATGTTCTCCGGTTGACTGACCTCCAATCTTAGTGGAAAGTTTTTCCTGTGCTGTAAAACTGATGAATGTTTCTAGCTATGCCTACAGTTATTAGCATCTAAACTCAGAGGAAGTCACTCTCAACCTCAAAGCTAAATTCTGGCAAGAGCATCGTTACATCAAGCCCTTTATCGTGACATTATACACTGTGACATGTATTATGGAATACTCCTACTGCAAACTAGTGTGGAATACTCATAAAATATGAACATAAAAAGGGTCTCACACACAAAGAAAAATGTTTGAAAAACTTCATATTTTTCAGTGTTCTGGTAGGCTTCTCCCAAGCCCTCTGCCCAGGGCTGAATTGTAGTTGGAAATTTAACACCAAACAAGGGTTATAAGTGGACCTGCTGGTCTCCAGTTAGAGACTACAACATATAGAACTTGCTCACCAGTGAAGATGAAAGTATCAGAGCTTCTGCAATATTTATAAATGAGTCACACCAAAGTGTCTGATAAGAAAACTAACATTATGAGTATTAGTATTGATATTAATATTAGTATTAATATTAATATTAGTATTTACCCTATAATAAGCGGCAATTTTTGACAACACAGATGTAGGCTGACTAATTCACACAGGACTAAATAGCAAGCAAATCCATGGACTTCAGTAGCATAAACACAACATAAGTGAAAGGAGATCAGTTCAAAAATCTAGAGAGAATTTCAGGTGTTAAACGATGAACAGGTTATGAATAATGCTGTAAATGCCGTCTCTTCCAAGTCATCATTCTAGGAACAAGAGATTCTACTGAATGCAAGAAGAATGAAATGTATTTCCAGGACACTGGTAACTTGCTGTTAATTCTCTGAGATGTGAATCCATCCTTCAGTTCCTGACAGAAGGAAAAGCTCGTAACTCATTCTTCTCACCTAACGTCAACATGTTTATTTAATCACTTAGAAAAGATGGATTGGTGGATTATTTATATTTTCATTGTATATTTATGGTTTTAACAGGTGTTATCCCAATAGTTTCCCTATCCAGCAGGATTTCCTAGATCTCTACCGCTGACCTGTACTGCTCACGCTGTCAATTTTTCTGAGGCCAACTCTAAGGTTTATTATGTTCGACTTTTTTTATTACGCCTCTTTTCCTTGCTTGCTTCAGTCTGTTTTAAGATGACCCGTGGAGCTCAAAGTTACTTTTCCTTGGAATTTTGCCACATCTTTACTCTTTACCAACTAAAAAGACATGATTTCCTGTACAGCCTCAATAATACAGACACGTAGCCTTTGCTTCTTCTGACATGTAGAAAAAATATCCCGTGAATACGAGAAGGTTTCAGACTGTCTGTGTACATACTGTGGTATTTGCTTCTATACGGCATCTTAGCAGCCAGAGGGCAATAGCCAATGTTATTTCATGAAGGTTTTGTTTATGTCTAGGTGTAAGATATAACTTGAGGGTGACCACCACCATTTACTGGAGCCATTCTGATGCTAATTTGATGAGGAAAAAGGGAGCAGGAAAGGAATGGAGACAATTGTTGTTCAGTGCTCTGCTCCAGAATACCAGTTCCCAGTATGGATGATGCTTGCTTGAGCAGGACACTGATGTGACCCCACTGAACAAATTAATGAGCTTTTTTTTTATACAAGGAGGCAAAGATGAAGGAAATGCTGCAAATTCAAGAGAGGGTTGATCATCTGTTACAAGAAACACACAGCTTTATGGCAGTTACTGTCCCGGCTTCAATGCGAGGTGGACCCTTCTCTCTGTACGAGACAGTGGTGCCCATGCACCACCATACTCTCATTCACAGTTTCAGCACATTCAACTGTATTAGGTATCAACTGAGGTAACCTTCTGTGTGGCAGGCCTGACTTTGCAATGGTTTTGTATCTTGCTCACATATTACAGTACACCAAAAAATTTATGCAACAGCGATTAACGGATTTGGGGTTTTGTTTGTTTGTTTGTTTTTCTCTGTAGAGATGGATCTACTAACTGCAATCGTTTTCCTGGCTGCTTTGCTACACCAATCTGATGGACAGGTAGGAACATTAATCTATGTAAAAGAGCCATATCTAAGCACATTTTATAGATACCTGACATGGCATAGTCTGGTCTAGGGATCTCTAGAACTTTAAAATTCAGGGTTGAAATTATTGTTAACATGTGAACATAACACAATAAAGATAAACCTTTGGTTTTCTCAGATTTTTGCGTTAAAATATTCCTTCTGCTTATCAAAATATTCTTCGCTTCAGAAGAATAATTTTAAAATACATTTTCCCCAAAATATGAACTGAAGCTATTTTAAAACAGTTTAGCTAAGTATCAGAAATCTAGTCTTAACTCTCCTTAGAGAGAATTAATCTTGTGAGATGTAAGTATCTACTATGTAGAAATTTGAATGTGAGCTATTCATCAAGATCTACTTAATAATGAATGAAAAGAAATGAGTACTTCAGGGATGCCAATCATCTCTTTCTTCAAAAAATCTCAAGTGAACTGTGTCTTAAGTTGATTGATTGTTTTCTTTACCTGAGTATAGCAGCAGCCTAAAATAACTGGCTGAGATTTCATTTCTACCACTGTAAATGTTTTAAGTTAAACAAGTTGTACGACATGTCTTGGAGTAGGTTCCGTTGCCCAAACGGAAATGTCTTAGTGCAGCTTGAGACTCTCCAGATTATCAGTGCCATTCGTGGGCGGCTTCACAGACAGCTATACCTTTCTGGAACAACAGGTTGAGGCTGGGTAGGGCTCTCTGGGCATCTCAAATGGTATTAAGTGCCATTTTAAGCCACTGACTACCGACTTTAAAACTTGGAATTCAGCTCTGAAGTCAAAGCAGTGGGATTCATTCATGTTACTCAAACATTTCAGAATTTAGTCTCTCTCATTTTATACTTTTTACATAGACCATAAAGGCAAACTGGGATTACTTTTAGATATTTTCATCTATGGTGTAGCTATGTAAATAAGATGAACCAGTGCCCAGAAAAGAGACCATCACACCAATGGCCGAACTCATCTCACTGACTTCAGCATCAAAGTATTAGTTGTTCAGATCTCTGTAGTCTTTCTCTACAAACAAAGGAAGGACAAAGAGGTACTTGTAGAGAATGGTTCTTCCAGTCCTAAACAGGAGTTGAGATTTTGTGGGATGAGGTACCTCTGCCCTCTCCAGTAACAACAAAGAGAGTGAAGGTGGCTAGCTTAGACCAAGATGTCTCATTTTTAGACATAAAGTGGGAAGAATCTTTTCCTGATGGATGTTTTAGTCTGAAAACTCTAACATAAGCATTGAAATTCTTTTTCTCTGCAAGGATTTGTGACCTGACATCACTATGTAAGAGGTAATCTAAATCATTCATTGCTTTCTTGACCTTAGGTATTTCAGAAAATGGTCTGCAAACAGTCCAAAGTTCTGATCCAGCTTCACATACTTCCAAAGTTTACAACTGACAAAAGCTGGGGACTTTTTTAGTGCACACAAGAGGTCAAAGCCGAGATTTGGTTCCAGAGCTAAGCTTTCTCCATGTTTGGTGTGGAGACATCTGAAGGTAGAATTCTTATCTACAAATTTCATTTAGGGTCACATCTCCTAATGAAAAGTACAGTTCAAATCAAGGAAGGGAGAAAAAAAAAATCAGCACTTAGAACAATAGAAGAACCAATAAAGGAAAGTTGGGCATTTCCAAGAAACTTAACTTTGATAAGAAGCTGATAATTTATCTTGCTTATTAAACTTCTGATAACTGGAACCTTTGTTATTATTGTTTTCCAGTTTTTTCAGTATAAACAGGTGGGCATTTCCTCCTTTCCTTATTCCAAGTTTCAAAACCAAAAACAGATCCTTGAGCAACACAACGAAATACGGAGATCTGTATTTCCCACGGCCAGGAACATGCTGAAGATGGTAAGCTATGCCTTGCAACTAGCCTGCTTTCCACATCATTATCAGAAGATTGTAGCCTTCTTAAACAACCCACACTCAGTGAACAGAGGGGGCAGGAAAGGTGCTCTGGGGCTAAGATGAAGAAATCAGAATTTTATCCCTTTGTTTCTGCAGACTGAATGATTAATTTTGTGCCCCTTGGTGCTGCAAGCACTTGGAAAATCATTTCAAAAGTCTCAGGATGGGCCACAAGTGCTATTCGAAACCTCTCTCCTCACCAACACATCCTAGTTTCTCCATTTAGAAAAACTCAGTTAAGCAATGTAGGAACTGTTCCATCCCTCAGGTTATTTGTCTACAGGAACCATGAACACAGGTTTGTCCCAGCCACATCTGTTTATTGCTGTCAAAGCTACTTTAACATAACCTGCACAGTGAATCACAAGTTCTCGCCTTAATGTTTGCTCACTGCAGTAGACAGCCATGGCAAGCCTTTTCAGGGAAAACATTTAAAGAGGGGATAAGGTACAAAATTCAGTGATGGCTCTGAGATAAATGATAACACTTTTCAGACTGTGGGATAAGCAGCTCCCTTAAAAGAAGAAAAACACATGCCCTGGATTAAGGAAAGGGTTTGTAAAGTAAAGGTGGAGCAGGAGCATGAGCAGCAGCATGGATTGCACTCTGTCAGGGGGGCAAAAAAGACCTAGATCTGCAGAGCCACTTGTCCTCAGCTGAGCTTGCTTTGCCTGCCACTGCTCGCATCCCTGTCATCCATGGTGTTCTTTGTTATCCCTATCCCATGAGCAGATGAACTGGTCAGTGCTTTATGGCTAAGTATTCACGGTGAGACTTGCAAATGTTCCCCAGGATCAAAGTCCAGCTGGTGTCTATCACCACATCTCAGCTGCATCTGGGCTGAAAATCAGTTTTATGCCATCTAGTGCACTGCACCCTGCAAAGTTAAGTCAGACACAAAGCCAAAAGAAAGCAACAGAGAGTTGTAAAATTCCTATTAATCAGGACCACCTGGAGATCAGGACTGTGTGATACTGTGCAGAATAACCTGCTCTGCAACCTTTAAGAGCTGAAGAGATGTGGTGCCCATGCCCCAGTAGTGTAAACTGGCACAACTCCTCTGCACTCTGTTGAGGACCACGGGAGCATTCAGCACACAACGCCCAAGTCACTCCCCTTTTTTTTTCTTCTCATGGACTGCATTAACCTATCTGTGACCCGGACACTTCTTCCTTTGTGTCTTTCAGGTGTGGAGTGACAAAGCTGCCAAAAGTGCTCAGAAATGGGCAAACAAGTGTGGGATGAAAGTCAGTCCAAGAGAACAGAGAACTGTTAATGGTATATGACAAATCCGGAGCCTAAGCTGATCGGTTAAGAACAATTTGCAGATGAACCCTGTGCATGTCAACTAGAAATAAGGATAACTTTTAATCTGTTGTAGAATATCTTTTTTAAGATTATTAAACACAAAACCATCACCTTTGTCAGCTAAATACCGTGAAAGACAAATTGTTGGAACTTGAGGAAGAGGGATGCTATGCACTTACCCTATTTTTGTAACTTTTTTTAAATGCCTGCTTCTGTTTCCTGCTGGGGGCAGCACAATAGATGACTGTTGGTATGACTACATACAGACGTTTTCGTGTAACATTTTGTAGTCAAATAAGTATTTGTGACTGAAAGCTCACCAAGATCAGAGAAATGCTCCCTGGATCAGGTGTACTGCCCTCTTCTTAAAATCACAGGGCAAATAGGTTGGCATCATAGAGATTTTTTTAGGATGTAGCTACACCCTTCTGTCATACCTCCCACCCTACAGCTTGCTTCTCTCCTAAGTAACACAACAGACTTCCTTCTACTGCAGGTGTCACCTGTGGTGAGAATGTGTTGCTGTCATCTTACCCGAGAACATGGGCTGAAGCAATTCAAGTCTGGTACAGTCAGTCCTCCAATTTCAAGTACGGATTTGGAGCAACTGCGAGAAATGTCAATATTGAGAGCTATACTCAGGTATGGAGAGTTGAAGCAAACCACAATGATGTTAGAATTACAGGAGTTCACTTAAGGGAGCTGGGAGATATTCATCATGAGAGAAAAAGTTACTACTGTCATCAAACCTTTATCTGTCATTCACACTCTGATCCAAATATGAATGATAAATTAAAACTCTTTTTCGTCTCATTCTAAGGCAATGGAACCAACATTTTGGAAGAGCTGTCCAGAAGAGAAATATTATTCTATAGAAAAAAAAAAATCCTTTAATTTAGAAATAAATATTTTCTGTATAGAAATTGAAATACCCGATTAAGCAATGTCAAAGCAAAATAACTATGATAAAAATATTTGAATTTAAATTTTAGTGTCCTGACAGAAACTGTGTTCAAAAACATTTGGAAACTAGACGACATGGTAAACTCATTCTTCTATTTATTCTTTCTGATAGCTAAACTGTAAACTTAAAAACTGAAGAAACAAAATGAAAAACTATCTTCTGGTTCTGTTATTATGTGAGCTCTTTGATGAGAATTCCGTAAAACGTGACTCTGAAATAATGTGTTTATTTTTTGTTCTACAGTTAATCTGGTACAACAGCTACCAGATTGGATGTGCAGTTGCCTACTGTCCTAGGAGCCAGTTCAACTACTTTTATGTTTGCCAATACTGTCCTTCGTACGTACATCCTTTGTAGTCATTTAAGATGCAGTAATTCTGGATATGTTTTCAAAAACTCCTGCAGTCCATTGGTCATGCATAGGATAAAATGATTACAGTTTATTTTAACCATTTATAGTTTTGAAAATACTGGTGTACATTGTGGGTTCAGCATCAGGTTAAATAGCAATATTTATTTTATTTAATTTTTTAATTTATTTATTTTATTTTATTGGGTAAATTTTAGCCTATGAACAAAGAAAGGTCTGTCTCTGTCAGAATCAGGCACCATGCACAAATCATCCTGTAATTTTGGCCACAAACAGCTGAAACACCTGATGGTGTCTGCTGAGGTTATTTCCTTATAAGCCACAATCACTTGAAAGCCATTAGAAAAGCAGAACAAGGAAGCACATCAGATTTTTTTTAACTGATAATGCCATACAAATGTAAATAATCCATTAATTTTCTTTCTCTAAACCTTATCGTCCTTCTTATTTAAAATCAAAGTTCTAGTATTCTGTGAATTTCTGAAACTACAACGTGACTGCCGATTAAAATAGTTTTATCCAAAACCTTCTGGACTCTTTTCATTGTGATAAATAACATAAACTCCTGTTAATGGCTCAGAGCTGCACTTTGATCCTGTTTTGTGTTGTATTTCTTTCAAATTTCAGAGGAAATAATGCAATGCAAATCGCTACACCTTACAGAAGTGGACCAAAATGTGCAGACTGTCCCGGCCACTGTGACAGAGGGCTTTGCAGTAAGTGAATGTATTCTCCTCCTTACAAGAAACATTGCATTACAACAGATAATAGTGTTGTTCCTTTGTAGCATTTCACTTTTGCATAGTTACTTCTTGCTAATCTGGATGAAGGATCCCAGAACTGCCCATTTCGTTTGCCCCCAGAAATAACAGTGGGTAAATATCCCACCAGAACCGGCACAATCTTGAGCAGGGAGGTTGGACCAGGTGACCTGCAGAGGTCCTTTCCAACCTCAACCATCCTGTGATAACGGGTAAATTGCGTTGCTGTTGGGCAATAGGTGCATTCTCACACCGTTAATCTTCTGCTGCCCTCTTCTGGAAAGCTCAAGACAAAACATGTCTTGATGTACATCTACATCTAAGAGCACGAACAGATTGTCAGGGTTCACACACCCGTATGTACGTGAAGATCTGCACAGGCCCCTGGGTTCCGCAGACTTCCATGTGGGGCAAGTCAAAGCATACAAATCGATGGGAAAAGTAAGATACCACCTTCTCCCTGCATTCGCTGTTCTACAATATTTAAGAAATTTTAACAGCAGAGCAAAAGTACAAAGCCAATGTAGACATGAAAATTTGGAATTTTTGGAAAATGCAGAAGTATCAGACCAGGACTTGGTTTTCAATTAATATTTCATGGTTTTGTTTCTCTCTCTTGTATTTTAGCCAATCCTTGCAAGCATCAAGACTTCTTTGGAAACTGCAGAAATCTGAAAATCTTGTTTAGCTGCAGCCATTCACTGGTGAAGGAGAAGTGTCCTGCTACCTGTAGGTGCACCACTCAAATCGTATAAAGTCCTGGTGGATGTGATTATAGCTGCTGTGACACTTAGTAGGCAAGAGTAGAACTCACTGGGAAGTGTATTCACTCTCAGTGCATCAGCTCAGATTGACTTATAGGTAACATTTTTTTTCTGAAATCTCACCATTACTTCAGTCCTAAACAAGTCTAGTAGCTCAGAATAACCTCTGATGTTATTTTAGACTTTGTAGAAATCATGCTTAAGCTACTAACGTGTTAATTTGTGGTTTTTCTTGCAGTGGATCTTCCACTGATTCATTTCTTTTTGAGGGGGAATACACTTTTAAAACACTTTAGGTTTTTTTGCAAAATATGTTAAATGCCACTTTACTTTCTTCTGTTACCTGTTCTTTGATTATCAATGGAATGTATTCCTGCTAATAAATACATGATTTAACACTGGTTCACAAATAGAGCTTTTCATTTAATTTATTTATAATTCAGTTTTTTATTTTGGAAAATCCCTTCTGGATATTTCAAGGCTCTTTGATATTTCATGTGAGAGGGGATGAGGCAGGAAAAGAAATACAAAGCAAAAAGTGATGCATTTTTTTGTATGTCCAAAATAAGACGCACACGGTGAATCTGCCCACTTTTACTCTGTGGCCTGAACACAAAGCTTCTGATACGTCTGTACGCAGGTGATAAACGATAATTTTTTCATATGGCACCAACAGTCAAGAAATATGAAGCTTTATAAAAACATTCATGCAAAGAAAGAGGTATATATATCCCTTCCCATCCTCTCCATGAGTAAGTCAGTCCCACACTTGCTTGGAATTCATATTCATAGTAAAAAATCAAAACCCAAACAACCAAAAGTAGTAGATCCAAGTCCCCAGCAATCCCCAACAAAACATCTGATTTTCTCCAGAACTCCCCAGGAATCCTCTTAGTGCCAGTTACTAACATCCTTTAGGATGTCTCCAGGAGGATTAAGTTCAGCTGAAGGCCATAGATGTGCCCTCTCCCACCTCTGTTCACAGGCAGGCCAACAGCTCCTGCCTAGGGGGAAGCTTAGCTGGATCTGCAGGTGGTCCAGGGCCATGTTAGCTTGTGTATTGCTTCTAATGATGCACTTCCTTGAGAAAAGTTTTTCATTTCATATCTTATCAGGACCCTTAAAATGCAGCGCATGACTTCAAAGGAGTGCGTATCTGTACTGACCCAGAACTGAGGACTTAGGTTTGTTATCTGTCAGTGGCATTGGCTACCTGGAGAAACCCATTTAGTGAGGGCCATTGTCACAGTCATGACTCTTTAGATACTGACAATATTATTACATTGATAAAACAGTATTTCAGAATCATCTTACAGCTTCTTTTCTTTTTTTTACGTTATAGCTTTTATCTGATCTTTATATTTCTAACTTGAATAAAAAGGTAGATACAGAGGAAATAGAAGCTCTTTGCTTACAGCTTATAAGCTTTGATAGATGTTAAAAAATGAGCAAACATGGGGAACAGCATCTTCTCACTGAATAGAGCGCATCCTTCCCACTAACCTTCCTCCTGATACATCCTGGTGCCATGCAGGATGCACTAAGGTGTCCCACCGGACCTCCAGCTGCTCCTCAAGATGGGTGTTGACCTCCATTGGTCTTGAGTCACATATACCAGCCCTGAGCAGTACTGATCCCACTTACTGCCTTCCCTTCCTATTTTAGTCCAGTAAAAATAATTTTCTCCGTAGGACTGCAATTCTGGTTAAAAACACAAGAGGGTGAACCATACCCAGACATTCAGCTGCATCAGTTTTTCGTTTTGCTACCTGTATGAAGGGCTTTTCTTACCAGAAATTAAGGGTCTGGGCCCACTCTTGCCCAGTTTGGTGGCGGTTTCTTCCCTCCATTGTTTCATCCTGTCTCCACTGGCCAAATTACTATCATATCAAACCAATTTATACCGTCAAATTAGGGCAATTTATGGTTTCCATGATATCAATGACTAAATCTGGTAGCCTTGCTTTTCTACCTGCCTGAAGATCAGTTTCAACATCATGACTGTGTGCCACTATTTAAGGTTCCTACAGCCACAACAATATTTGTAGAAAGTGTAATTCAAACCAAAGCGGGATGAGAATTTCCCGACAAACCTATGTTTTCCTCAGAAAATACTATTCCATAAAACCCCAGCTCTCTTACAGGAGGACACACAATTTTGGCAAAACTCTCAGGTGTTTTCTGGGATATTTTCTAAGATTTAATTTCTGCTTACAACTAAGGAGTTGGGCATTAAAACTCCTTCAATGCACACACTTTCTTTTTCCTCCTCTCTCTGGGCCAATGAATATTTAAAGAGGAATGATTTTATTATCGGAGACTTCTGAGACACCTCCCGCCCTAAAAAAAACAGTTTTTGTGCTCTGGATATCCAGCTATGGAGTTTCAGTGTGGCAGCAGCAGTAGCTGGAAGAGACCTTCTGCATCATGAAGTGCCACCCTTGAGCATCATGCATCCTGCTGGGTTACTGCTGGTTATCCAGCCATTCACCCTCCATATTTCATAGGGGATTTTAGATGATTTTGCTTCCCTATGAGGAGCAGCTGAGGGAACTGGGATTGTTTATCCTGGAGAAAAGGAGGCTGAGGGGAGACCTTCTCGCTCTCTACAGCTCCCTGAAAGGAGGGTGTAGCAAGGCGGGGGTCAATCTCTTCTCCCAAGTAACAAGCAACAGGACAAGAGGAAATGCCCTCAAGTTGCACCAGGGGAAGTTTAGATTGGATATTAGGAAATAATTCTTCACAGAAAGGGTTTTCAAGCATTGGAACAGGCTGTCCAGGGAAGCGGTGGAGTCGCCGTCCCCAGAGGTATTTAAAAGAGGTGTAGACATGGTGCTGAGGGACATGGTTTAGTGGTGGACTTGGCAGTGTTAGGTTGAGTGGTGGACTTTTTGGTCTTAAAGGTCCCTTCCAACCTAGACAAGTCTATGATTCTATGATTCCATTGATGTGGAATAGAAGAAATAGCAGGTGAGATGAAATGCTACCTGCATGATCCTGTTTCTCAATACAGACTTCAAGGAGAGCTTGGGTTACTCCACTTAGTTGTTCATGTCCCTGGAAAGGCTGAGATGTGTCTGAATATGAGTTTCCCATATACAGGAGAGGTAAAAGCAATATGACATTCACAGAGATCCAGCATGTCAAATATTTTTCTCCATTCTCTGACTGTATTTTCACAAACTTATTTTTTCATACTGATGCTCTGAGAGGTGTTTCCTTTGTGGTACTAGCATATGCTTTTTGGTATGTGCTGAAGTTACAGCTACAGAATTGTGTTACTTTTTACGTGTAGTTCAGGCAAGAAGCTAGTAACACCAAGAATTTCTTACAATTTCTATTCTGGTTCCAGATATACTCACAAGAAGCACATATGCTGGGAGATGATAAGAGCAACTACTATGGTACAAGTCTAAGTCTTATCTGTGGAGAACGATGTAAGAGCTCTTCAGCAGTTAACTTACATGACAAGGACGTTAAACACAGAGTTCTGAACAAGTGTTATGAAGTAAATTTAACAGTGTTACGGCTTGTGAAGAAAAAACATTTCTGATATTTAAAATGCGCCAACTGCACTAGTCACGTTATCTGATTTGGCCGCCTGAGAATCAGCTAAGCGAAATGGAAGGTCTTTCACTTTCACAAAGTCTTGCTGAGAGTCATGGGCCTAAATCTTCCCTGTTTTTCTCCATCTATTGGTATGATAGAGAGAACAGCTCTTCCATAAATCTTGCCTTACTCGTGTCCTTAACATAGCACACCTACAATAACAACAGGATAAGCAGCTAAAGCTAAGACTTTATACTAAANAGTTCAGGCAAGAAGCTAGTAACACCAAGAATTTCTTACAATTTCTATTCTGGTTCCAGATATACTCACAAGAAGCACATATGCTGGGAGATGATAAGAGCAACTACTATGGTACAAGTCTAAGTCTTATCTGTGGAGAACGATGTAAGAGCTCTTCAGCAGTTAACTTACATGACAAGGACCTTAAACACAGAGTTTGGAACAAGTGTTATGAAGTAAATTTAACAGTCTTACGGCTTGTGAAGAAGAAACATTTTTGACATTTAAAATGCGCCAACTGCAGTAGTCACGTTATCTGATTTGGCCGCCTGAGAATCAGCCTCTGGGCTAAGCGAAATGGAAGGTCTTTCACTTTCACAAAGTCTTGCTGAGAGTCATGGGCCTAAATCTTCCCTGTTTTTCTCCATCTATCAGTATGATAGAGAGAACAGCTCTTCCATAAATCTTGCCTTACTCGTGTCCTTAACATAGCACACCTACAATAACAACAGGATAAGCAGCTAAAGCTAAGACTTTATACTAAATGGAAAGCAACGGTTGGAAACCTTGACATGCCATTAGAAATTTGTGGTGTCAGAATATCCAATTAATGCCCAAGAAACAAAACTGTACCAAGACGCTTGAGTAAGACCAAGCAGCAAAGGGCCATCGGAGCAGGGACAGGACGAGGATGTTCCCCACCCCTGGGCTGCTCCCAGCTTTTCTGGGCCAGGCTGCCAAAAATTGGATTCCTCTAAAGTGTAAGGGCCACAGCTAAACTGTGAAAAACAGGAGACGGACTTTCTCATTAAGAAGCTACTTGACAGCTCCTGTCTCCGCTCTGGGCTGCAAGTAAGACATTTAACCTCCGTGCTTCAGTCTCACCGACTGCAGCTCGGAGATAAACTGACATAGTCAGGGCAAGGAAGATTAATTAGCGAACGCTGAGAAAGAGCCTATGAAGCACTAAGACCTGTTAATTATAATATCACACTTGGTAGCCACACCTCCAGTATAATTATATCTCAGTGTAACCACAAGTCGAGGGGACACAGGGCAGCAGGAGATACAAGTGAGGAAGCGGCACTCCCTGTGGTGCTGACCCACCGGTGGTGTCTGAAGGTTCACGGGCTGGTCACTGGGCTCAGTCGTCTGCTCTTGGGTCTGTGCAATGCAGCCATGGGGCCGTTCGCTAGGACTGACAAAGATATTCTGACACCCGCATCAACAGCAAGTCTTGAAGAAAGGCAATTTTTAGGAAAAGTTGAGGTAACAGATTGGCATGGAAATACTCTCACATATATTAAGGAAATGGCCCATGTTAACTATTCATTCTGTTACTGATGGGCAACCCAATGGTCAACACGTGTAACTGAAAATGACTCTTCAAAATGCTTATTGTCAGATTTTGGGGGGGTTCAAATCAAATGACATTTTCTCTTCCTGTTTTGCATCATTAACACTCCTCTGCTTTCTTCTCTTCTCCCACTTCTGCATAAAGTGATGGAAGTAGAGGAGGAAAACCCAAGCTGCCAAACTAAAGTCTAATTAAGGGTTTTATTTGTTTTGTTGACAAATTTTGAGGGAAACACAAGACTTTTTATTTTATTCATTGACTTTAAACTACCAATTTTTATTTTAGGGCATGCATAACCATTCATCTATATCTTCTTTAAAAAGTCCTTTCCCAGTGTAAACATATTCCAGAAACCTATACTGAAGATAACAAAGGAAGTATGTTAAACCATGTTATTTTTATTTAGTGATATACAGCATTCTTTGTGCAGGCACATATGATAACTCAAGTTTCCCACAAAGTGTTACATGAAGGGTAAAAAGCTGTTGGTTTTGGCAAAAGCTGAAATGCAGTCCTGTTGATTTTTGCACAGGATGCAAACACTGAGGAGTAAAGAACAGTTTCTAAGCACTACTGCTTCTGAAGCACAGAAATTACACAAAACCAGTAATTTCAAAGCATGCATGGATTCACCTTTTGTGCAGATGTGGCTGTGCAACTCTGGCCGTATAGAATCACAGATTCATAGAATTGTCTGGGTTGGAAGGGGTCTTTAAGATCATCGAGTACAACCATTAACCTAACACTTCTAAAACCACCACATGTCTACGTGTCTTTTAAATACCTCCAGGGAGGGTGATTCCACCACTTCCCTGGGCAGCCTGTTCCAATGCTTGACAACCCTTTCAGTGAAGAAATTTTTCCTATAATCCATCCTAAATCTCCCCTGGTGCAACTCTTGTCCTATCGCTTGTTACTTGGGAGAAGAGAACCCCACCTCTCTCCAACCTACTTTCAGGTAGTCGTAGAGAGCAATAAGGTCTCCCCTCAGTCTCGTTTCCTCCAGGTTAAACAAACCCTGTTTTCTCAGCTGCTCCTCATAAGACTTGTGCTCCAGACCCCTCATCAGCTCCGTTGCCCTTCTCTGGACACGCTCCAGCACCTCAATGTCTTTCTTGTAGTGAGGGGCCCAAAACTGAACACAGTACTCGAGGTGGGGCCTCACCAGTGCTGAGTACAGGGGGTGATCACTTCCCTAGTCCTGCTCACCACACTATTCCTGATACAGGCCAGGATGGTGTTGGCCTTCTTGGCCACCTGGGCACACTGCTGGCTCATATTCAGCCAGCTGTTGACCAACACCCCCAGGTCCTTTTCCGCTGTGCAGCTTTCCAGCTACTCTTCCCCAAGACTGTAGCGCTGCAAGGGGTGTTGTGACCCAAGTGTAGGACCCGGCACTTGGCCTTGTTGAACCTCATGGGCCTTAGCCCATCGATATGATGGAGGAGACTTTCCTTCCTCACCCAGCAATGTATCAGAAAACATAAAAATGTCTCCTGTTTTTTTTTTAAGTAGACTCCTAAGTTAGTGTTTTATTTTTCAGAGTAGTTCTTGTGCAGGTGTCACTATTTCGTGTGTCAGGAGATGTTTCTCAACATACTGGTTACTGCAAGTGACAAAACTGCTTTTTTTTCCCTTCCTTTTTTATTGTACGGGGGTAATGCATTAAAAATGCAAAACTGTTTTTGATTAAAAGGAATAAATCTGAAAAAGAACTGAGTTTTCATATGAATATTTAATATCCTGGAAATCTGTCACATAGAACAGTTTAATCATTCAGTTTAAACACAAGTTCTAGATGTCCTTTGCAGCATTCATCGCCAATTTGTGGCTTACAGGGAAGACCCCTTGATTTTTTTTCACTCCTGTGCTTGACTCCATACATATGACTTCAGCATGAGGAGGACCACAAAATACAATACTGATGAAGCACAGTCTGAATACTAGAATGATTTCTGGGAATATTTTTTTGTCAACTCAGGGTTGTGAACAATTCTCACCTTCCAACATTTCTGTACTGGCAGAAGTTATACTTCACAGAAGCTTATTGCAGCAAAACATGTCCTTCATCAGAGACTATTTTGGAAATGTTATGAAAAAAGCTCTTTTGCTACTAAAAGCTGTGTATCCAGCTAGGAAGAAGGTGGCAGGGTGCTCCATTGATATGTGAATACAAACTTCTCATCTACAGGTAGACTAACTCAAAGTCAAGTTCTGTTTTCACCTGCTTGATCCATAAGGCAGTGAAAGTCTAATGATACAAGATTCTAGCCATAAATACTTCCAGTAAGTAGAAGAGCCTACGGATTGGTTGTGACAACAGCGTATGTCAGAGCGAGTCATTTAACATCTGGCAAGATCCAGATGAAGATCTGGGACCACCTAGTCTGCACATGCTGTAATTCTTCTGGAAGTGTAAGGACAGCATTCTTGCTCTTGGTTCAAGGCAAAATCTGGGTGTCTGAGACAATGGCAGGAAATGAGGCTTTTATGTCTGAAAGTTTGGTAAATCTGGACACATTTTACGCACAAGACTTTCCAGATCAAAATCGGGTTTTGAGTCTCCTCCCTGCTATTTTTTTCCGAAGCCGGGACTATTGTTGTAACTTGGTGGTTATCTGGCAGGCTTTCCTGGAATTCTGTGGTTTCGTGACTGTCTGGAGAAATGTTGTTGCATGTTAAAGAGTTTTATTTACCACTTTATGTACCCAGAGGAGGAAGCTCAACTCTTTACCCTCTCTCCTTCCTCAGGCATCTGTACTGAGTGGACTGTGTGTGCAGAAATGGTGCTGTCTCGTACAGTCTTGTCTCAACTAACTCTATTCCTCAGAGAAATTAAAGCAGCCCTTGTTTAAGATACCTATTTATTTTTATTACATTAGTTAGAAATAACAGGCGCAGGATCATATGGTTATCTTCAGGATGTGTGAGGAGCAGTCATGCCTAAAAAGCTTTTTCAAAGCCCATTGGAGACACTGGAATAAGTGGGTCTGATTGACACCTTTCAGTGATGCAAAAAATGGGATATGTTTTATTTACCAAAAAATACACCCAAACTTCTCGCTGCCATTCACAGTGAATTTTCTAAGTCTCCTTACTATTTTAAGAATGGTACTTGACATTGAAAACATAAGAGTAACCTGACCGTGTGTCCTGGACTCCCAAAGGAGACTTCTCAAAAGATAGGTTGATGCTTGGATATCTCTTCATATCATCCTCATCTCAGCCAGCTGAGGACAATGTTTGCAGTTAAGGCACTGGTGGTGGACTATAGCAGTAAGGAGTCCTGGTGCCAAACTTCTTGAGTTTCTCCTGAAAGGATCCTGGAAAAAGTCAAGGCCTGATCCTCAGACTGCAGAGGATTCTTTGCTTCATCCCTGAAACAGAAATTATGTCTTCTCAAATTAATAATCTGCTATGTAGCTAAACTGGTTAAAGTCTGTGAGACTTTCAGGTGGGATTCATCTCACCTAGCTTTAGAGGCCTGTGGAGTTAGTCCTTTTTATATCTGAGCGCAGCAGATAGAGAATGAGAGTGAGAGAGAAATAAGTCATTTTTACCTACTTTGGGTATCTGCATTAAGATATGTTTAATTACACTCTTTAAGTAGCTATTTCCTTTGTCTCTGATAAAGTGAGCACCAGCTTACTGAGATAAAGGTAAACATCTACAGTGTAGACATTCATTTCTGCAGATGCCACATGGAATTATCAGCTAGGAACTCCCCTTTCTCCCTTTTAGTAATGCAGGAAATCCATTATCGCAAAAACCTTAAAGATATTTGAAGTGTGCTATTAAGTGTGCTCTTAGTCTTCTCTTGTTCTAAATAAAAAGAAAGCTTTTTTATGGTCAATGGGGAGGAGGAGAAAATAGTCCAAAACTAGTAGGATGAAGCATAGGCCTGGAAAAGCCTTAGACCATAAAGGGAGTCATAATGATTAGTTTAGATCAGATGCTAAATATTTACTCATTTTTCTGTGATAACGTGGGAGACAGTCAACATAAACCAACTCTACAAGGGAAAACTCGGATGTATTAATTGCAGGATGACTGTTAACTGCAAAAGTGAAGTTGCAGTCAAACATCACCTTAGGATGTAGCACACATTGCCAGAAAACAGAAGAGCTAATGCTAACACATGACATTGGTGAGAATTTATTTGAAATTCTGTTTACAGCTCTAGTTATTTGTCATTAAGTGAGCTGAAATTAAGCCCCAAAAGAAGAGATATTAACATATTCAGGAAAACAGACAACCTGCAATATCAGAGAAAACCAAAGAGCGCACTTGATTAGAAAAAGCAAAAGCTGACAGGGAATATGAGTGCTCTCTACAAACATCAGAAGGGTTAAAAAAATGCAAGAGCTGCTTGAGCTACCAAATATTTTTATCACAAGAGCAAGATGTATACACTGTATTAATAAATTTATTGAAGAAATCACTTTCTAAGCATTAAAACTGGAAAGGTCAGCAGCAGCCTTCCAACTGGATGAAGAAGGGCATGAAAACTTTACAAATAGAGGGCAAAGCATTTATGGAAGGGATCATGTGATAAGCTACCTACAATTCCAGAAAAAGTCCTCAATGACCTAAAAATTCCCTGTGCTCCTAAACAGACAAATGCTGGATGATTGGAGAGGTACAAAATGTCAGTCACAATAAATAACGTGATGGAAGCAGCCATCGTGCTTCTTCCACAGATCGTTGTGGCTAAGTGTCATGGGGAAATCAGCTTACAAATGGGAAAGGAGAGAGGAGACAATGGAAAAAAAAGAAATGTGTTAAGAACCAGGAGGGAAAAGTGAAGTGAAAGCAAGCAGTAGAATGTAAGGCAGGAGACAAACCATAAGATAAGGGAGAGGTCATCCAAAAATGTAGAAAATTTGCTGGACAGGCAAAAATCTCCAGAAATATGAATGACCATCCAAGCCTGGTATTTAATAACAGGCATCAAGGAGACTTTAGGGCACTGAGGTCACCCATAAGCTTTAATAGCCCTGACCAGCTTCCTTTGAAGCCTCTCCCACCACCTGCCCATGGCCCCAGGAGCCCCATTTTGGTTCAGCCTGTCTCATCTCAGTGTACTTGTCTCTAGTCTTGTTTTTTGCCCTGCCTCCTGGATGGTCTTGGACCATCCTTTATGTAGTCAATAAACACAAGGATGAGTGCTTTTGAAACACAACAACAATCCAGACCACTTTGACGTAACATTGATCACAATGTGTCACAAACCAAGCTTAACTCTTTGGAGCTTAGGTTATTCCGGTGGCCCCACACTAACAGTCATTGCAGATCTAGCTAGACAGATCAGTTGAACAAGCCAGTACAAAAGATTTTTATCCAGCCCTATATGAGTTATTTAATGCTGGTAAGCATATGTTTTAGATGCACCTGGAAAGCGTCTAAGAAGAATGTGACATCTAATGAGTCATGGCATGAAAACTTGTGTCTTTCACAGGTTGGTATGAACACTTCAGAGACTGGACTTTTCCATTAAAATGATTTTTCCTTATATGCCCATATTTATTTGCTCTCAGTTCATTGTAGTACCTCCAGTGTTGGCTTGTCCCGGAAAGGGTGTTTTATTTTAGATAGTAAGTCAGGTTGCAGTTGTTCATTGAATTTGTGCTTGGCCCATTGCAAGGAAATAATAAATTAATCTTGTCAGTTGAATAGCACAGGACTACTTCTGGGTATTCGGTGATTTAGTACCTACTTCCTGATAACTAAAAAACAGTCATGTAAATTAATTATGAAGGTCACAAATCATGTCTTCCATTTGGTCAGCATTCAAGCTACAGACAAAGTCCCTACTTGCCTAATATTCAGATAACTGAAGGAGATGTTAGTTGTACATAGGAAAAACAAACAATATGGGAGTTTCTTGTAGGAATTTTTTATGTACTGATTTTTCTACCTACATGTGCAACTTGTGCCAAGGTCGTACTGATTAGAACCTGTGGATCAATGTTAACACATGTACAAATGCCGAGTTTACATTGGGTTTTAACTTGCGGTGTGGCTCAGAGTTTGCAACACTCATTGAGTCATCGAAATCAGATATTTACTATCTCTCTGTCTTGACAAATCCTCATGTGGGTCAGACCAATTATTTCATGCATTGCCACTGAATGGTACCTTGCTGCTGTGCCACTAAGAACGTTACAGCTCGGCCTCCGAGAGGCTGATGTTTATATAAATGATGAAAGTGCCACACAATAGCAGGAGGTCTTCTGGGATCAGCTCCCTGGAGCTTCTTTCCCACTGTCTCAGTCTACAGACACCCCCTCAGAGCTGGCTGCTATGGATGGATTGTTGCACAAAAGTAGCACTGGGAGCTATATTAGCTAGGGAAATTGCAGCTAACGCGTCCTTTCATTGAGGAATATTCCCTAACCACCCTCTTTGACTCTTCACGCATGCACTGCAATTATTGCGGCAAACTCAGCATTATGTACCTCACTTAAGATTTCTGCACCATTTGTGTACTCTGCAAGATTTAGTGGAGAGAAGCACTTAACCTTCTCGATAGGAGGGCACGATGAAGTGGAAGAGGTGGGAACAGGCCCTCTTGCCGAAACAGAAAGCTCGCCAATTTTCCTGTAGTTATCGCTCGGGTGATGTGGCCTTTCCTTACCACAAATGCGGCACACAGGACCTTTGCAGGCATAGCACAGCGTTGTACGGAGCAAAATTGTAACTGTAAAAGAACTCCGGGGCAAAAAAAAAAAAAGAGGATTTATAAAGCTGAAAGGGGTTTATCTAGTTTTCAGCAAATGGGGAAATGGAAATCACATGAAATATTTATAGATAATGGAACAGACACCTTAAAACTCAGAAACACAGAGAATTGGTAACAATCTTCATATGAGAACAGAAGTTCCTGGGCCACGAGACAGGGATTGTAAATCAACTTGTCACAGACAAGGCAAAGAGATGAATACACTTACCATTGCAGTTACATCAGCTAATGTCATAGCTCTTTAGAGTCAATATTTCTCAAAACCGCTTTTTTTGCCATTATTCCTCACTGGGAAACAGATCCCCACCCATGTGCAAACTCAGGCACCTAAGTTGATCATTTAAATTGTTAAAGCAGTACACATGATCTGTGCATAAGCACAGAAAAATATCTTATACATGTCTAGAAAATACTTTCTATAATGTGGCATTTGGAAGCAAGGGAAGCAAGGAGGTGGGAGGGATCTACTATGTAGATGAAACTATTAGGGAAGAAAATAATTGGTTGGGAAAACTCGTATTACTTGCTAGGAAGGGTGAAACTAATAAGGGAAATCAGCGTGTTATAGGATCTGTGCAGATTCACAGATGATCAGGACTTTTACCCAGAGCTGACAGTTCACTTAAATTTTATCTCAACTGATAGATGAACATAGAAGGGGTTGCTAGAAACTGTTTTGAAGAATCCTTTGTGCCTAATGTGATCTTCAGGTAAAAGGTAATTCAGAAGAATACATAACTTCCTTGACACTGGAAAACAACCTTCCAAACTCCATGCTGCCAATGAGTCTACAGCTAGCACAGCTAAGAGATCCTGTAAACAACATTGAAAAATAATTATTTTAGGTACATCTTTCCAGTTTTCTTTTGAACAGCATCCCCACTATTGAGCTTCCACCAAAGCCTTTGCTTTGGTAGAATAAAACTTTCTGTTTCCATTTAAATCTTGTCCTATGTTTTGGGAATTTTTTCTTTTGATTAACATGAATGTAACAAGAACACATAGAAGGCAACAAATCTAAATCAAGTGATGTTGTAGAGTGATGTTGTAGAGTGTCTGCAACCCAAGAGAAACTTGGAGATTGCTCAGATTGACGTGCACTTGCATTTGCTGATGCCAGTAAGGAAAACTGTCTCATGAAAGGTCATTGAGGAACAAAAGACTTCTCAATTTCCCTGACAAGTGCCCTTTCCTAGTGCTCTTCTGGCAAGATGCAAAGATTAGAGAAGGCAACGAAGGGCAATGAAGCTGGTGAGGGGTCTGGAGGACAAATCTTATGAGGAACGACTGAGGGAGCTGGGGGTGTTCAGCCTGGAGAAGAGGAAGCTGAGGGGAGACCTTAACACTCTCTACAACTACCTGAAAGGAGGGTGTAGAGAGGTGGGGACTGACCTCTTCTCCCTGGTGACAAGTGATAGGATGAGAGGAAATGGACTCAAGTTATGCCAGGCAAGGTTCAGATTGGATATTAGGAAACATTTTTTCACTGAAAGTGTTATTAAACATTGGAAGAGGCTGCCCAGGGAGGGGGTGGATTCACCATCCCTGGAGGTGTTTAAAAAAAGGGTAGATGTGGTACTTGGGGACATGGTTTAGAAGTGGTTTTGTCAGGTTAGGTTAATGGTTGGACTTGATGATCTTAAAAGTCCCTTCCAACCTCAACAATTCTATAATTCTATGACTCTAGAGTGAACACAAATACAGGTGTATTCCCAGCTCCAGACTGGATTTTGAAACCTACAGACAGTCTTGGTAAGGAAAGACAACTGAGATGATACATTGCCATGTCTGAAGTCATCTCCTTGTGCTTTTTCAGAGGCTTAATACCTGCTTGCCCTTAGAGCAAGACTTAAGTATGGGACTTCACTCTGGCAGGAACAGCATCTCTGTACGAGCCACCTCCAGTGCTCAGATAATGATTAAACACAGAGGACTGGTGGGGAGCAAGAGAAACACATTCACACAAGAAAGGACAACAGACAGACATGAGTTATCAATAACATTTTTGCAAGGAGCATCTGAGACTTAAAGCATTCATCTCCTTTATACTATTTCTTATTGCTTTCTTAGGATAATAGGTAGAGCTTTAAGGTAAGCACCACCTTCCCTGTGGTAGTCCCTTTTTTGTCACAAGATCAGTACAAACTGGCCCTTGTGTAAGGGAGAACGAACTCTGTTATCTCCTGTAAACAGCTTTCCTGCAAATTTAGGATACACCTTAACCAAAAAGCTTCTGCTTCTGCATTTTATTTTGTCTTTACAACACTCATGAAATAAAAGGAAGAACATGAAAGAGTGAAATTTTTAAGCCCACTATGCTCCTCTTCGACAAGGTAAGCTTTAGCCAAACACAGCCTAAGTGGATGTAATTCTCTGGCCTATTTTATTTACAAGGGAGAACAAAAAGCCTGAGTAATTTCTCCTAGTCTTAACCTCTATCAGTTCTTTGCGTACTGGAGAGAGGAAAAACATTGTCTAGAAATCAGGGAAGGTCATCCATAGAGAAGAAAGTATATGTGATTTCAAATGGAAAAATAAAACACAGTTACTTCAGCAAAAGATCCTGTAATAATGAGGTAAAATAAACCGTCATCTATCTATTAAGCTTTGATTGCTATTTGTCCATTGTGTTTCCTCCTGCTTCTGATGAACACCTTCATGTTCCTTGTAATAAATTCTTAGTGGTGCATAAGTGACCTTATTTTCCCTACGTTTGTAAGAAATCAGGTAAGAGGCTGGTGGGGGTGATATGGACCCAGTCAAGACAATCTTATTGTTGCTATCCAGAGTGTCAGAAAACACACTTATTGTCACTTACCTCTTCAAGTCGAAGGATGCTACTTAAGGACTGCATGGACAAACTGCATTTACTTGGCTGAGCTTCCAACTTGAGGTGAGGTAAGTGTCTGCTGACTCAAAGTGTTCAAGTTAATGTTTAATGAAAAAACTCTTCTACCATGACAGTACAGAAATGGGATAAATGTCAATGTTCTCAAAAAAAACTTACTCAGCTCAAAGTTCAGGAGATTCAGAACTATTTCTGTCACAGTGTGCAGGCAATCTGCACCTTACCCTACCTTTCTGGTCTCTGTAGCTATGCCCAAAGTAAGAGCATACATCAAGAAGTAGCTTAAAGATTGGTGTGCACCCAAGTCATGCTCCATAAATGCGCATCATTGGGTGACAGATACTCAAAGAACTGAAGTCAGAGCTTTAAATAACATCAGCTTCTTCAGCAGACCACATTGGTTCTGTTCTAAGAGGTGTCTTGAAGCTGATGTGAGCCTGTGTCAGCCAACAAACATGACCAAAAGAGCACTGAGTGCCAGGTCCTTGCATTCACCTGGCCTACTTAGCCTATTTTAGGTATCTTCCATTTAGATGAAAGCAATTGCTCTTGGAAATTTCTATTCCTTACTTCTGGCTTAAAAGAGAAGCATTACTGGTTAGATCAGATGCAGAAACATGTAGCATATGTCTGGTCAGGCGAATGCCACTCCTTATGATGTTTGAGGATATTCTGTAAGAAGATTATTAAATGCAGCTTTTTTCTCATTCTTTACGTAAGGATACAGCTCAAACTACCCCTTTATCTCTTATTGTTATTTGTCTGGAAGCTTGAAAGTCTGCCACAACTTTTCACATTTATTTACACAAAGGCTGTGATACCTCACCAACACCATATTTGTCCATCAGGTGGAAAGGTAGGATGACAAACCCAACAGGCATTTGAAAGACAAATAACCAAAGTTAGTTAGTAGATCCAGGCGTGCAACAATATTTATCGAAGAACACCCTCACTTCTTCCATTGTATTTATAACCATGATGGTTGGGCTGAAGCTAATAACACAAGGGAATTTCCTACATGCTGAAGACCAGCAGCTCTGACCAGATGTGTGCGTTTTTGATTGCCCTATGCAGCTGTTGGATGGACATGTAAAGACTGCTGGCCTTCGAAATGAGATGTTGCTGGTGGCTGTACCCCATCACTTGGCAAGTTTGGGTGAAAAACAAGACAATCAGGAAAAAAGATGGGAATAACTGACAGCCATTGACATGGCAGTTGCTTCAGCTGGGAAATATATCAGACCAAAACTACTGACTTTCTCCTATGCACAGAGTTTCCACTGTGAAGTAGGGCTGCAGGACCAAGACATTATTTTCATGATTTAATAGGATAAACATTTTGTGCTCTCCACAGATGGTCCATAACCATCTGTAGAAGTTTTTTCATTCAATAGGGAACTTCTTGTGCAAAGCATTTGACACTGTCCCACACGATATCCTGGTGTCTAAATTGAAGAGACATGGACTTAATATAAGGATTGTACATACGTCATGTGAGATATTCACTAGGGAAAACATTATGCAATGAATAGCACACAATATTCATGGCCAAGCTATGGGTAAAAAACAATGAACTTTACTCGTGATTCTGTTCTTTTTTAATCACTTCCTGTGCAAATGAGGGAGCTCACAGGTCCTTACAACCAATTGCTCTCTGTCTTATCCTGCGGTACAGCAATGATGAGCAATAGCTTTTTAACAAAGCTCTGCTTCCTCTCTTTGAGCCGTTCAAATGAAATACAGTCTCTACAAAGGAAAAATACATATATGCTTATTTTAGCTTTGCCACTTGCAAGTTTGATTCTGGAATAGACTGGCATGTTCTTCTTGCTAAATAATTTGGTTTCCCCTCCAAATCCACAGACCTATTTTCAAGGAGGAAAAGATGAGATCCTTTTAAACTTAGTTTGGACAGTGGTTTAATTCTACCTTTATACTAGAAAACTGAACAGTGCCAGGGCTTTTATCCTCCGTAAGATGACAACACAGTGTGAAGTGGACTTGGTCGAGGAGTTACCATGAACAGGGCAGCGTTCCTAAAGGGTGCCTGGTGTCAGCCACCCTGCTCAGCAAGCTAAAGATTGACAAATATGTCAATTTGCCTTCAGGCCCAGAGAAAGGGCCATAGCACTGTCTGGTACACCAGCATAGGTGTACCCTAATAAAAAACTGAGTTCTTTAAATCTCATTACATTTTTCTCAATCATCTCAGCAGTTCTCCAACAGGACAGCAGACCAAGGTAACATCACCTTCCAGAGTCTATGAATTATGCTGATTTTTATACCCAAGGACTGACAGAGCATTATCTTGCTGTACCCTAGCACTACTACTTCATGACCTATTAGTCTGTAACTGCAATATCATCCCTTTTTTTAATAGATAAGTTTTTTTATTAAATAAAGGTTTCTACCATACAATTTTGGCCTGTCTTCTGAACGCTGGATTAACAGAGGCCAAATTACTCAGTATCACATCAATAAAATATTTTGTGCACAAAACTTTCAAAAGAGAAGAGAAAACTTCCTTGCCCAGAGAGGCTGTTGAGGCCCCATCCCTGGAGGTGTTCAAGACCAGGCTGGACGTGGCCTTGGGCAACCTGGTCTGGTGGGAGGTGTCCCTGCCTATGGCAGGGGGGTTGGAACTCGATGATCTTCCAGGTCCCTTCCAACCAAACCATTCTATGATTCTGTGATTCTAAGAGTCAAAATAAATTTTGACAGGCCATGTGAATCTCAAGAACAAGCAATAATCCAATAGTAATCTAAGTGAAATTTAATTTGCTCCTTCATTCAGGAGAAAGTTTAGAAACTGAGCTTTTGAAAACCATTTAAAAGATTTGATCTCAGACCTATTTTCTTTGTTTGAGCTAAGGGAAATGCAAAAAACAATAATTAAAATTGAAAAATGAAGCTTTTTTTTTCAAATTCCTTTGTTTAATAATCTACAGCTTTATTTTTTAACAACTAGGAATATCTTTTTTTTTACTAAGTATAATTATTTTCTTTTTAAGTAAGAGTTCACAATGAGAACTTGTGCTCTGAGTATTTCATTCACTGTGAAATTGGAACAAGTACTTCTTCAGTCTGCTGAAAGAGATTCTCTTTGTATATCATATCCTATATGAAGAGATAGGAGATTATCCACGTTTCATATAAGATGAAAAATTATTTACCTTTTAAAATGAAAGCTACAACTTGAAGAAAATCTTGACTACAGGAAACACAATTGACTGTCATTGTGTTCCTTACTATGTGCAGCAAACCAGGCTCTGTGAGATATTCTTTTAGGCTATTTCCTTTCTAAAATATGTATAAAACAATGAGAAGCATATCTGTGGCTCAATGAGCTGGTTTGCATTACAAATTAAAAAAAAAAAAAAACCCAGCATTTCATGCACAGAAATAGCCTGGGAAATAGAAATCGCTATACTGACCCATGTTGTTTCCCTCCCATAGTGGGTGTGACGGTGTATTCGCCTGTTTCTCTGTTTCTTTTTTTTTTTTATGTTTTCTGCTATATCACCCAGATCCACTGAATTACGCAGCTCGGCTGAAGGCAAGCGTCATTTATCAGGTTCTCACAGTCGCCTGCTCTCCTGCAATGCCTTCAGCCCTTGACACCAACATGAGGTTCAAGTTCTCGATCCTGGCTCTTCTTCTGGAAGTCATTATCATTGTGTTGTTTGGGATATTTGTGGAATATGACAACAGTGATGCCTCTCAAAGTTTATACCCACGTAAGTGTTGCTGTCTAAGATTTATAGAAGTTAGAATTTCTTTAAACCAAATCTAAGCAAGATTTCTGAATAACTTAAGAAACCTACTGATATAGCTAGAAGAGAAAGGCGTGCTTTGGGGCAAACAAACTTTTTCTGAGGTGTGAAAACAGCAGGCTTCAAAGGCAAATTCAAGTTGAGCACATATAAAATTCTGAAAGTAGCTAACTGCTGAGAAGTTGGCTGTTCTGGGAGAGAAGAGTCCTGAAAATAGTTCTAGTGTTAGCATAGCAGGTTAAAACTTGGAGAAATATGAATTGCTTTGAACAATTGTAGCATTTTCCAGAAATGGATGGTAGTGCTTCTTGACGGACCTTTCATTCTGATTATTGTATGAAATAATGAAAATTAACAGAACGTTTCATTACTATTATCCAGGTTTCAAGAGGTTCTCTCATAAGAACACAGAAATTGGGCAGCATATTTATTATTTTTATAAAATATGTTTGCAGAAACTGGTCTCGCTGAAGGGCAATAGTTTTTGTCACAAGGTGGATAACCCCCTCCTATCTTTCAAAGCAGTGGCTCTGTCGTAGACTGTAATGGTTCAGCCTACAAACGTTTCTGTTGATCTGTTGTTCTGCAAATGCTTGCTGAAGTTCAGGAAGAAAGCTTTTGGCTGGAGAAGTAGTTGCTGACTTCTCCCACCCTCCTCCACTTCATGCAAAGATCAGACTCTTGTAAATAAATAGAAAAAATAAGTCTGCAGAGAAGCAGCCTGTGTCATGCTGGCAGTATTGAAGGTTTGTTGTTCGTTTTCTTGGCTCCAATGTCTTAACGACTTGTAATCCTCTTGATTATGATGGTCATACCAGTACAGAACTCCTTGCCTCTATGCAGTACCCATGTAATTTTGAATTTTTGTCTTATTCCAACTGGCCTTTCAGTGACTGTTACAGGGGAATGGGATCTCAGGGTCACTTCACTCCTTAGTAGTCTTGTGTTGTGTGTTCTCACACAGAGCACTGTCCAGTTGAGAGAACAGCGAATGCATTATTCAGCTCCAGATGCATATCAGCTCATGAACATCAGGGGCTATTTATTCACATTTGGGTTAACTCCACTGAGATGTAGCAGTATTCCCAAGAGATAGTAACTTAGGCTATGCCAGAGCCCATTCTTTTTCTGAGACACAGCTTGGCCATGTCCATAATACTGAAATATCCCAGTTCCTAAATCTAGTGGCCTTATCTAGAGGGTATATTAAGAATGACCCTTGTTCCACTGTCACCCAAGAAGTGACAGCTGGTCTAGGCAAAAACTATGCCAGAGACCACCCATAATTTGGCAGCAGAGATAGTTCTACTCTGGCACTGTTATTTTATTAACATGGCTGTTGCCTAAAACACCTGTCCACCTACCTCTTCTCTGACTCTACCCCAAAGCAACATGACAACAACAGATACAGCCACAGAACAATAGTGGTTTGGGCATATTTTTATAATTTGGTAAGCCAGGAGGATGCTGTCTAGGACATGGGTCCTTCAGACTCAGATTAAGGTCTGTTTGCCCAGCAAGAACAGAAAAAATGACCTTCTCCAGTCTGAATATCATACCTGCTGGGTCTGGTAGTAAATTGACCTGCATTTTCTTGGAGTTCCCCTTTCCCAGGAAAATGAAGAAAGGTGCATGGAATCCTTATGCTTATGCCAGGAATTTAATAATCTTCAGCGGCCCCTTACAGTACTGTGGTGCACTTCTTAGTAAATCTCAAGTCTTCTGGATGGAGATTACCTGTGCCACACGCATCACCATGGGTACTGTGTTCCCTGGGGACCTCCTGGGATAGGCTGTTCCCACACTTAACAAAACCATCTCCCAGCCCTTGTCAGGGAGCCCTGGTTTTTAATTTAATATCTCCATTTTCCAGAGATGTCAGAGAGAGGGCAGGAACCTCATCAACATCTCAAAGAAAAGGATTCTTCTCACCAGGTGCTAACACTACAATATAAGCCTTTAAGTGCAATCTATCCAGTTAGGGATCACCTATAGCTATTTCTTCCCTAAAGAATATGTGGGAGAAATTGTCTGCTGGACCCGATGTCTTCCTGTACAGGCAGTGTATGACTATGTTATACCTGCGCACTCTTCCCCAGCTGTCCACACTATTGAACTGCTAGCAAGCTTCTGGCATAGTTTTGGCTCGTGTAAACCAGCACCTTGACCTCCTCCTGAGTATGGCTTTAGCATAGCAAATATATGGGACTACTCACAACAGGTAGAAAAGGTGGGAACAGTGTTTTGGGAGGGAAGAGCACGTAGCTGTGCAGATGTGGGTCAACCTATGCCATTCGGCTTTTGACCAGGCTGCTCAGTTTGCCAACAGAGACATAAGCTAAGCAAACACCACAGATAATGTTGGACTTTTAGATGCTGACCTAAGAGTAGATGAATCTCATTCACAATAAACAGGTGGAATAAAAGCAGGATTTCCTAATACCTGTGTTTTCACTTTTAGGCCCTCTTCCCCTCAAACCTCCCTCTCTAAAAAGCACACACAAGAGCATGGTTTGCCTGAGGACCCAGCAGAAAGTTAATGCTATGGTTGTATAGATGTATTAGGACGTATTCTGAGCTGGGACTTCTCCTGACTTCACAAAATGATGGGTTCAAAGTGTTTCCCATGTTATCCCCAGGGATGTTAACCATCTGTACCTCATAGATTTCGTTGTTTCATCCAGGGGCCTATTTATATTCTCAGAACTGAAGTGCAGGGCCTGCTTTTATATGCCTTAAATACCTCAGCACCATGAATCCAAGCTGTTTCAATATTTTGGGACAGAAGAAAGATGAAAATAATGATTGAGGGTCACCATAGTTTTGCAGTAAGGGGGGCTGAGCTGAGATCATTCCCAAAGCATAGCTTTTTATTATACCTATTTCTGGTGGATACATGTACCGGCACGGCGAATTGAAGGGATAACTTCAGGTGTGCCGTGCCATTGGAATGGGAGGACAAGGGCGTGTGATGGTTCTGCAAGCACTCCAAGAGGATTTCTTTAATTCTTGTATCCTGTATGTAACATCCTGTGATTGCTCCATGAATCATGGCTTAGGAAAACTTATGTGCCGCTCTCGTTCAGGGTTCTATGGTTTACCGTTTTAGGCAGAGCAAAACCTAGATACCACAAGCATCTTTGCATTGAGACTGACCACCACGTGGAGACCTTGCAGTGGAATTAATATGCTGGCCTTGGGCAGCCTTGCAGGATCATATGCAGTGGTGTTGTTCAGGATCGGCTGCAGTGTTTTTCCCAATCCTTATTTTCCTGTCTCACAAAATAAAAGTACTGTGTTTTGTTAAACATAACTAGTTAGTGAAACAATTTATTACAAATCATGCTGTTTTCTCCATCATTTGAAAACATTCCAGACATGCTCTTCTTTAAAAGGATCCGTAAATGTAGTTAAAGCACAAGGTATAGGCTAGACTAGTTGAAATTTGTCCTCAACATCCATGAATTAACCTAGTTTCAACCAGGACTTTCAAGCTTTTGTGTAAATAAATCCAGAGAGCTTTAAAACATTTATATGAATCCCGGGCAGCCCTCAGGAGGACCCAGGTTTACATCTCAACCAGCTGCTTGTTTCAAACAGAATTGCTTCTAATCATAGAATCATAGAATCATAGAATCATAGAATTAGTGAGGTTGGAAGGGACCTTTAAGATCATCAAGTCCAACCGTTAACCTACCCTGAAGAGAGGAGAGGAAAAAAAAAAAAAAAAAAAAACNATCCCGGGCAGCCCTCAGGAGGACCCAGGTTTACATCTCAACCAGCTGCTTGTTTCAAACAGAATTGCTTCTAATCTTCAGGGCTGGGGTAAGATTTCTAAAAACACCTTTCAAAAAAGACCTGAGCATGCAGAAGCTCTATTGATGGGCACTGAAAATTAAACGCCTCAGTCATCAAGGTGCTTTTGAAACCTGTTCTTCTGCTCACATGTAGCGTCAGGTTACTTAAGCAGTAAAGCATCTTTTACTAATCTAGAATTGATTTACTGAGATGTTGTATACATGAATGGGATTGTTTTGATGAGAACAATTTACTTGCTTTGCCTGCAATGATTTAATCAGGAGACTGCAAACAAGAGCAAGTAATGTGCTGAATGCTGACAAACCATAATCTCCTCTGGGAGACTGGAAAAATTTTCTTACCTGGAGCTTTCTACTCTGGATGGGCAAAACTTAAAATTTATTGGGAAGTCGATGGCAAAGGCTGACTAAATAATAAAAAGAGCAGAAGTAGGTAATTTTCAAACATACCCCTCATTTTGTGCACGAAACTCATGTGATATAAATAGAAAACTGTTGAAGTTGTATATCACTTTGACTTGTCATGCTAAGCGTTTACTAAATACATTTCCATTTTCTTCTGCTAAAGTAAAACAGAAAGGCTAATTTTGTAGATGTTGCTGTGCAGCTTTTATGGATTTGCCCTCTAGTTCTGTATTCTTTGGTAACATTAACAAGCTATTAATAAAGTTGTTTTACAAGAGTCAGACAAATAACCCGAGCCACTTCTCAAATGTGAAGGTGCTGAACCCACAGGTGACTGGGTGAATGGTCACTCATAGAAAATTATTTGTCAAAGGGGAGGAAAAGACTTGTTCAGCATCCAGTTTCCACTGTCCTCAGAAAGAGGGAAGGGGTGGTTGGTTTACTGCTTCCCTTAATTGAGAAGAGCTTTCTCATGTGACCTGCCAACATATTTTTGTCCCACTTAAAAAAAAAAAAAAAGGTGGGTGATCACCGCTACCTGAGATCATCAGAGTGGTGTAGAGGAACACTGGGAAGGCTCTCCACTCTCAGTCTTACCAGCACTAACCCCTGCTACAGGTTTTCCAAGACATTTGAAGGAGAGTTGCTCTAGATGTGCAGTCCACCACCACAGTCAAGTCAGGTACGAAGGTACAGCTCTGAGTTCCTGTGTCACAGGCTGCTGCAAGCTGGGAGGGTGCACAGAGAGACGTACCCATCAAATGATCTTGTACTTTAATATCCTTTTCCTAAACACCCCCTGCTGACACCCTCTGGCACCGGAATATGGGCAAATTAGGCTGTGTTTTGGGTTCTGCATTCCCAAAGACACTAAAGTCTTTGCTTCTGGTAGGATCAGGAAGGTTGTATCAACATGGTTTGTATTGTCCCCAACCATGTCTTTTTCATCTCTTGCCAGGTCCTCTGAAGAAAGGGAATATGTTGAGCTCTAGGCAAGATATTTATTTTCACATAGCATTGCTATACAAAATACGCAAGTATATAAAGAGAGAAGCCCAGATGGGGGAGTTAAGTTGATTGTGTATATTATAAAATAAGTAGTAAGGATGACACAAGAGTTTGGAAAGTAGTTTTGGAAACTTAGTAACATGGGGGAAAATGGGAAGCTTCCAAAGGACTGCAGAAGTCTCAAAAATACCATCACTGGTTATTACTGAAATCAGGAAATAAATGTGAAAATGTCCAGCCTAAAGAGGAAGCAAAAGGGTTGGGGATGTCTATGAACCATCTGCATTTCTGTGCTGTTTCTTGGATGCATGCAGCCCAATGAAAAGAATCTTACTATGTGCACATATGTATTTCAGTGCTAGGCCAGGGCTGGAATGTGACAGTGCAAATATAATAAGAGTTCATTACGAATCTCCAGTAACTTATACTTCTGGGCCCTCTTTTGGCTAAACTTGGTAATGCATATAGCAAAGCTATAGGAATGCTGAAAGTACTTAACTGTAACTTCAAGGCAAATATTATACTAACCAGGTCAATGTCTCAAGTTTTTCCCACATATTTGCCATGAAAGAGAAATTAAAATAAATTAAAAAATAAATAGTTTCTCAATACGGAGGGCCTTACTAACAATAAAAACAAAGAAAAAGCTTTAATTACAGGACTCAAATTAATTACATAAATTCACATAAAACACTTCAGAATAGCAAAATATTTTAAAATATAATAGATCACTGTTGTGGTGATAAACTCAGTTTGTATTAAAAAGTCTAAAAAGGAAGTTGAAAAAAAATTAGAAAAGTAAAGAAAGACCTAGCCATATTTGAATAAAATTCATATTTGAAAAAAAAAAACATATTTGAAGGAGGGCTAAGTATATGCTGATTAGCAATATTAATTTAATAGTTTACGCATTACTTTAAATGCCTTTTTCTTTTACCCAGCTAAAGAAATCAGTCTCTTGTACAGTAATTTTTAGGGATCACAAGCACACCTGGGCCAACTAGCACTCTGCCAAACAAATCCCATGTAAAAATCTGGGGTTAGCCAGAACACACTGGATGAGACAACCTTCATTTGAGAGGGAAGAGAACTTTTTCGTAAGGGCATGAAGCTGTGATGTTCCCGGTAGAGAACATAGAGAACAGTTCCAGACACATTAAATCTGCTGTTATAGAGACCTAGCGTCCTTTCCATAATGATACAGCAAGGCATACAATTAATAATTGGGTCTTGCATTTTCCAGACACTCAGCCTTCAACTAGTAGACCGGTCATGAATTGGGGAAGGATGGATCACACTGATGACATGAGTTTGGAACTCTTTTCTGTTAAATCCTCATTTGTCCCTAGCTTTCCTCCCTTCATAGTCACTCTTCATAGTCTCTACAGACATAGAATCATAGAATGGTTTAGGTTGGAAGGGACCTTGAAGATCATCGAGTTCCAACCCCAAATGTGTTTTCCCTTCAGTCTTTCAGGATGTTCATGTGATGATATTTGTTGGATTTGGTTTCCTGATGACCTTTCTGAAGAAATATGGATTCAGCAGTGTTGGTATCAACATGCTCATTGCTGCCTTCGGTCTCCAGTGGGGAACCCTGATGCAAGGATTTTGGCACATGAAAGGAGGGAAAATTCATGTTGATGTCAAAAGGTACATGTGAACTTACCAAAATTGACATTTCTATCCTTCCACATATCAGGATAAGCCATAACCTACAACATCTGTGGGATCAGACTTCTAAGTTTGCTGAAATTTGATTGAGCCTTACTGTCCATCTCTCAACATTCATCCGCCCTTCACCTCTAAAGGGGCAACACCTGGTGCACTGGGCCAAGAGAACCAAAGGGTGGGATGAAATTGGAGGTGCTAGATTACATGTGGGCCATTGGTCATGTAGAAAGACTGGTTTGAATCTCTGGAGCTGTGGAAGCTGGAAGATTTC
This sequence comes from Anarhynchus alexandrinus, assembly GCA_008711295.1. Taxonomy (NCBI): domain Eukaryota; kingdom Metazoa; phylum Chordata; class Aves; order Charadriiformes; family Charadriidae; genus Anarhynchus; species Anarhynchus alexandrinus. The sequence goes on from VUYV01000273.1 coordinate 68,497, forward strand.
CAGCAGTGACACAGCATCTCCTGCATCCAGCAGTCATGAAAGGATTTGTCCTTCCATGACACATGAGGTTACAAGAAAGGTTGGAAGTGTGTTTATCCACTCATGAGGTTTTGTCCTACTTCTCAAGGAATGGTTTGCCTCAGCACCATACTGCAGTAGCTTTTGGACCCCAATCATAGAATAAGAGACCTCATGAGCAATGTCTCTAAATGTCTCTTAATCCCCATGTTATTCATCTGTCCTGCTTCTACCAAGGTTTCACAGTGTTTTCTACATCTGCAGCTCTGTTTTCCGAGACTACTTGTAGACAATTTTGAAAGGAACAGCAAGGGACAAGCAGAAACAGTATATGTAGCTTCTTAATGCTTACAGACAGGCATCTGTAGAGGCACCCATAAGCTATTGCCCTCTGTGTTGCAAGTTTTTGACCAACTTCTGTTTTTATTTATCTTTGCTATTCCCCATAACCTGTTAACTCTTGTTCTTCCTGTCAGCTGGCGCAAACATGATGCACAGTGACAGAAAGGCAGGCAAGGCTGAAGGGACTTGGGTCCCCCCTGTGAAAGGCTGAGGGACTTGGGTCTTTTTAGTCAAGAGAAGAGAAGACTGAGGGGGGATCTTATTGATGCTTATAAATACTTGAAGAAAGGGTGCCAGGGGGATGGGAACAGTCTTCTTTCAGTGGTGCCCAGTAATAGGCCAAGAGGTAATGGGCACAAACTTGAACATAGAAAGTTCCATCTTAACATGAGGAGGACTTCTTTCCTGTGAGGATGGCAGAGCACTGGCACAGGCTGCCCAGGGAGGTGGTGGAGTCTCTCACCCTGGAGCCATTCCAAACCCGCCTGGACGCCATCCTGTGCAACTGCTGTAGGTGCCCCTGCTCTGGCAGGGGGGGTGGATTGGGTGAGCTCCAGAGGTCCCTTCCAACCCTGACCATTCTGGGATTCTGTGAAGGCTTTTGAAATGAGATAAACCATCTGACCAAAGCTAGGAGCTCCATGTCATCTTTGGAGTTCAAGTCACAGTCAGAGCTGGAAATACCCCTGCACATCTGCAATACACATCTCATCTGACTTTTCACTGTCATTTCAACCAGCTAAACACACATATGGTGTAAGCAGGAGGTAACCTTCCCATGCTTTTTCCTCAGTAGCTGGTAAGATTCCCACAAAATCCATCTTGCAAGGTATGATTTCATTTTCATCCATAAACATGGTCTTGATAATTTTATATCTGAAGAGCTAAAGCTCTATCATTTCAATCATATGACAGGTTTGATGTTACAGCCTTATTTCAGATATCTTTAAACTGATTTTCTTTTTTCCTGTGTTTTTGTTTTGCTTTGTTTTATTTTATTCATTTTCTTAACTTCAGCATGATAAATGCAGACTTCAGTACAGCAACTGCTTTGATTTCATTTGGAGCAGTCCTGGGGAAAACAAGCCCTGTGCAGATGTTGATCCTGACAATTCTGGAGATCACAATCTTTGCATGCAACGAACACCTAGTTACAGAAGTACTTCAGGTACAACTATTTAGCAATAAAAGTTTTCTGTTTATAAAAATGTTTTCACTTTGTAACAATTCCAGTTTACATATTCTAGGTTTTATAAACCACTAAAGTTATACAGATTTCTCCCTCAAATCCTTGTCTTTATGCTGTATAAAATCTGGGGCATTATTTTGGGTCCCTATTACAGGCCACAGATGTTGGAGCCTCGATGACTATCCATGCTTTTGGAGCTTATTTTGGTTTGGCCGTAACCCTAGTCTTGTATCGTCCTGGTTTGAAAAACAAACATGAAAATGAAGAATCTACCTACCATTCGGACATATTTGCCATGATTGGTGAGTGAAGCAATAGCAAGTGCTGATCAGTTGTTCATCCCTATGTTTTACTGATCACCTATTATTACACTGCATCCAGTTTCCTAAGTACACTCCTAGAGGCATTTTTTTTTTGTGATGCGTGCACAGTGTTTTCAGTGACACACGTTTTTACAGTTTTTCCTTGTTTAAGAAAAGGAAAGATCAAATTAAAGATGCATTTTCACTGTGGACTAATGGTGACTCCCGTTTTACTAAATCTTCTGTTGGAAGCAGCATATCCATAGAAATTGGCCGTAATTAAAAGTACTGAGCTGTGCCTGTCCTGCTAATGAATGTTACAAACGATACGTGAGATCTATTCATAGATCAATTCACCAGCTAAAACTATCAGTTATATCAACAGATGATAAAGGACTTGAACGTGAACTATCTTGCTAACGCATCCTTTTCTGGCACAGTTTCCGCAGCGGTGGTGGGCTCTGGCAGTGAGTGGGGCATGACAAAGGGCCACAGTGTGTTAAAGTCTTCCTGTGAGATTCAACAAAGACCATGTGTCAAAATCCCAACCGCCAGTGTCAAAAGTTTCTGCATAGTCTATTATTTCTGCCAGCATTTTGTCTGTTTCATGGTTCTTATTGATCATCCTCCTCATTTCTTGTAGCTGGTTTTGTTGCATTGGACCTTATTGAAATACCCCTTGTGACTGAATAGTCTTTGTTTCATTTTGGCTTATATTCATCCAGGTACCCTGTTCCTTTGGCTTTTTTGGCCCAGTTTTAACTCCGCCATTGCATCCGAAACGATTTACCAGATTAAAGCAATTGTCAACACTTACTATTCCTTGGCTGCGTGTACTGTCGTGACGTTTGCCCTCTCCAGCCTGGTGGATCAAAGAGGCAAATTCAGTATGGTAAGAATGACATCATGACCTCTGTTAAATTGAGTCACCCCTCTACAATAAGGATGATTAGGCAAATTCCCAATATCCATGAGCTATCTGGGGTCTTTGGTTATACCGTAGGCAAAATTAGACCTATTATACTACATATATAAGCTATAATGTAAGATTGGGCCCTGAGGCAACCCACCCTGCTTTAGGTGTATGGTGATTCCTCAGTGGGATCACTGCATCTGGAGAGGGAAAAGCTCTAAGACGTTATAGTGATGGCCCTGCTCCCTTGTTCTCTCTTGTCCACAGAACCTGCTGGACCATAGAGACATTAGTCCAAAGTTCAGGTGGACTTTTGGGTCTTATTCCAAAGAAGATCCTATGTGAGTTACCATATTGCAATGGCCAAAATAGGTCTCTCAAGGCAACAACCTCTTCCAAAGTAATCTCAGAGTGCAGCTGCACAACAGGCAAAGCCAAAGTAGGTTGGGGCTGTCAGGCTGCCAACCTTTCGTCTCCTTGCCCTAAAATCCTGCCCTGTGTTTTCACCTGATTCTTTCCAGCAGTTGCAGTGTTTATTTAAGCCCAGCGTGAGCGGGCACAGTTCAATGAGCCTGAAGAATTTGCTGCTGTTGCAGAAGGCAGTTCCCACTGGCTCAGCCTGGTTTCTCGAGAGGTCAGACGAGTTTTAGTGACTTTGCAAAAGCTGCAATTCATTAAACTGGCCCCAGTTAAACTGCCTTAGAGCAGCTCTGAACCAACAGCCTGAACATTTAACAGGGAACCCTGGTTTAAATTCCTGTTCATTCTCCATTGGAAAAAATCCCACCTGAAGAAAAGGAAAACTTCTGTATGTAAAAAAAACTTCAAAGTCACTCGGCCCTAAAACAAACCACTGTTCCACATATATCATCTTCGCCTCTGTGTACTCATTGCAGGTTCTTATTCAAAATGCCACCCTGGCAGGGGGAGTAGCAGTGGGTACCTGTGCTGACTTGTCCATCCACCCTTTCGCTGCCATGTGCATTGGGAGCATTGCTGGAATCATCTCTGTCCTTGGGTTCCACTTCCTGACAGTAAGTATTGAGGACCCACCTCTGCTCTCTTTTACTTACTGCTTCATTGGCTTTACTGGAGCTCCCTTGGTTTTCTAGAAAGAAAACTGGCTGATAGAGTATAGAGAATAAGCTCTAGATAATGGTTATTTTTGAATCAGTGTGATTTCAATATATGCTTATGAGCTAACTTCAGTCCATCACCTAGCTAAAAACAAAGTATCATAGAATGATAGAATGGTTTAGTCTGGAAAGAACCTTAAAGATCATCTAGTTCCAACCCCCCTGCCATGGGCAGGGACACCTCCCACTAGACCAGGTTGCTCAAAACCCCATCCAACCTGGCCTTGAACACCTCCAGGGATAGGGCCTCCACAACTTCCCCGGGAATCCTGTTCCAGTGCCTTATCACCCTCATAGTGAAAAATTTCTTCCTAATATCTATTCTAAATCTCCCCTCTTTCAGTTTAAAACCGTTACTTCTCGTCCTTTCACCACATGCCCTTGTAAAAAGTCCCTCTGCAGCTTTCTTGTAGGCACCCTTCGGATACTGAGAGGTTGTTATAAAGTCTCCCTGGAGTCTTCTCTTCTCCAGGCTGAACAACCCCAACTCTCTCAGCCTGTCCTCACAGCAGAGGTGCTCCAGCCCTCTCATCATCTTCTTGGTCTCCACTGGACCCGCTCCAGCATGTCCTTCTTATGTTGGGGGCTCCAGAGCTGGATGCAGTACTCCAGGTGGGGTCTCACAGGAGTGGAGTAGAGGGGCAGAATCATCTCCCTCGACCTGCTGGCCACACTGATTTTGATGCAGCCCAGCATGGATCACGCAGATATAGGAGTTCATTAAAGTTGGGATTTCTGTCCAAGGAGCTGCCAGAGTTTTGCTCCAAGCCCATGTTTCAGTGAAATAGGACTGATTACATTTCAGTCTTCTAAAATTTCTAAATAGATCTGTAATCAAACAATACTTTTGAAGTATAAGATGGGATTGCTTCATGTGCAAAATGGAGAAACAAAATATTCTGAGTAAAACTGTTTAAACTAGCATTTCCTGGTGGAGAAACATTCTGGAAGAAAATACCTGGCTAACAGACTCAGGACAGGTGTGTATGTGTTACTTACCCACCTCTCTCAACCTTTGCTGTAGTGGCTGAAAAGATTAGGAATATCACTGGACTGTCATGGGTTTTGTACCATATTTATGATGGTAGCTTGGAACATTTGTACCGTTATACGTACATACTTGGTTTTCTCTGCATATAAACAATTTCACAGTGAAGGGAAAGATGGCATGTTTTATAGCTAAACTTTGCATATATTAAATAAGTTAAGTTATTTCTTGTACTTCTGCACTACTTTTTTTTACATATCATTCCAGAGATAATGAAAGACTATAAACTCACTATAAACTTCCTATTTCCCCTCATTTCAGCCTTTGTTGGCGTCCAAGCTGAACATTCAAGACACTTGTGGAGTTCATAATTTACATGGTTTACCTGGAATACTGGGAGGTATCGCCGGCATCGTAGTAACTGCAGTAAAAGAGGAAGTTAGGTGAGTTGTAGAGAGAAGAGAGAGAGGAATTTATTGATTTTTTTTTAAGGTCCATCCCTATTTTCCACCTTTCTTGGATCTAATTACGATTCCAAATCAAAAGCTCAAGTAAAAATAAATAAATTAAAAACATCATTATAAAACAACATACAGAACCATTAAAATGCATAATAATCTTTATTATGATTCTACAATTTCACTGCTGGTAACTGTAAAATTTTCAAGAAAGTTGGCAAAATGCTCTATTTCCACTATCTCAAAAGACTCCAAGAAGATGAAATGCTGGTCTTTTTGAGAAGGGGGAGCTTTTCTACAGGCTTGCAAGATACTAGTAACCTTTGCAAAGAACTTGTTTTCATCTGTAGTCTAAAACAAAACCAAAATAAAATCATGGTTTCTGTCTTGTACGCAGCAATGACAGGATATTCTCCTATGAGCCATCTTGTCCAGCAGACAGCAAATACAATATTGTAAGACCAATTATCAGTCTCAAAGTGTATCAATTTTTTGTTTGCCAATGGTTTGGTTTTCTGCCCTTTTCAGGCAAGGTGTCCGCTTTACTCCTGGCATGCAGGCTGCTGCCCTGGGAAGTTCAATTGGAATTGCACTGGCAGGCGGAGCTTTGACAGGTCAGTTTGATGCATATAGCAACTAAAATATATGTGAATTTAGAGGTTTCTCATGGACAACTTCAATGTATCAAAAAATTCGTGTGAATAACACAAAATAGAAATATAGAAATAATGCATGATGGCACACTGGCAGAAACTTAAATATGGAAAAGCAGTTTTCCAATAGTTTTGTCTTCAAATGAAGCCTAGATATCTTACTAAATACATGCTTCAAAGACACTTGATTGTAAGTACAGGAATAGTAAGATGTTGTTCTGGATGGAAACCTTCTCTAGATTCAGACAGTTAAAATTCTTAACAGAAACTAGTTTGAGATTAAGACATACTCATTTAGGTGTTGCATGTTTCCATGTGATTGTGGAAACTTCCCAAACATAAATTCAGGTTGAAACAAAAAATTCCAGTCTGAAAGCTGGGAAAGGTTTGAGCAATTAAAAACAAGCTCTTGCCTATGTTGACATGAAGAAACCTGAATCACCTCCCATAATGAGTGACATGATGTCCACAGATGGTTGGGTATTTCTGTAGACTAGGAAACGAATCAGAAAACTTAGATGACTCCCCAGGCCACATCTGAGGAACATTTATTTGGGCATTTTGTCCATTTTTTAACCTCTGATGCTGTTTTTCCTGCAGGTGGTATTCTAAAGCTGCCCTTCTTGGGGCAAGCATCTGACCAGAACTGCTTTGATGACTCTGTTTATTGGGAGGTAAGATACAACCTCCCTTTATTTTCATTATGTTGGAAGATGCACAGCACACTCCAGTCCTGCTCTCCTGGGGTTTGTGGTTTGCACACGAGTAAGACTTTCAAAAACGCTGCTCTGCCTCGGGCTGTGAATTTTGATAAATTCTTTGATAAATCCTTCAGGATCATTTTTTAGACTTGCTAGCTAGTCATGCCATTTACATTGGACTAACCTTGAACAAGAAGCAGAAATAGAGCCAACAAATTGAGACCTCAGAGGAGCTCTTTATCTTTAAGTGTTCACTGTGTCAGGTATCCTCTTCCTTCTTGTAGTTTAGACACATGATATTTGCATTTTTGGCTAAACGGTGCTGGTTTTCTAGTGTCATCTAGAATTTCATACTGAATAAAATCTAGAGCACTTCTTCAGTATTTGTAGGGTGAGTTTCCCTTAGGCTGAGCAGGAGCTTTTCTGCTTCCTGGTTGAATGGTCTGACCACTGAGGTTATTAGAAGAAGACGGGCCTCCTGGCACTGTTGTTTTATGCATGAAAACATGACCAATGGGTGTGAGAAACAAGTACATTTGAAATAGCCCTGCTTGGCTCCCTTTAGGCTTAATGAAGAGATGGATCTAGACTGCAGTTCATTTGAATCCTTCCAGGTCTGTGTTGGGTTACATGAATCAAAACCTTGAAAGTCTCTATATTCCCTACTGGTAATAAGAGACTTTTCATTGCCTACCCAACTGTAGAGCTCTATGCCATAAAGACCTACATTGGGTCGGTTGAGTCCCACATACATCTCTGAGTTGGGTACCTACAATCAAGTGCAGAGCAGAAACTCAGACATACATTTCCTCTTGGCTAACCTAAGAAGCTCCCTGTACTAATTGTAGGCTTTCTGCAACTCTCTTCATTAACTGATGACACGTTCTTAATTTAGGCGATCTGAATTTTATCCTTTATGCCAGGACAAACTCAAAAAGGCAAAATAAGAAGAAATACATGATATACATTCCTTGTAAATAAAATGTCGTGAACCCAAAAGGAGATTTTATTTTTTTTTTTAATGAATTATACTCCAGTACGAACGACACAGTTTGGCTTTTGTTGAGACAGTTTGCGGTCTAAGGAGAAGTTTTGAGCCAAAAGATCAGCCGTAGCAATGACAACCAGAAAAAACAACTTTTAATGACAGGTCTGCAAGTCATTCACTGTTTGCCTTCAGGAAAGTCAAACCACTGATTTTCGGCAAGACCTGAAATAGGCTGTCATACGTAAATGATAAAAAATGTCAGGAAAAGGAAAGTTTTAAAGTGTGGCTGAAGAATTCACAGTCTGTGTTGACCAGTGATAATAGTACAACCCTGCTCAATTTATAGTATATTGATATATCATATCATATATATGATACTATAGTATCAGTAGAGCTGCTCGGAAATATTCTATTCTAAGTGAACATTATTAGGTAATGTGAAGGGATATTGATATTTGGCATACAACATCATTTAGATTTCATTAGAGATGGTCACCTTGTTTCTTTAGACCCCTTTGAAAATCCCAGATATTAATTTCGCACTCTCACGGCTAACATCAGTGTTAAGGAATTCTTCCATTAAGAAACCCCTGAATTCTTTCCCCAGAATTCAGAACTGGTGGTTCATGTCAGGCTGGGTCAATGTTATTAAATAAACCCATGATATGTACAAACAGAATGACATTCTCTGTGCACTTTAGTCTCCTTTTATGGCAAAAGGAAGTCTATGTCTCATCAACTGAACTCTTCTCTGATCTTCATGGCAGGTTCCAGAAGAGGAGAAATCACATGAAATTCACTCCAACAACTATGATGAGCACAGCAGATTTGAAGCCACAATGTAGAAAAATAATTCATCTGTAATATTTTTCCTAATGATGTCTTTTTCCAGTTTCTAGTGCTAAAAACCACCCTCTGAGTATTGTCCTACCCACACTAGGTTTTCAAGAAGGGGCTGTAGGTAGCTATATTTTTGTAATATGGAACAAATTTGATTTTAGAATATGTAGTAGTTATGCCAAGCTCAGGTGAATTAATTAGATGCTTTCAATAACTTCCTTCTTCATCAGAAAAACCTACCACAAACTGCTCTACAAGATTGTCTGTATTTTACCTTTTGTGGTCACTGAGTCAATATAGCCATTGAAACAACTTTGGTGTTTCAAGACTATTACAGGATAATATATTTAACTGCAAGATTTCTGAGTTATACTCACATCCTGCAACTGCATAGGGCTAATCAAGAAGAAATAGATTGATATCATTTATTTGGATTCTAACAAGCTTTTCACCAGAGCATCCCAGATTAACTTTCTTAAAAAGTGTGTTGTCCTGTTTTTGGATGGGGGACAGATGTGTTTTGAAGATTGGTTATGACAGGAAACAAAATGTGGAAATAATTTTCATGGCAAAGCACAGAATATAGAGACTGATGAGGTATACTAAGCGGCAGTATGAATATCAAGATTCTTTGTTAAGACTGTTTCAAAGACACAAAAAGGGAATTGAGTAGGAACTATGAAAAACAGGTAATTACATAATACGTCTTATTATGTCCAACAGTAATAAGTGGATAGTAGCACTGTTAATGTCAATAGATACAAACTGCACCAAATGTTAGCTCCAAGAAAAAGCATTAATTGTTAGGAACTGATCAGAAAGCAACTATGTTCAACCTACAGAAGGCTCAGTGGAGAACTTCTGTGTGGAGAGTTGCTACCTTTGAAGTCACTGCCTCCTAAAACAAGAGAAAGAAGAAGGAAGAAAATTGAACCTATATTAAGGTAAATTAACTCCACCCAAGAAGTGATGATAATGGCTGCTTAATTAAGGGAGACAAAAGGTGAGGTACCTGAAGGAACTCTATGAGATGACAATAACTGGGAGCAGAGTCACACATCTGTGTATAAATACATGGGGTAATCCATTGAGCAGCAATGGATGGGACATGACAATCTAACAGAAGGATCACAGTGCCTCTGGGCATTATTCAGACACAGAAGGCTACCACTGATGTCTCAGAAGGACAAACTACAGTGGGTGAATTTTCAAGACTTTTTTATATTAGCATCTTATTTCAAGTCTTATTTATCAGATTTAAGGGGAAAACTCCTCTCGTATAAAATAGCAAGATATTTTCATTTCTACTGATGTACTTTTCCTTGAAAAACTTAAGAAAGATACTAGTCAGGGCTGTCCTATATGTTATATCAGCTGCATACTGCTATATATTTCAGATTTCTGTGATGAAAATACATTTGTTGTGACATGTTAGTTCAGATACGCTCTTTTGCAGATGTGCAATGACTGGCTCTTTTCTACCTTGTCGCCTAGAAGACATCTCTTATCCTTTCAAAGCTTTCACACAATCATTTTTGTAAAAACTGAGAAGGCATTTAACAATGTAAATATTGCATATGTAAAGATTTTAGATGTATTTTGTGCATAATTTGCAAACAGAAAGTATTGAAGGCCTTGAAAAAGATCTCTTATATAGAGAGACTGTAAAAATCTTGTCAACATATGAAGCTCACCCCTCAAAATCCTACTTGGGGATTCAGAGGGTGTATCATTTACCTACAGCTGTGAGGTAATTACACTGATTGGGAGTGTTGACCACAAAGGAATACTGGAGTGAATAAGTACCACTCGCTGTGAGTAAATCTTTCAGAATGATGGCCTCAATAGTTATCTTTTGTTCTTTAAAACAAAAGGGGGAAAAATAAACTACGCAATTTTGTTCTCCAGTTCTCCTTATTATCTTTTCATAGTAACATATCAAGGCATCCACCAAGTACTCATTTTTGTCCTCTGCCTTTTTTCAGAAGATTACTGCCCCAGAGAAATGGGTCCTTCAGGTTCTCTCAAAAACAGAGTAGGGAGATGGATCCCTTTACATGGAGATTTATGCCACCTAACCTAGTCATCATTTTCAGGAAATTCTTTGTTTCCTTTTTGACAAAGAGTGATACTAGGAGTAGGGCATGTAACGATCGGACACTGGGCCTGTAGCAATAGGACAGGGAGTAATGGTTTTAAACTAGAAGAAGGTATATTCAGACTAGATATAAGGAAGAAAATTTTCATAGTGAGAGTGGTGAAACACTCGCCCAGGTTGCCCAGAACAGTGGTGGATGCCCCATCCCTGGAAACATTCAAGGTTGGGTTGGACGGGGCTCTGAGCAACCTGATCTAGTTGAAGATGTCCCTGTCCATTGCAGAGGGGTTGGACTAGATGACCTTTAAAGGTCTCTTCCTACCCCAAGTATTCTACAATTCTAAGATTCTAAGTCTAGCTTAGCCTGGCAAACTATATTTTAGATGGCTGAAACCATGTGAGGAGTATATGACTCTAACAACTGGAAAAAGGATTAAAAATGCATCTGTGAAAAACACTTTGTTAGGTCCATTCTGATGTTCACAATACTTAAAAACTAGCAAATAATACAGCAAAAGCACTAGGACAATTAAAAATGTAAAGAGCATGAGTTGTAAAAACACCACACAAGAAATAGGACTAGCTGTGACCTCTTGAACAACGTGGTACAGCCAGATGACTAAACCTCGTGTGAAGTTAAGCTAAATGAACAGGATGTGAGAAACCATGGACCATTATGTGAGAAAGTTGCTGGATGTGACAGGAAACAATATAACACTTTGATAAGAATTACAGATAACACCATGAAAAATGAGAAGTCGGTTATATGTGAAATGGCCTAATAGCACAGGTAACTGTAGGGGAGAGCTGGGGACCTTCTGGGGAGCATAACCTTGAAAAAACAGCAGTGCCCTGTAAGCATAGCTGAAATACCAACCTCAGGTACGGATGTAGCAAATCCTGAGACCAAACAAAATGTAATGAGTAGTAAGCAAATGTGGGGAAGGCAAAGAAATAGGAAAAGGAACAATGAGGCATGCAAAAAACCCTGCAATGAGGGCTGTCTGGGGTATCTGCCAGGCAGCTCTGAGAAAGATCACTGCAGCCCAGAGCAAGACAGTAAATCAAATGTCTTGTTTTGATCATCCACGAGTGTTTGATTTCCTCCTGTGGTTTCCACCCTGCTATGGTGGAGAGCTGCTGATCACGCACAACCCAGAATTCGTTCATTCCCCATGGTCAGAAGCCTTAGAGAAGTCCCTGAGCTCAAGACAGATGAATCCAGGCCTTACAGCTTGACCACCTGTATGAAAAGATTGGACACAGCATGTTTTAGACTGCTTTTCACCCCAAATAGACTCTCTCTGTGCAACAGCCAGTGCACAAAGATGTCTGCGACGGTGTCATCAGGAAATGAAAAACAGCAGTTTTTGGCTTTCTCAGTAACTTCTGTTTAATCAGAGCTTTAAACATTACTTTCTTTTCAATGCGACTATGCCCCTGAGGTGTATGATTTGTTTCTCCTAAGGTTCATTACCCTAATCACTCACCTCCATACTTCAGATGTCAGTGGCATTTGGTTCTCTGTCTCAGGGTATTCTCTTTGGTTATTTCCAAATTAATCAGAGCTTTGAGTACGCTGAGTCAGTAGACCTTCTTTTTGTACACAACTTCTGTGTAATATGTTACTGGGCACTACGGAGAGGTGTCCAACCTTACAGAAGCTTAAAATGTTTTACTAAGAACCTTTTTGCTCATCAATGAGGGAGTCACACATGGGCAGGGAAGGATATCAAGGGGTTAAATATGACGTAGGGTGAAGGATGAGCTTTGAGAATGGGACTGAAAAGTAAACCAAAGTTAAAGTACAACTACTCTAAATTTTAGATTCACGATGACTAGCATTTCTTTTCTTTCTCATAAAAGACTGCCTATGTCTTATCCTCTCCAATAACCACTGAACACTCTTTCTGTCTCACCTTTGCTCTCACCTTGGCTTGTTTTTACATAAAAAAGATTAAATAAGTTTTATTTTTTTTAAAGTGAGTAAAAACTCATTCAGTATCAACATTTATTAATTTGTGTATAAAAATATCTGAAAAAGATGAGTTAAATGGCAGCAACTGTGTGTAACTTTCAACTTGAAATTAGATTCCACCATCAGGATACTGAAAGCTCTTTCTTAGACTTCTGTCATTCTCATAGGAGACTGCTCATATTTTTCAAATCAGTAGCATTTTGGAGGTTAGGTCAGCCATTCTTCGAATTTTCTGTATCCAGTCCAAATCAGAAAACAGGTCTCTTCTCTGTAGGGGTCAAACTCTCAGAGGCCACTGTTATTAGTGGTTTTCTAAGTGAAAAATTAAAATTAAATGTTTCTTTTTTTTTTTTTTTTTTNAGATAGTTTAAATTTTAATGAAATGAAATAAAAGACTTGGACTTAAAGAACTAAAAAGTCTTATATTATTATTTCCTCTTATTATCAATTATTTCTTATTTAAGCTAACAAAGGTCAAGCTTACTGACACCCAGTGCTTTTCCAAAACACCAGTGGATAATCATAACTTTGAATACTATGTTACAGATATTCAGTACTACCTCTTTCAGAGCAATATCTTTGTATTTCATTACTGAGAAGCAAATTTATTTTAAAGCCATTTACTGAACATTTGCCTACAAAATTTATTTTAAGATTTGTATTCGAATTTGTTGCTGATTAAATGCATGAATTAACTGATCAGATGATCAATTATATTTGTTTGATATTTCTTGGGGACATACAGTGAACTTTCTCCCTCACCGGGATCAACCTGCTAACAAAGTATGTACGGTGAGGCTTTTGCCAAAAGAGAGCTCTTCCTCTTCTTCACAAACCTCCTGCAGAAGTTCACCTTTCACCCTCCCCTAGGAGTTTCCATCTCAGACCTGGACTACTTCTCCTCCATTGGGTTTTCCATCCAATCAAAGCCTTATAAGGTCTACACTGCACCACCTTCCTGGAGCTTTTCTCAGATGTATTTCTGACTCAGAAACAAAAAATGCATACATTCTGTACAAAACACATTAACAGCCAACTGCCACACATGTGTCCCTACACCTATGCATCTTCTCATCAAGCAAACAGGCCAGGGATCAGTCTCTGGTACTGCACATCCCACATGATCACATACCCTCAACAATGATGCTTTCTTCTCCCTGCCCTTCTCCAAGGCAGATCTTGGATCTTTACACGTTCTTCTAAACACAGACACACACAGAGATGCACACAAATATTAGTACAACCTACTGCAACAAAATGCTAGATGTCCTGATTCAGAACTACTGTGCAAACACGTTGAAGAGTATCAGGGGAAATCCTACATTTGGAATGAAGAACTAATTTACTTCAGAATATTATGCATATTAATAAGATCCACTGAACTCTTAAAAAAGCCCAAACCCAACTTCCGCACTTTGGAATCAAACTGTCTCCAGCACTGTCTTCAAAGATGCTTACTTTATTCTGAGTGACATAGCTAATGTGACTAGATCCCCCAATTTTCCAGCAAGTTTGGCCAATGACCCCTATGTCTGCATCCATTTGGGGTATTTTTTTCCTGAGTTCATGTTAGGTGAGGAGAATTGGGACAGTGAAAAGAATGACTCTTGCTCTACCAAGTCTTGCTCACTGAGATGGCTAAGCACCACAAGAATTTTTTCCTGTTCCTAAAAGAACCTGGCGAAGTTCTCCTCATGCATCATGTAAAACACCATAGAGCAGCGAAGTATTTGACTATCATAAACTTAAACACTTTAGAAACAACTCATCTGGTTCAAGACGTGTGTCTAGAGACATTGACTGTCAGACCTTGGAGGAGCCACAGATATTGGCCCAAAGCAAGATCTTGAATCTCCACTTCAAAATAAAGCCAAGGGGAAATGTTCCCAAGCAGGGAAGAAACACTCACAGCCTGTCACTCATGTCCGTGACAACCTCACCCTTCTTGGCTGACCCACTACGTGCCAGCACTGCAGGAACCAGAGACCTGCTGGAGGAAATCAGTAGGACTGAGCAGGCAAGGACAACGGGGTGAGGGGGGTTGCCTCCTTCTCCCACTACATTTCAAGAGACGCCCCTAGTTCCCACAGCGTCCTTCCAATAAACTGGAGAGTCTTGCACAGACGGGTAAATGTTGTGCTTGTTCTGAAACCCTGCACAGACCTAACCCTGGGCCCATCTCTTGGGAAACAACTCAGAATTGCTGCTTCCTTTCCTATCTCAAGAGTCAGTATCTGACTCATTCTTTGTTAATAGTTAAATCCCAGATGTATGTGGAAAGAATTACATTCTCAGTGCCTTTTTACCTCCTTTGGGGAGGTGGAGTAGAAACAGGCCAACTGGCACACAGCTGGAAATAGGCCCTCAACTTTTTCATGGACAGCTTCCAGGTAGACGAAATGTCCTGATCTTTCCTCCAGAGACCCCGGGGGCAGCAGCAGACTCGGGGAAACCAGTACAAGAGCAGGCTTGCTCTAGCTCCTCTTCCAGGCTCCTAGCCAGGTGCCCATGACATTTCCTCTTGGTCTCCGCACCCTCATCCCCTGGGGGGCTGACTCCTCTCCTATGCCTTTGGTCACATCTCTGCAGGGATCCTGATGCTTTAAATAGAGTTGAGGACATGGGGCTCAGCCTGGGCACCTCACCTCACACAGCCTTCACATTTGTGCCTCAAGGTCATGTATAATTTAGTTCTCTACACTTCTACTAGAAAGCTCTTCCAAACACTGTTCTGAAGGCTGCAGCTCATCTTCTCTGGTCAGTCTCAATCCAGCTTTCTCTGGTCAGTCTCAATCCAGCTTTCACCCTGGATGGTTTCTTCTCCATGCCTTCTTCTTTTATCACCTCCTTCCCTGCTGACTCTAAGACAGACAAGTCAGACTGTGCTGCAGCCCTCTTTCCTCAACCAACAGAGACCATCTTTTCTCAATTTTCCCCTCAGCTTTGGCTCCCCATCCAGAGATAACTATACAAGCTCTTCTCTCCACCTCCCTTCCTGAAATGGCTACAGCTGGATGTCAAAGGCAATTGCCACAGCCGAAGACACAGGCCCAACTGTACCGCTGGCTCTAGGTTGCCCTGCTTGAGCAGCAGTGTTGGACCAGATCATAGAAGCATAGAATCACAGAATCATAGAGTCATAGAATCATAGAATAATAGAACAGTTTGGGTTGGAAGGGACCTTTTAAGGTCATGTAGTCCAAACTCCCCTGCAATGAGTGGGGACATCAACTAGATCACGTTGCTCAGAGCCCATCCCAGCTTGAATGTTTCCAAGGATGGGGCATCCACCACCTCTCTGGGCAACCTGTGCCAGTGTTTCACCAAAGATGATCTCCAGAGTTCCCTTCCAGCCTCAACCATTATGTGAAAATCAGGAACATGGACTATCTGACCAGTTTCAGCTTCTGGTTTTGGAAGAGAAGGTGCCCCTTGCCCTCTATTCATTTTAAAGGAAGCTGACACCATCAGATCAATACAGACCTCACAATTTGGCCAGATCAGCCTGACCTACATTTCACTCTGCTTGAAATCCTGCTAGAACAAAGATGTTGTGTGTCATGACAAATTATTCATCTAGCTCAGAGGAGCCTGCCAGTAAGTTCTTCCTCTCTTGAGTACTTCTGATCAATGCAGCTTTCTGATCAATAGGATCCACAGCTCATCAAAGCCATAAATCCATATTCAGGTTACTCAAGAGGAATCTTCGCAACTGTCTCAGATCCCTAGTCATCTGTGCTTCTTCTCTTGTCAAGATCTGTCATCCCCAATGTCTTCCATAAAGAGAGAAGGGAAAGCCTGAGCAACCAGTGGAACCTCTTCCTTCTTCTCCTACCTCCTCCAAATCTCAGAGTTCAAAGCAGTGTTTGAGTTGCTGTTTCTAAATTGGACCTATGCCCACAGACATCTCTGCCAACGCACAGGACTAGTTTAGACGTCACCCATTAAACAGTAACCAGCACAGGGTAAAGTGAGCACACACAGTGGTGAGAGTGCCTAGTAGGGATTCTCCAAGGGTAAAACCAGAGAGGGGAACTTCTACCATTTCTTAGACGTGAAGCTTACATCTTTGTATGTGTAGAAGGGCCATTAATGCTTGAAACTCTTAACTTCTGAAAAGAGATTGCACTCTTTGCCTGAATTTTCATCTTCTCAGCTAAATCTTTGCTGAAAGACAATGGATTGGGTCAGTCTTCTTCCTGTAGGACTACTGTTTATACTCATTCTCCTGCTGATTCTGAAAAGACAACATGTCTTGAAGAGCCATGCAACAGAAAACTTCCCCCCAGGACCCAGGCCTTTACCCATCATTGGAAATCTGCACATCATGGATCTGAAGAGACCTCACCTGACAATGCTAGAGGTAACTTCTGTTGTTCCTTTTATTAGATCTCTCTGTCTAAGGTGGTCACCGACCACCCAAAAGGGCTACAGATTTTTCCCTGGACAAGACAATTCTACTGCAAAGGCAATAGAATTAGTTATCTGCAGTAAGTGGTCTTCCTATCATATGATCTAGTGTCATTGCAGGGGAATTGACTTCTGGCCACATCAAGAGAATTGACCGTTTCTGTGGAACACAGGAAGTGCTGGGGTTCTCCAGACAAGGGTAACTGGAAGAGAGGGGTCCTACAGTTCCTACAGGAACTTCTACCAGGGGCTGCTGAAACATTTAGGGAAGAGACCAGAACTTTCTGGAGGCTGTTTGGCGGACTCAACCATCAGGGAACTAGCAGAAAACAGCTTCTTGATCCTCCCCCTTCATCCTCACCATGAAGGAGGAACTTTCCTGGTTTCCCAAAGCAAAGTAGGAAACAAACAAACACGGCTTATTCTTTCATATCTGGTGGCAGTGAACTGCAGGACTTCAGGGAAGATGGTGTGTGGCAGTCAGATAGTGTATGATTTTTGGGGTCCTCTCACTACCCTACTCCTCAAAGCCATGAACAGGAAACCTAAGATTTTGAGACAGTTCCTGTGCCCTGATATACTACCACCTTGAAAACTGTTCTCCTTCTGGGCTGGGGAATATTTCCAATATAACCCCTGTGAGTTCTCAGCTTCTCAATCAAAAGTTACCTACAGAGTCTGTGTGGTGAACACAGTTAACTCATAACTTCAAATGAATCCATTCTTAACCTGCTTTCCTGGATTTCATTCCCACATGAGCCATGATGTCTATTCCTGCCTGGTTGTGGTTGCACCTCTTGCACCTTGTCACTAAAGGCAGTAACTCCAGATGCACCTAAAGGCATAACTCCAGACTATTTAAGAGTTGTTACTCATTATTCCAGCTGATTTGTACGTCCCTGGATTTGTATACCAGGAACTGAGCAGGTTTTGCTGTGATTACTGAGAAATTCCCTTTCCATTTGCCTCTTCAAAGGAACACAGGGCCAAGCCTGTCTGCTCTTCAGCCTTTCCTTTAGCCCCTCTAAAAGTCTGTGACTCAAATACCTAACAGAGCATTACAGAACCCATTGTGAGCCTTTTTCTTCATAAGAGCTGCAACATTTGCATGACAAATTCTCCATGCTTTGGACAGTGAATGAAAAGCCAACGCCATGCAGGAAAAAGAACATTAAACGTGCTGAAAAACAAGTATTTTGAGCTTGCTGAAAATCATCTGAAAATCATCTTCTTTTATTTTCCCCTTTCATCCCACTAGCTATCCAAAACGTATGGCTCAGTCTTCAGCATTCAGATGGGACCAAGAAAAATGGTGGTGTTATCAGGATATGACACAGTGAAGGAAGCTCTGGTGAACCAGCCAGATGCATTTGCAGGGAGACCTAAAATACCAATCGTTGAAGAAACAGGAAAAGGAAAAGGTGAGTGTGCGGTTCTGTTCTCCATACACGTGCCTTCTGCAAAGAAGAATGAGACTTTCTCCACAGAGAGGAGAAGGCAGAACGTCTCACTTTGTTTTGCTAAGCATGTGAGGCAATGGAAATGAGGGGGGAATTGAACAATGTGTGGTGATATTCATTGGGGATAAGGAGAGATGACACTCTTAAAGTACACATACACACGCAATTTAGAGCTCTGAATCCGCAGCAAAGTCTTCCCTTAGAGGTGACATGTTGAGGAGCTGACACAGGGGCAGCCGATCTCTTTTCACAAAGGCCACCCCTGCTGCCACCCAGCTACCAAAACTTTGCCACATAAACCCAATATAAGCTGGCAAAGAAGTGTCTACTACATCAGCAGCACTACCTTCAAATACTCCTTGTGAGACTGATATTATTGAATGCTTATTTTAAAATTTCCAGTTCAATTTACACTTGAGACTAAATCTCTCTTTAAGAGAAAATAAACTATAACTTAAGCATTTAGTTTGCTTCCCCAGAGGGAACTCACTCTTGCTGTAAGTTCTTCTGGTGGAGATTTCACCCTCCACAGATGTTAGATGCTGAACCTGAACTTTTGATTCCCATAAATATTGATGGGATACATGGAAGTAGGAACATGAGAGATTGTCGTCTTCTGACAGGAAAGCAAGGGTGAGAACATTTGTATCTTGTGACCAGCTCTGAGTAACCAATGTATCACTAAATGCCAACCTATCTACAAAGGTTTTCTTTCCTCACTAGGGACAGTTTCTTCAACAAGACTTGAAGAAAGAATAAGAGAGCATGATAGGTGCAAGGAGAGTAAATAGCAGCACCAGCCTGACTGAAACTTCTCTGCAGATGCCACTGAGAATTCTCTACAACTTTTCTACTGTGTAGGGGTTTGGGATTACCCCCACCAAGTGGGGAGATTTTCCAAACAGATGCCCATATTTGAGATTTCATTTATTCTCTACAGTCTACGTAAGAACACAGGTGCTCTTGTGAGAGGATGCATCTTACCTAAGGGAGACATCTAAGGTTAATGTGCACACTCATCATCCCAGGTGATGTCCCAGAGGCACAAATCCCACTCTCTGTTCTAAACAAATCTGAACAAAAGCCCTCATGTCTCAGGGCACATCAGACACCTCACAAACTCAGAACAGGGGCTGCTTCCTTCAGAGCTTTCTCCTGACATATCTTTCCTGTCTTATTTCATCCTATGTGGGGACACAACATGTCTTGAGAGCTTGACAGGTTTCCTGCTAGCACTCATCTTTACCAGAATTCAGGGTAGATGAAGAATCTTTGCTCTTATGGTGAAATTTCTATTTCTGTGTCTTTGTTTTCCTTTTCAGGAGTTATATTTTCTGATGGAGAAAACTGGAAAGTGATGCGAAGATTTACTCTTACAACATTACGAGACTTTGGAATGGGCAAGAAGGCCATAGAGGATCGTGTTGTAGAAGAGTATGGATGCCTGGCAGACACTATTGAGGCACAGAAAGGTGGGGGAAGTCTTACTTTCATAACACACTCATTTTCCTCAAGCCTCCTACAGAAATGCCAAGAGTCAAGGAAGAAAAGTCTCTGAACTCTTTCAGAGATCTGTCTTTCTCCAGAATCCATGCTCCGAGGAGTTTATATGAGCTGTCTGTCCCTGTCTCTCTACCTGGCAATTGCCTGATATGCAAATGAAAAGTATTCATTGAGGCATTGGAAGTCAAACAGGGAGTCAGGCATCAAAAAGCACATCTGAGAAGAGTAGTTTGTTCCTCCATGTGCAGTGCCTTTGACTGATTTAGTGGCATTAGGAGAGCAGAAGACTCTTGCAAGGACTTGCATACCTATACTAAAAAATTGATTGTCCCTAAAACGCCTTCCAACAGGAGACAAAACATCCAGTTACACATTTCACCAGCATCATCCAAGATTATTTCTCACTGGGCTCAGTTACCAACAGCAGGACTTCAGTAGGTAGTTCTTTTGATCAAGCAGACTTGGGACAAAAACAGATTCTAGTTCAGGCTTCAAGTCCTCACCTTGAACCCCTGAAAGCAGGAGCCGTATCCAGCTGCAAAGGGGATGCACCAGAGGGCTCTAGAAGCTGTAGAAGTGAGAGCCCCAGCAGGAAAGATTGAGTGACCAAGAGCTTGAGTGACCAAGAGTTATGAGATTGGACCTAAAGGGCCAAAAGGGACACAATCCAGCTCTTCAAGAATACTGGTGATAAGGGACAGCCCAAGAAGGCACTGATGAGGCAAATGGCAATGCTGAGTTTCCCTTATACCAGGAAACTGTAAGATCAAGTATGCCCAAACAGAGCAGCCTGGGGAAGGGCCACAAAGACCCAGGGCCACAATAGCCTTGGAGAAAATGGAGGGGAGCACAAAAGACTTGTCTGCAGTCTCTGTTCTGTCTAAATGCTGTTAGGGACTTGTGAACCCTGAGGTGGGGGAGTCTTTCCTCCTGCCATCTCTGTGCCTATCATGTCCCAGACTTCATTGATCCTCTGCATGCTACTTTAATTAATTAGAATAACTATTGACTTTGTTGTTTGCACCACCTTTTCCCATGCTAGGGAAGCCCCTTGAGATGACTTTGATGATGAATGGTGCTGTTGCTAATATCATCGTATCCATATTGCTTGGAAAGCGATATGATTATGAAGACCCCACATTCAAAAGGCTCCTGAAATTGGTGAATGAAAATATCAGGCTTTTTGGAAGTCCATCAATTTCGGTAATTCATACTGTTTGAATATTATTCTTCAAAAGCATGACTATAGAGTGGTACACGGAGGTACACCTCTCCAATGCTGATCATTGCAACACATTTATCTGTGCATGACAAATGCACCTGAAATGGCAGAAAGTGGACCTCTGATGCTATTTATGGATTTATCTTAGCAGCATAGCCTGGGAAATTTGAAGTTCTTACTTTCATGAAGAATTGAACAACACGTAATACAATATGAGGACTTTGTCCCCTAGACATAGAAGTTGGTCTTTATTCCCCATCTCCCATTACAAACAAGAACAAAACCATTGTGGGAATGCCTGTAATTGCCTCTTAAACTTGAGACTCCCAATCCCAACCAGTGTATATAGGGAGGGATGGATTCTCCAGGAGCAGAGAGGTAGGAAATTGTGTCAAGGACTTATGCACAAACATGGGATCTCTAGGCCACCATCGACTAGTGTGATTAATACTCAGTGTAAGAGGGAATAAATATTAACCATTTTACACAGCTGACCAGGGAAAAAGGAGGACAAAGGAACATAGTGCATCTTGAGTATAAGTCTATACACCATTTTCTAGAAGGGCTTTTCTTAATATATGCTGTTGAACGGTGGTACATCTGCTTAGCAGCTGTTTTTTCTTCATTGCTATCTCTGCATCTTGCAGGTGTACAACATGTTCCCAGTCCTTGGATTCCTCCTGAAGAACTACAAAATTTTTATTCAGAATGTAAAAGAAATCAATGCTTTTATCAAGGTGACTTTCATAGAACATCTCAAAACTCTGGACAGAAACGACCAGAGGAGCTTCATTGACACTTTCCTCGTGAGACAACAAGAGGTAATAGAATCTTAGCAGCTTCTTCAAATCTCCTCGCTTTCCTTTCAAGGCTTGTTAGATAAACAAATGTTCTTCAGCAGAGATCTATCATGTGCAAAAGTCCTACCAAAAACTGTGGTTGAGCTAACAGACTGTGCAGTCATTTCAGCTGGGAGCTAAACTGATCGCAGAGAAGCAGCTTTTATGTGTCCCGAGTAATTTATCAGGAAAATACAAAGCACTATTTCAGCAAGCAAAGAAGCTGTCTTTACCTGTAGTTTAAAATTCCTTTCTGTACCCCAACATTTCTGACTCTTTTTTTAAATTCACATCCCCCTTCATAGAGACATACCCAGGGAAAGCTCCAGGCCCAGGAATCTTCGGTACATATTTCTTAGTTTCAGTCACCAGCTCACACAAGATTTCATTTACCTGCTTCAACAAAACTCTAGTTTTACAGTTCTTGTAAAAACGTCACAGTATTTGTACCCAGCCCTTATGTCTATGTAGTATGGCCTCGGGAGGTTTCAGCCCAAGTCTGCTATGGCAAAAGCGTGGGTTGGCTGCTGGATTACAGGGGAACATGAACGACCCTTCTAGGCTCTCTTTTGATGTTAGTGGCAGGTAACGGCAGTATCATCATGGGCCAAGTCCCCAGTACCTCCTGAGTTCTTGCAAAACCCTGCTCTGGCAGCAAATTTAATTCTTCTTCCCAACAAATCTCATCCTGCAAGATACTGTGCTCCATGACCCGTGGGAAGGAAAACTCTGAAGCAAATGATCGAGTCACATGGGTGGCCTCAGTGACTGCTCGCTCTTTTCCAAAACATTCTTGTCATCACTGACATTATCCAAGCTGAAGACCCTTGTTGACTTGAGTGTGTGTTTTTGTGGGCAGCACAGGCAGTCCAAACACTCTATCTCAAGACCCAGCTTCGAACAGGTTTCTTAAGGCATCCCATCAAAACCTTCTTATCCTTTATGTTTAACTCGTCCCTGAGGGCTGCATAAGAAAGATTTTCCCTGTTCTCCAATGAAAAAGTGCCTTCCTGAATCTTTAATCAGCTGATGTTACTATCGCTCCATATCTCCAGGAAAATGGAAAGGCCAATGGATATTTCCATAATGAAAACTTAATTGAGGTTGTGAGAAATCTGTTTGCAGCTGGCATGGAGACCACATCCACCACTTTGCGCTGGGGCCTTCTTCTCATGATGAAATATCCGGAAATTCAGAGTAAGTGGAAACTAGGCAATCAGCGGTTTCATTCTCATCAGGTCACCTCAAATGTGACTTCACATTGAACAGAGCTGAACAAAAAGTGAATTCTCCACATGCCCCTATTCCTAGCAGAAGAAAGAGACATTCAAGTGATCTATCTATGTACGATCCCTATTCCTTTCACAGAAAAAGTCCAAGATGAGATAGAGCGAGTGATAGGGTCAAACCCCCCACGAATCGAACATCGAACTCAAATGCCATATACGGATGCTGTTGTCCATGAAATTCAAAGGTTTGCTAATATCCTGCCATTGAACTTGCCTCATGAGACTACTGTAGATGTGACCTTCAAAGGTTATTTCATTCCCAAGGTGAGACAACTTCTGCACTACTTTTCTTCCCTCCGTCCCCAGTGTAACACATCTCCCTTTCAAGTCTTGCTTGCATCCAAGGATGCTTGCTCACACTGGGGCTCTCACAGCTACTTTGGCAGGACCTGCCTTATTAAAGCAGGTGTTTTGAGCTCCAACACCTGACATCGTTTTGATGGTGACAGCAACACCATGCTCAGTGCAATAACTGCTCTGCCTTGGCTTGCAGGGAACCTACGTTGTCCCCTTACTGGCTTCTGTCCTGCGAGACAAATCCCAGTGGGAGAAACCAGACATGTTCTATCCTGAGCACTTTCTTGATGCCAATGGAAAATTTGTGAAGAAAGATGCTTTCCTGCCTTTTTCAGCAGGTATCTTTCATTTGGTTTCTCGGGTTCTGAGGCGAACTGGACATCTAAGACTCCTTTTCCATTGGACCTGGCCTCTCAGATTCTTCCCAGAGCTCTCCTCTCCTCTCCTCTCCTCTCCTCTCCTCTCCTCTCCTCTCCTCTCCTCTCCTCTCCTCTCCTCTCCTCTTTCCTGTGACAACACCTCAAGAACCAGCTCCCACTGACTCTCCTATGGCCATTCTGCATTTTGTTCCAGGGCGGAGGACCTGTGCTGGGGAGACTCTTGCCAAGATGGAGCTCTTCCTCTTCTTCACCAGCCTCCTGCAGAGGTTCACCTTCCAGCCTCCCCCTGGAGTTTCCATTTCAGACCTGGACCTCTCTCCCGCCATCGGGGCCAGCGTTCCCCCAGTGACTCATAAGGTCTGCGCAGTGCCACGTTCCTAGGGCTTTTCTTAGTCATCTCCTTTTCCTGGAACACTGAGATGAAGTATCTGTGTCACTAGTCCCACGTGGGAAGTTTGGTACTTCTGAATCCTGTAGTGAGTCTTTAGCCCAAGCACACCTTGGCTCGTAGCCAGAGGTGTCTCTCCCACCATTACGGCAGGCGGCGGTCCTGACTTTCAGCGACTTCTTGAAAGGGAAGATGATGGTCATTGTGATGATGAATCCCACGAGGGAGATAAAAAAGCCCGTTTCATTCTGTCCTTCCCTTCACCTCTGCACATCCCCTTCGATGAAAGAGGCCAGGCCCAGTCTCTGGGCCAGACCTCAAAAGGTACTGCACCGATCTACATACACATACACAAAAACCCAAGGGCTTTCACCTTCCACATCTCTAGCACAGCTACATCCAAACTGCCTCAGTAAAATGCTCCATTACACAATTTATTCCTGCACCAGTGCCCTGAATGCACACATACACACACACACAGAAATATAACCGAAGAGCTCAACCTGAGACAAGGAATCATAAGGTGTTCACCCGATGCAGAACTGCAGTGCAGATGCATAGAGGGCTCTCAGGTGATGCCATGTGGTTATACACTGTCTGGAAGTTAAAATTAATTTACTTTACTACAGAATAATGTGCATATTAATGATAAAGATAAAAGCACTGCAAAATAAAAAGTCCTTCTTCATTTCAAATCAAACTGTTGCCAATGTTGCTTTCAAAGCTGGAAAAATCTTCTTTCATACCTGAAATGGCTTCAGAGGATGCATCCTTACCTGGAACAGACAACCAGTGCTGTACTCCCAGTAGGAATGGAGCAAATCTGTCCTTCTATGGCACCTCGTAGATCTCTCCAACTTCTTTCTCATACACCCCTGCTGTAGCTTTTTAGTCACAAGAAAAAGTTGTCTTAGTCCCGAGAAGTGTTAGACTTTAGTAGGGCTTTTGACACTAACTACCATAAGATCCTCGTAGAAAAGTTGTTGATGTATGGGCTGGATGAGCAGACAGTGAGGTGGGTTGAAAATATGCTGAAAAGTCAGGCCCAGAGGCTAGTGATCAGTGGTGGAAATTCCAGTTGGGGGCCAGTAACGAGCAGGGTACCACAAGGGTCAATACTGGGCCCATTCCTGTTTAATGTCTTCATTAATGATCTTGATGATGGGGCAGAGTGTACCCTCAGAAAGTTTGCTGATGACACCCAACTGGGAGGGATGGCTGATACACCAGAAGGTTGTGCCACCATCTAGAGGCACCTCAATAGGCTAGAGAAATGACAAGAACCTCATGAAGTTCAACAAGGAGAAGTGCAGAGTCCTGCACCTGGGGAGGAACAACCTCAGGCACCAGTACATGCTGGGGGCCATACACCTGGAAAGCAGCTTGACAGAAAAAGACCTGGGGGTCCTGGTGGACACCAAGTTGGACATGAGGCAACAATGTGCCATTGCCGCAAAGAAGGCTATTGTTATCCTGGACTGCATTAGGAGGAGTGTTGCCAGCAGGTCGAGGGAGGTGATCTTTCCCCTCAGCTCAGCACTGGTGAGGCCATGCCTGGAGTGCTGTGTCCAGTTCTGGGCTCCCCAGTACAAGAAAAGATATGGACATACTGGAAAGAGTCCAACAAAGGGCCACGATGATGCCGAAGGGACTGGAGCATCTCTTATATGAGGAAACACTGAAAGAGCTGGGACTGTTTAGCCCAGAGGAGAGAAGGCTCAGGGGGATCTTATCAGTATGTATAAACACCTGGAGGAAGGGTACAAAGGAGACAGAGCCAGGCTCTTTTCAGTGGTGTCCAGTGACAGGACCAGAGGCAATGGGCACAAACCGAAACACAGGAGGTTCCCTCTGAACATCAGGAAACACTTTCTTACTGTGAAAGTGATTGAGCACTGGCACAGGTTGCCCAGGGAGTTCGTGGAGTCTCACTCCTTGGAGATATTCAAAACCTCTCTGGACATAGTCTGGGGCAACTGGCTCATGGTGGCCCTGCTTGAGCAGGGAGGTTGGACCAGGTAACTTCCAGAGGTCCTTTCCAATCTCAACCATTCTGTGATTCTGTGATTTGAAATTCCCCATGAATTCAATGGAAGCAAAGTTATACCAATTCCTAAGTGCTTTAAAAACAAAAACAAAAACAAAAACAAAAAACAAAACCAAACCTCTGTGCACTAATCACTTGGACATTGCCATTCCGATTTCAGTTCTAAGGGTATCAAGGCTGTGCCTGTACCAATGACGAAAATATAAACTAATCAGTAACCTGAAGAGCATGCAGGATTTATGACTTTTATACCAAACACCAGGTTGATGACCTGATGGTTCTCCATGTTCTTGGACTTTCATGCTTGGACAGCGAGCAACACACTCACCCAGTCACACATGGTTGGCTAGCAAACATTTACCTGCCTCTGCGCCATCCTGAGGATTCATTAGCAAGCACAGGGGAAGAGAACGAAACCAGTCACCAATCGCAAGAAAAACATACCCTTCACTGGGAAAGAGGGTTTTGGACTAGTACAAGCTTCTCTCAGAGGAAATTTTTGCAGGACAATAGAGATCCAGAGTCCACATTTTCTTTTTTTCTCTTCTGTAGCAAAAACTTGGCTGAATAGAGATGGACTGGAGCAGCTGCACTTCCATCGCTTTAGTGTTCATCCTGGCTTTTCTATCCATTTTGAAAATGGGAGGTTTCTGGAATAACCACCGGAGAAAGAATTTTCCCCCAGGGCCAACAGCACTGCCTATCATTGGAAATCTGCATTTGTTTGATTTGAAGAGACCCTACAGGACTTATCTACAGGTAGGCATTATCTTTTCTATCGGTCCCATAATTGCACGTATCACCAAACCCCATAGCCCAAGGTGTCAGAGAGTTTTTCCTATTGCACCCAATGTGCTGCATCCCCACATGACCCTTAGCAAGATTTGTTCTTTACCATAATACTTTCTCTGTGCAACTTCATGCGTCTAGGTTTCAGCCTTAAACAACTCTCAAATTAATAACAAGTGCTCACCTTATTTTTTTGGTAATTTTGAGAAAAAGGTAACTGAATAAGGAGTGATTTTGATATGTGGTCTAACTCCCTCCTCCTTCCACTGATCGGTGTGTCTGGGGTTGCGACTGCAGCTTTCTGCCTTCACTGATTTTGCAGCCCTTCTCATCTCCCTTTACTCCTTTCTTCCCAAAAGCTGAAGATAGCTATACACTCTTAATATTCAGGGCCAACAGTTGCTAG
Organism: Anarhynchus alexandrinus; assembly: GCA_008711295.1. Classification (NCBI taxonomy): domain Eukaryota; kingdom Metazoa; phylum Chordata; class Aves; order Charadriiformes; family Charadriidae; genus Anarhynchus; species Anarhynchus alexandrinus. The sequence continues at coordinate 96,131 of VUYV01000273.1, forward strand.
AATATTTAGGAAAGATCTAAGCAAAACAAGGTAATAAATCTTCTGGTTTTCTTTTAGTGCTTTCTTTACCTAATTTTTTGTCGGACTTCCCTAATTTTGAGTCAGAAGACTTCTATAAACCTGCTCCTTTCTTAGAGTTTTTTCTACTTAGTCATTGAAATTACACGTCCTCCTTGCTAATGATTTTAAAAGGGATATATTCGCCTACATATCTGTATGTACATTACATCCACAAATCAAAAGACTGCTCAGATGCAGTATCTGGAAAATCACTGTAACTATCCGATTCAGCCTAATTGTGTTGGCAAAAGCAAGCTCCATCTCTTTTCAGGCCAACAGAACCAATATGTCTCTGCTGTAATTCAGTGAATCCATTCTAAGGGAGGAGGTTGGTTCTCTGACATGAGCTCAGCTCAAGGTTTAATATTCACATGTACTCAGTGTGTAAATGCAACTGGAGATCAAAGCATTGGAAAGTCCTTACTGGAGAACACTCTTTGAAAAGGTCATATTTAGGACGAGAGGAAATGGGTTCAAGCTATGTCAGGGGAGGTTCAGATTGGATAGTAGGAAACATTTTTTCACTGAAAGGGTTATTAAACATTGGAATAGGCTGCCCAGGGAGGGGGTGGATTCGCCATCCCTGGAGGTGTTTAAAAAAAGGGTAGATGTGGTACTTGGGGACATGGTTTAGAAGTGGTTTTGTCAGGGTAGGTTAATGGTTGGACTTGATGATCTTAAAGGTCCCTTCCAACCTCAGCAATTCTATGATTTTATGATTCTATGATATTCTGCCACAGCTACAGCAGTCTGAGGTAAAAGTATCACCATCACAGAAGCTACTTTAATCCAGACACATCTGCTATGTTATTTCATATAGTTGGCTGGACTTGCTTACCACATGCTGAGCATTTTGCATATCAGTGCTAAATAGTTGATTTCTGTTTCTCCGTGCAAACACACTAGAAAATAAGTGCAGTCAGGAAAACCCCCTCCTATTGTCAGGAGAATCAGGAACATTGAGATACATGAAAATAAATCTGCCTGTACAAGCTAAAAAGGTACGAGCTTACGCCAAGCATTGTCTCTTGAGACAGATTCATGGTGCGTGTAGTCATATATGAAAAGTGAGAACTTACCTAATGATAGATCCTAGCCCGGAAACACACTGGGGTTTTTTTTACAATAGTGGTAGCAAAGGTTTCAGCGGGTTTAGCCGGTAAAAAAAAGAAACATAATATCATAGAGATCAGTGTGAAAACAAGAGTCAAAAATTGAATTTACATGGGTTCCTGAGGGAAGTCAGAGCTGTCAGCACAATCCTTGACTGACGGGGTTTCAGCCGTTGACACTTCTTCTCAGTTCAGCACAATGGGACTCCACTCCAGACTCTGCTGTTTAGTCATTAAACGTTATAATGTCCGGCACATTCACATTATTTAAATCAGTTCTCTTTCTCTGTACTTAGGAAAATATTTAACATTTTAGTAACTTAGAGGCAGGACAGGAAAATAAGCACTGAAAAGATGGTGAATTTCTTTGTAAGCTGTAAAAGCTGTAAATGGCTGTTTTCTTTTGACAGCTGTCAAAAGTATACGGTCCGGTCTTCAGTGTTCAGATGGGGCAAAGGAAAATAGTAGTGATTTCTGGGTATGAGACAGTGAAGGAAGCTCTCGTAAACCAGGCAGATGCATTTTCAGAGAGACCCAAAATCCCAATTTTTGAAGATTTGACCAGAGGAAATGGTAAGTCGTTTTCATTTTTCCTTATCAGCTTGAGTTATTGAAAAAGTTTTTTCCTTCAGATGAAGCAGAAGCTGCACATCACTTCGGATCAGAGACCATATAAGGCATTGGAAATAGGGAGCAATTTCATTGCCTTCCGTGTATTTATTAAAATCTGACACTACTGACAGTGACAACAAAACAACCGTAACTCTAACAGTAACCACAGCAACAGATAACGGATAGTGTCACACTTTCAGGATCTCAAAAAGGGGCATGCATGTCAGGGACGGCATTTTTAGCTCTCATGATATGGTTGTGGACTTCTGTTGCTTTGGGCTTATCATAGAGCCTCCTTTTCCTGAAATTAGTATTATACCGCTGCTTCTCATTTCAAGTGGTGAAAAGTGTTTTTAAAATCTGAATGTGACAATAGAAAGGAACACATACAGAACTGAGGATTCATTTTAATAAGGGAAATACTGTATGCTCAGCCAGGTTTCCAAATGAGAATTTCACACCCAAACTTCATTCTAATTTTGCATGAGAGTTTCATATTTACATCTCTAAAGACCCCTGGACAAATTCAGGAATAATTCTGTGAACTTTTTTAGCAGTTCCATCTTTTGATCACATTATTGCATGTAAGCTTTCTTTACACCTTATTTTTTTTTCCTTGAAAAAGTATAACTAAAGTCATTAGTTGCGTGGTGTAACAATTTCAGTGAAAAAAACTGATTGAGGAGGTTGCAGGTTTCTCCTGCAATCACAGGAGACATGAGATCTCAGTTCAATTCCACTTCCAAAATATGACACTCAGCAGTTTGAACTTGAACTTCCAATGCCCTCATTCTTTCAGTGACAACTGTCTCTCAGAGATATATATTCTTCTTCAGATTTGATTAAATACCTCTTAAATAGTTTATCCTCCTCCTTTTTTCTGTACAATAAACCCATCATTAAGGCCTGAAAATATTAAGGGAAAGTTGTTATTTTTTTCCTCAGCCAGATGTAATTTAGCTTGTTTTAAAAGTGACTGCTACTAAATATCTACATTATTCGTCTACAAATTAGTTATTTAAAATCTTCTGCCTCCTTGACTTGTTCTCTTTGTGTCAGGGATTGTTTTTGCCCATGGTGAGAACTGGAAGGTGATGCGAAGATTTACTCTCACAACCTTACGAGACTTTGGAATGGGGAAAAGGGCCATTGAGGACCGCATTGTGGAGGAGTACGGGTATCTGGCAGACACCATTGCATCACAAGAAGGTCAGTAGATGATTCATTCTTCAAACCTCTAAGGTTTTTTTTCAAGTACCCAGAGGCTTGCCAGTCACCTTCTCAAGTTCTGACCTTTTTGAAAAATGTACTTCAGTCTGGACCAGTTTGATGAATTTGGCTCCTCTGGCATTTTTGTGTCTTGGCACGGTATTCTAATATTGAATAATAATCAATAATAGCAATCAATCGTAACAAATAAATAGCAATAATTAGTATTAAATTTACATTCACAAACAACATCTCTTGCCGCAATGTAATAGATTCTTTTGTTCGTTGTATAGGAAAGCCCTTTGATGCTAGTAAAATAATTAATGCAGCAGTTGCTAACATAATTGTGTCGATATTACTTGGAAAACGATTTGACTACAAAGACTCCAGATTTGTGAGACTTCTACATTTGACCAATGAAAGCATGAGGCTTGCTGGGAAACCTTTGGTTACGGTAATGATAAACATGTTTATGCTGCTGTTCCGCTGGATGCCATAGGAACATGGTAATACTGGTAGTCACTTGTTTCTGTTGAACAGAAGAATCTGAGACTCTCAGAGATAAGAGGTTTACAAGCACTTCCTGGGGCAAAGCAAAGCTTGAAAGGCCATCTGGGAATCTTGAAGCCAACAAGCAAACCCCTAATCTCTCAAAAACATACTTGTGCTATAGTTTGAAGAGTGCTAAACCTGGACTGAAAAAAATCAGACTCTACTTCCCCTTGCTCTATGCTGTTTTCTCCCTTCTTGTGATTGAATTGTTTGCAGAGTTCTGAGGTGAACCAGATGTAGCAAAATAATCCAATTCATATAAAAAAATAGAGAGAGAGCAAGAGATTTCAGAGAATTTAATTTTCTGTGAGATAACTTCCCCAGTCAAGTATCTTGTTCAGCCACAGAGATGCTTGTGCTGGCACAGTAGAGTCTGGTATGAGGAAAGGAGCACCTGGGAAGAGAGGACAACAAGGCTTGTTTTTTTCTGGCAGCAATGCTGGCCAAGATGCCCAGTGAATCGGTCTTTAAGAAAAGCAATGGAGCCTTGTAAGCTGATGCCTCTCAGGGAAGCAAGAGCACTGAGTGCCCTCCCTGCTTTTCCTACTCCGCTTGGTAACTCATGATACCACGAGGTGGGTCTAAACTTCCAGCTTATAAACCATGAAATGACTGCCAGGACAATTTTTCCAGAGAGAAGTCAGCTAGAAGAATTAGTGTGAAGGCAGCAGCAACTCCTTTCCCAGAGCACAAAAAAGCTCAGAGCTAATTATATGTCAGGAAAGAGATATGAGGCTCCTTAGAGATGATAGCGGGAATAAGGTTGGTGTTGCCAGAGCTATTGCTCCTCCCTTGGCCCAGTCCCAAGGTCCGTGGGGGGAAAGGACAGTCAGCACCATGCTACGTGAATTAATTCTGTAAACACAGCCTTCTGCCAGACACTTTTTTCTGAGAAAGCAGAGGTTTCTGTGTGCATGTACACACTGTGTAGTGCACGAACAGCAAGTACAGCATTCCCCAAAAATACGGTTCACCCCTATAAAGTGACCAGGCAATAGAGTGTAGTCTCTCAGAACGTGGGGCAGGGAGAAGCTATAGGGTATGTGGTCTACCTGTACGAGGAACCCTGATACAAAATATATTTTCCTATGCTTCTGGTACACTGAAATGTCTCAATGACTAATAAATACTTTCTGGTACTCACATGCAACGCTGCCGCAAACCAGATTTATTTCTGTTCTTTTAGGCTTTCAAACAGAAAGAAAAATTAGCAGAAGAGCTGACCAGAACAAAGGTTGATAGGCAACATTTCCATCTCCCTGGTAGCAAACTGCAGATGTTAGAGTCTGATATTTACATTACTCCTGCAAAATAGTGTGTGCTTCCAGTAATTTGGGGCTGAGAAGTTTCCTTGTATTCAGTGGTCCTTAATGGATTTTCTACCATTAATCCATCCAGTCACTTTTTCATGTTCTAAAGAACAAAATATTCATGCTAAGTCTTTGGGTTTTGTATCTGCAAAATGGGCACAATACCATTCATTTGTTTCTGTAGTGTTTTCATACCTCTGCCCAGTAAATTCTCTCTAACATCTTTCACTCTTGTAGATGTACAACATCTTCCCATACCTTGGATTCCTCCTAAAGGCTAATAAGACTCTTCTCCAAAACAGAGATGAATTCCATGCTTATGTACAAGTTACTTTTGTAGAACATCTCAAAACCCTGGACAAAAATGATCAAAGAAGTTTTATTGATGCTTTCCTGGTTAAACAGCAGGAGGTAACTGAATATTTTCTCATTCTTTCCAACTTTTATGGTTATATGAAGACATTTACAATTTCCTTTCAGCCCTTATAACTATAATTGCATTTCTTTAGGGAATCCATCTTTGACAAAACACAGACAACGAACTGGTAGAGCTGAACAGATATTTCACTCTTTTGCAGTTCCAATGCCTTTTAATCAGCAAATGTTTATCCTTATTTATGCTTTTCTTCAGACTTTCTCAATATATTTACAGAGGCTGTATCTTTTTATCTGCTCTCTCTGTTGTCCTAGCCCGTCTGGCTCTTTCAAAAACTTAATGCATTACAGAACAAAATTGCCACCTGGGCTTTACTGGGATCCTTATTTGGGGTCTCTGATATATCTGGGTTACCTTTGTCATGAAGAAATCAGCTTTTTTTGCTGCTGGCCCAGTAAAAGCAGAGATCATGCAAAACATAGATCCTACGTCAACATTCCAGGCACAAGACCAAAGCTCTTATTTGTCTTTCACGCTTTTTTAAAATATAGCATTTATTTCTTAGTAAATGTTTAGCTATGTAAATTGCATTTTCACGTGGAAAGGTTTAAGTTTTCATCCTTTTTTTCTCAACCGCTTCTTTCAGGAGAAATCCACTACCAATGGGTATTTCCATAATGGCAACTTGCTAAGCTTGGTGAGCAATTTGTTTACTGCTGGTGTTGAGACAATTTCCACCACGCTAAACTGGAGCTTTCTGCTAATGCTGAAGTACCCTGAAATTCAGAGTAAGTGCCATCAGACAGATGCCGTCACACTCAGTGCATTAGGAACTGAACGGGAACCTGGAGGGTCAATATATCTGTTAATACACTAAGTTACAGAAAGCCAAGATTTCCAGCTAATTATTGTCTAGGTATCGCTGTGCCCTGTGGTTCAGACCCAGTGAGGGGCATGATACTCAGCCTATCAGTAGATTATAAACAGAGTTTATTTGGGCCAGGTCCTTCACTCAGTAAAATCTCATTAATTAAAAAGAAAAGGGCTGACCTGTGTTGGCCAATCAAATTGTTCCAGGTTTCCCTCAGAAACAGGCTTTTGATAAACCAAAGGCCTGTGCAGATGTTAAATGGATGGTACCAAGGCTTTAAATATCTGAGAAGATTCTGGGAATTGCTCTTTGTCTGCATCTCCATTCTAGGTTACGGTACAGGGTTGTTAGGAGTCAAGTGGGGCTTTTGAGACACCTCTTGGTCAGAGCAAGAAACTTCAAGCAGAAGAGAGAGCAGAAAAAAATACACGTCTTTAGGTTTCATATTGGTAAAGAAATAATCAAACACTGTAGTTCTGTCCACCTCCCATTATTTCTGAAAGGAAAAAGAGATTTTGGGAGAATTTATGCTTTTCACTCAATGTCTTCTGTACTTTACGTCAGTAAAGCACAGTGTGTCTCAGGGATGAATGAGCCCTTGTCTGTTTCTTATAGTTGATTCTTTCCTCAGGAAAGGTCCAAGAAGAGATAGAGCGAGTGATAGGGTCAAACCCCCCACGGATTGAGCATCGAACTCAGATGCCATATACAGATGCTGTCATCCACGAAATTCAGAGGTTTGCGAATATCCTGCCATTGGATTTGCCTCACGAGACTGCTGCAGATGTCAATCTCAAAGGCTATTTCATTCCCAAGGTGAGATGCCTACAGGATTGTTTCTTTTAGCATTTAGGGCAGTGATCGTCCCCCTGTACTCGGCGCTGGTGAGGCTGCACCTCGAGTACTGTGTTCAGTTTTGGGCCTCTCACTACAAGAAAGACATTGAGGTGTTGGAGCGTGTCCAGAGAAGGGCAACGGAGCTGGTGAGGGGTCTGGAGGACAAATCTTATGAGGAACGACTGAGGGAACTGGAGGTGTTCAGCCTGGAGAAGAGGAGGCTGAGGGGAGACCTTATCACTCTACAGCTCCCTGAAAGGAGGGTGTAGCGAGGCAGGGGTCGGTCTCTTCTAGCTAGTAACAAGTGACAGCACAAGAGGAAATGGCCTCAAGGTGCACCAGGGGAGGTCTAGGATGGCTATTAGGAAAAATTTCTTCAGCGAAAGGGTTATCCAACATTGGAACAGGCTGCCCAGGGAAGTGGTTGAGTTCCCATCCCTGAAGGTATTTAAAAGATACGTAGATGTGGTGCTGAGGGACATGGCTTAATGGTGGTTTTGGCAGTGTTAGGTTAATGGTTAGACTCAATGATCTTAAAGGTCCTTTCCAACCTAGACAATTCTATGATTCCATAATTCCACGATTCTTCTGTCTCAAATGTGGTTAATGTAATGAACATGATCTCTCTAATGAAGTCACAAAACAGCAGTCAGAATAATTTCTTTCTCCAGACTGACAATCTTGAAGTCTTATTTCCATTACTGCTACCACATTATTTGTCCACGGATTAATTCCACTGTCTCATTTTGCAGGGAACCTACATCGTCCCCTTACTGACCTCTGTCCTGAAAGACAAATCCCAGTGGGAGAAACCAGACATGTTCTATCCTGAGCACTTTCTTGATGCCAATGGAAAATTTGTGAAGAAAGACGCTTTCATGCCTTTTTCAGCAGGTACCTTCTCTTTTCCATTTACTGTTGTTGCAAGTACAGGTTTTAGGCCAGAACTACTTGTACCAGCATTTTTTCGTTACTGAAGCCTGGCCTCCACACTGTCTTTTTCTTGGGACAATTTCACAGCCCGTATTTCACAGATTTCTCAGGACACACCTCTGACAAGAGAGAGTACTCACAAAAGTCTGCTAATTCCTCCAGCCTCTGGAAGGTATTGGTTTCTCAGTTTATATTCAGTGATTATAAACAAGAATTTGTAGTGCCTTCTTAAATAGGAGGGAGCTTTTCAGCAATTTCCACGATGGTTTAGATAACACAATTCTGCATTATAATCTGAAGCCCACAACTGCTCTATGGCCTGGGCGGCTTTGTCTCTGACACAGCTGCATTGTCTATGACCACACGCAAAGCACACAGGAGAGGTGGTTTCTGGGTTTTTCCTGGGGAACCATGTTTCATTTTCGCACCTCCCTTTTAAAAAGTCACGAATAATGTCGTCTGGGATCAAGACTTCATATACTGTGCCAACAAATAGGTGTTGCCTTATATAAAACCCCAAATTCTGTGTAAAATCAAAGGACAGAAAAGGGTTGCTTTTTGAGGCATCCACAGAGCGTGGCGTTCACCTAAGCTGACGCATCTGCACCATTTGCCAAAGGATGGGAGACTCTGACCCCCGTGATGATTGCACCTTCCCTGGCATTTCTCCTGTTTTCCAGGTTCTATCATTGCTCAATTAAGTTCCTATTTTTCAGTCTCTGGCTAATTTGTCTATCATTATAACTATCATATCCACAACACACTGCATTTTTTAGAGATCCTATTTGTGTACTTTTAATTCTGCATGAACTTTGAATAAGGTTTTCTCTTGTCATACTCACCATCCGACATACAGTAAACAATTTTTTTCCAAAAAATGGCTTACAACACTTCTAATTCACAGACCTTCTTTTTCAGATTTAAATCTAGATGTCCTAGCTGAAAGCACATCCAGGGAGTGTCAGGACTGAGCCTTCCCTGGAGGGCTTATTTCATAGCACAGCCAGGCAAATGCTCTTCCATTCTCTTTCTGTCATACAAGGGAGTTAAAATCAAATCTTAGTTCAGGTCTTTCCTACTTCTGGCCTTGAATCACCATACTCTGATTATGGCAGTTTACAAGCTGCTGAATTTGACCAGGATGGAGAAAAATTTATATTCACAGCGCTTTTGAAGAAAGGCTTATATTAAGGGCTCCACAGAATAACTCCACCACCTTCCTCCTCAGTCCCACTCTAGCCAGCATTCATGAGTCTCTGACAAAATTTAGTATAAAAAATTGCCTGTGACTAGACTAATAGAGCCAAAGTCTAGACTAAACCAGCCAAAGTCTAGACTAAACCAGCCAAAGTCTGTCTAGGATCCAAAAATTGAATCAAGTAGAGGAAAAAATCTGAAAATGAAGAAAAATACAAATTTTATCGAAAACTGGAATTAAGGAATTCAGATTGCATTTCCATACATTTCTCCCCAAATGCAGCATTTAGACAAAGGAAAAGAAAAATAAAATCACCAGGTGGCTTTTTTATCATACCTCTGAAGACCAAATATCGTCTGTCTCAGATGTTTCTTGTACTAAATAGACTTTTAAGAGCTACTGTGTTCTTTATTCATAGCTAGGAAATGGTATTTGAAGTGTTCTGGATTCCCACTGATCTTCCTCAGAATAAGAGCTGCTCAGAGGTTTTTATTTCTTCCAACTATTGAAGAACCAGCTCCCAATGACTCTCTTATTGACATTCTGCATTTCATTCCAGGGCGGAGGATCTGCGCCGGTGAGACTCTTGCCAAAATGGAGCTCTTCCTCTTCTTCACCAGCCTCCTGCAGAGGTTCACCTTCCAGCCTCCCCCTGGAGTGTCTATCTCAGACCTGGACCTCAGCCCTGCTATTTCATTTAACGTCATCCCCAAACCCTATAAAATGTGTGCTGTAACACGTTCCTAGAGCTCTAATCAGCATCAGTTTGTGTAAAAAATGTTTAAATTACTTTTTCATGAGACCTGTCTTCTTACTTCTTTGGCCAAAATAAATTACATTACACCTTAATGAAGGTTTCCAGTACTTCTAAAACAAAGTGGTGTTCTTTTATTTTTTATTTAATGGGAGAGGGCTGAAGTGGGCCAGAAGTGTGGACTAATTGATGAGTCATGGATCAACCTATTAGATGACCTAATCTGGGATAAATAATACAGACCCTCAGCTTTCACATTCTTGCTTCAATTTTCACTTCAATCTGTTTGTTGAAAGCATATCCCCCAAAAGCACTCCCAAGTCCGGGTTTCTCCAAGGAGACATATGGACCATGAAGCTGTGCCCAGCTTGGACTATCCTGCTTAAAGATAAGCACTGCAGAGCCTCTGTGGTGAATGTGGGATGTTCAGAGCTTCAGGTCTTCAGAACAGAAGGGCTGTTAGGTTGTTTGTCAGGTGGATGGGTTTGAAGCTGGGTTGGATATGCCGATGTTCCCCAATGCCTCATTGCAGCTTCTCCCCTTGGCTCTTCTCCCCAGTCCTTCCCCTGTTCAGGAGCATTCAGTCCCCGCTTCTGCCGGAGCAGTAATCAGTGCTGACCCTCTGTGGTATGCCACAAAGCTCAGCTTTTCTTAGGTTGGCTATTTCACTTTGCATTAGAAGGACAGTATTCCCTGTTCTGCCATTTCTCCTGGGAGTAGGTGATGAAGCAAGACACTCATTTCTTCTCCTAAACAAGACACTCTTCTGAACATTCCTTTTTGTTTGATCATTCCCTTGGTTTGGGAGGGTTCGTATCAACATTTCTCCATATGCCTTTTTCTCCTTAGCCAAACAAGATCCCGATCATTAGGCTGCAAATAATTAAACAATTGTGAGGAGATTGAATCCACTGTAAAGTTGATATACAGAGCACAATTCAGTTGCTTTAAGCCCAAGCCTCTAACGCCATTTTAGATACCCTCAGATCTTTTGCTTGGCCTTCAGCTGCCAGACTGGAGGGACAGGTCCTGTGCCTTAAAAGCTTCATGTGCATGTTTCAGATAATGTAGATACTTCAAACATCTTTGAGTATTCAACTGTAGACTACTATATAGACACTAATGTTTAAAGACTCAAAAATGAAAATAATATGAGAATCCCAAAATTGCATGAGTGGTTGCCTCATTTTTATTTTCAGGAGCAAATTTTTTACAAAGGAGTAGTAAACTTCTAATTTAGATCTGTTTATTTTAGTTTCTGGATTCACAAAGGTGTCAGATAGAAAGGAAATTTAGCCCGAGGTTTTAATTTTTTTCTAAATTTCAGGAGGCAAATAATTTTAAAACTCAAGTTTCTCCTACTTTCCAATGCAGGTTGCAGAGCAGGTGCAGGTGAAAACCTCGCCGACATGGACCTCTCCCTGTTCTTTACAAGACTCCTGCAAAAGTTTATGTTTTTTCATAGCCCTGGAGTATCCATTTCAGGTCTGGAGGCAGCAAAGTGCACTGGCCTTTCAGTAGATTCGATTGGGTTTTTTTTCTAATGCATAAATCCACACACTCTTGTGACCACAGAGGATTGCAGAGGTGTAATGGCAGCAGGAGTCTATTTTTTTCCACTTTTTGTGAACATTTATAGATGTCTCCAAATCCATCCTTCAGCCTGGCCGTTTTAAACAATGCACAGTTGTCGCCACTTCCAGTAGAGCACAGACCAGAAAAGCAGTGCAGAAGAATGGTCAAACTTACTAGATACAATAGGAGAATACTCCTACATATCTTCATGGTGCTCATCATTGAGCTGTATATCCTCATCTTGTTATCCCCTCTGAAGCTCCAACTGTGCCAACCGTACATCCTCATCATTGGGTACCATTTTGTATGTCGGGGGAACAACTTCAAAAAAATGGAGCTCCTGCAGTGGAAGTTGTAGCAGTCCAGATCCTCACAGCCTCTGTTGCTGTTTAGTCCAGGGCTCCTGTGAGAAAAACTAATGTCACTTACAGGACATTTCCATTGTACTGTTATGTGTGTCTGTCTTCTGAGCTATGTTTGCACTTGGAGAAAGTGACGTTTTTCATCAGTTAGCTGATATCTCTGAAAATTACAATTTAATTAGCTTTGCCAGGAATAAAATTACAGGGAAAGAAACTCTCTTCCCCTGAATTTTAAATGTTAAAAACTTTTCTGAAAATATGGGAGGGTTCCACTGAAGGCAAGGTTTGAAAAAGGGAATCACTGTAGGAAAGGTAGTAGAAGTTGGCGATCACATTTCATTTTCTGAAGCTGTTCTTTCTCATGTCATCTAAGTACTCAAAACAAATCATATATTTGCATTTCTTGCTCCTATTAACCTTTAAACAAAACGCATTTATCCCAATAATATAAGAAATCCAACATAAGAAGTCTTACATTTGTCTTATCAATAAAGATTCTATTCT